>OU426978.1:112613307-112645807 GCA_911387785.2 Aelia acuminata
TAGACCAGTTCCTTGAGATATCCACAGACGAAATATTCCATGGGGTTGAGATCAAGAGATCTTGGTGGCCATAGAACTGTCCCACCACGGCCAATCCACGTTTCGAATGTTCTCTTCAAATACGCCTGAACTATTCTAGAAGAGTGAGGAGGCGCACCATCGTGCTGAAAAATTATGTTTCTCCTCAATTGTAAAGGAATGTCCTCCAGCAAGGTAGGCCGCGAGAATTTTCGATAAAATTTAAATAAATTGGGCCAGTTAATCTTGCCAGAAAATCTAAGTAGGGACCGATGAGTACATCTCCTGTACAACACTGATTGAAAAACGCCTTAGGGAATACAGTTTTTCTCTTTTTGTCATCCATATCGTGGTCTTAGAAACACCAAATTAAAAAATGAAGAGTGCATTAGAAGCTTTATTAAATGAGGTATTTTCCCTCAAATTTGCTGCCTTCTGAATCTAAAATTAGAAACTCTGGATTATGTTAAACACTTTCCGATTTATAAAATTTATATAAAGCTTATTTTGTTGTTCTGGCTGAAATAAAACCTGAAAAATTGGCCAACAAATTTTTAAATGACCATTTTATTGTCGGACAATTAATGTAGATTTCAACGGTGCTATCAGCTTTTCGGAGAAATTTTCAGATTTAAAGATATCACGGTTTTCCGATGCCAGGTCGTGATATCTTTCAAAATCTATAAAAAGCGAAATTATTCCGAAATGGTTGAGAATCGGACCATGGTCAATATGAACTTTTTTATTCATTTTATGGTAGAGAGTCTACTGGTGAAGTTTGTCGCACGAGTAGCATGTCACCCTGTATATATATATATATATATATATATATATATATATATATATATATATATATATATATATATATATATATATATATATATTGTAACACTTCTGTGGGTAACAAATATTTATTTAACAGAAATATTCAGTTATCACAATGCCAACGAATTATTAAAACTTAAATATATGAGCAGGTTACAAAATTGATAACTTTATCACACACAATCATATGACTTGAGCAACACAGTCAAGACACAGACTTCAACTAACTCATTCAGTCCCTGCCCCTTATACAGGGTGTTTAGGAATTGCACGGCACTATTTTAGGTATGTGTTCTCTAACACAAAATAAACAAAAAAGTTCATATTAACATGTATCTCAAACTCATTTATTAAACAGATATCAAAGGTTAAAGATTTATTATTACTATTTATTTATTATTATTACAACATTTAGAGTAAATGTTCAAAGGCGCCTCCGTTTTGTTGAATGCAACATTCAGCACGACGTATCCATGCTTCTCTGGCTCTTCGTATAGCATCAGGATGGTGGTTGATAGTTACTGCGGCTTCCACGATCCGATTTCTTAGCTCTTCTTGCGTGTCAACTGCCGCAGAATAAACCATAGACTTCATCCAGCCCCACACAAAATAATCTAATGGCGTTAAATCTGGAGATCGTGGTGGCCATTTAACAGGTCCGTTTCGACCAACCCATCGGTCTCCATAAGTTGCATTTAAATAATCAGTGACACTATGAGAAAAGTGAGCTGGAGCACCGTCATGCATAAACCACAGCCTTTGCCTAATGCCTAGCGGAATATCTTCTAGAATATCATGCAGATTATTTTGCAAAAAATGCAAGTAAGATATACCTGACAGCCTAGGTGGCAAAAAGAAGGGGCCGATGATTTTGTCGCTTAGAAGACCACACCAGACATTTAAAGAGAATGTATGTTGGTAAGACCACACCAGACATTTAAAGAGAATGTATGTTGGTAATCTCCAACAGCAGTCGTATGAGGGTTTTCTTCGGCCCAAGTATGGGTATTTCGAAAATTAAAAATCCCGTTTCTTGTAAAGCAAGATTCATCAGTAACCAAAATGCAGTTCAGGAAGTTAGGATCTCGTGTGCATTGTCGAATTAACCACTGGGAGAAATTTCTGCGCTTGTTATAATCTTGTGGTAACAAATCTTGCCTACTTGATACGTGAAATGGATATAATTGTTGTTCGCGTAAAGTTCGCCATACGCTGGTAGAGGAAACATCGAAACGACGTGACAATCTTCTGGTACTAGTAGTAGGAGATAACTGAACAGCATCGAGTATTTCTTCTTCTACGTTTGCAGTTCGTCGAAATCGTTGTCGACCGGTGTTCACTCGTATAGGTTTTAGCGTACCATTATCCCTAAGACGTCTTTCAATGGCCTCAAACGTTTTACGATTTGGTATTCTTCGGTTAGGAAATTTTTCACGATATCTTCGAACAGCAGCAGCACCGTTTGTATGTACCTCGCCATAAGTTAAAAGCATGTCTGTTTGTTCATCAAAAGTGAATAAATTTGTGGTATCTCCCATGATAATCATAAATTGAACTGTGTCACAAGATTCACTCACACTAAAACACACAGAACTAGACAAACAGATGAGCAACTACTGTCATTGCTTATCGTTCATTTGTTTATCAGGTGATTAAAACCTTTTATTTAGTATTAAACACGTTAAACGTTGTACAGTCAGTCTTAATGCAGTAAATAAATAATAAATCTTTAACCTTTGATATCTGTTTAATAAATGAGTTTGAGATATATGTTAATATGAACTTTTTTGTTTATTTTGTGTTAGAGAACACGTACCTAAAATAGTGCCGTGCAATTCCGAAACACCCTGTATATATCGTAAATAGTGGGGCCTGGAATCTTCTAATCTTCACCACAACGTCAGCCAAGGTAGCAGCCTCTTGGTTGGGGACAGCATATGCTTCCACCCACTTGGAAAAACAGTCCACGATTACAAAAACGTACTTATTTCCAGATTCACTTTTGGGAATGGTCCTAATATGTCCATGGCTATCCTCTCGAAGGGGCTCCCCGCAATATACTGCTGCATCCGAGCGCGGCGTTTGCGAGCTGGTCCGTTGCTTGCAGAGCAGGTGTTACATTTACGGCACCAATCCTTGACATCCTCAGAACAGTTCACCCAGTAGAACCTTTCGCGTACTTTCTGGAGTGTTTTCGTTACACCAAGGTGTCCTCCCGACACTCCATCATGTAGCAGACGAAGTACCTCCGGCACGCAGGTCCTCGGTATCAGAAGCTGCTTCCTGGACAGGCTGCCGTCTACGTTCTCCACAACCCTCTTGAGCAAGCCGTCTTCTATTATAAGGGAGTTCCACTGTGCCCAGTACGCCTTCAAAACAGGTGAGAATGGTGCAACCTCCTGCCAGGTCGGGCGGCGATTGGCCAGTTTCCAGTCCCGTATCTTTTTTAACTCGGGATCATTTTCTTGTCTGTCCCGGAGTGTGTCAGGTGTCCATTCTTCGCTAACTACTCCAACGGCGCAAAGGTTGGCCTCCTTTTGTTCGATTCGGCTACAGTGGGAACAGACAATAAGGGAAATTGAGAGTTCAAATCATGTAATGTTTCAGGATAATCAATATCAACGTCCAGAATGTACCCTACTTCCGAGTCGTCGGGAACGTTTAGCACATCTAAATCTTGATCGTACCACTCGAAGCCCCCGTACGGAAGGAAACTGTTCATTGCGTAGCCATACAAGTTGTTCACGTCTGCATAAATTAAATAGCTCATGGGTTGATTTGGATCATAATCATCTATTAAACAATTATTGGCTTTAGCATATCGTTTGACAACTTGTGTAATACTGCCGCGGATGCCTTTTTCGAAAAACAGAACCATATCAACAGGGCATCTGCCCCAGACAGGGCATCTGCATTGCGATGTCTTACACCCGGTCTGTGTTCAATTTCAAAATCGTATTCCTGGAGCTTTTGTAGCCATCTGGCAACTTGGCCTTCAGGATTCCTGAAATTTAGCAGCCACTTCAGGCTTGCATGGTCAGTCCGCAACAAGAATCTTGTACCATACAAGTATTTGTAAAAATGGTCTATGGATTTGACAACAGCCAGAAGTTCTCGCCTGGTCACGCAATAATTACGCTCTTGTTTTGATAGCGTCTTGCTGAAATATCCGATAACCCGTTCTTGGCCATCCTGCAATTGTGATAAAACACCGCCAATGCCTTCTTCGCTGGCGTCCGTACCTAGGATGAATTTGCCTCCTGGAATTGGGTAGCCCAATATTGGAGCCGAGGTCAGCCGTTCCTTCATGGCATCAAACGCTACTTGACACTCGTTGTTCCAGCTGAAAGGTCTACCTTCTTCAGTTAATCGACTCAGAGGCTTCGCAATAACTCCAAACTTCCTTACATACCGGCGGTAGTAGGAACAAAGGCCCAGGAAGCTTCGAATCTGTTGTTTGTTGACAGGAGTAGGCCATTGCTGGACTACCTGAATTTTTGCAGGGTCCACCGCAACTCCTTCTCCACTGACGATGTGTCCTAAATAGGCCACCTTCGTTTGAAAAAGATGACACTTCTTTGAGTTTAACGTCAAATTGGCAGCTTTAAGCCTCTTGAAGACCTCTTCAAGATTAGACAGGTGTTCCTCAAACGTCCGGCCAAACACTATGACATCATCGAGGTACACGAGGCATATCTTCCAGGACAAACCTCTCAGGATGTTCTCCATCAGGCGTTCAAAGGTCGCAGGAGCGTTGCAGAGGCCAAACGGTAAAACCGTGAACTGCCATAGTCCTGACCCAGTGGTAAACGCAGTCTTTTCCTTGTCAGCAGGGTCCATCTCTACTTGCCAGTATCCACTTTTTAGGTCCAGAGTTGAAAACAGTCTGGATCCTGCTAAAGCGTCAAGGGCGTCATCGATCCTCGGCAATGGGTAGCTGTCCTTCTTCGTCACATCGTTAAGCTTCTGGTAATCGACGCAGAAGCGGGTCGTTCCATCCTTCTTCTTTACGAGCACTACCGGAGAAGCCCATGGACTATTCGACGGCTCCACCACTCCGTCTCTCACCATCTCTTGAAGAGCATTTTCAGCCTCTTCCTTCTTGACTTGGGGAAGTCGTCGCGCAGCTTGACGAATAGGGCGTGCATCACCAGTATCGATTCTATGACGCACCATGCTTGTTCTACCTGGCTTCCCGGATTCCGAGCCAAAGACAGCGCGATAGCGATTCACAAGATCCTTGACTTTATCCTTTTCCTTTCTTGACAGTGACGGATCAAGGCCTCCTAACATCCTTCGGAGACTTTCATTAGTTTGCTCCTTCTTTGTAGACGCCTGTAGTATCATGGAGGTCACAGGCTCTAAACTTCCCAACTTTGTGCCCTTCTTGACAGTAACTGGGTAGTCGTTGATATTGCAAAGAGGTATAGGAACCTTATCAGACGGTATTACGAGTGCCTTCCCAACAAGGATGCCTTTCCCCACCTCCTGGTCATGATTCCTTGGCTCAAGTAAGACAGGATGTTTAGGCTGATCCGTAGGGGTTGAAGAATCGAGACGAGCAGCTACGATAGTCTCACATCTTGCAGGAAGTTCCATGTCTTCACCTAAGGTGACTTCTAAGCTGGCCAATTCTCGATTATGCATAAAAAGTTCCTCCCCCCTAATATTTACTACTTGCCGTTTTAGGTCTATTTGGAAACCACATGCGTTCATTATGTCCATTCCGAGAATCACTTCTTCTTCTATGTCAGCCACTAGAGCTGAGTGCGAGACACAGTTTGAACCGAACTGTATCTTAACGTCTGCTTCTCCTAATACTTTAGCTACTTCTCCTGTAACGGTCCTCAGTCGCCACCTGGAGGGCGACAACCTTCTATCACCTACTACCTTCGGGCCGACGATGGTCTTCGTAGCACCGGTGTCTACCAACATGGCGTATCCCGTGCCGTTGACGATGCCATCCACATATAAACTACCGGTTCTGTGCCCCAATGAGGCTACAACCACTAGGGGAGGGTCTTGAAGACGTTGTTGGGTCGATGTCGCCCTCCAGGAGTCGACCCGCCTTAGTTTCCCTGTGGCTTAGGCGCGTCAGAAGCGGTCCGCTTCTTGCAGGTGCTCCTAACGTGCCCGAGCTCCCCACAGCTCCAACACCGTACCGGTCTCCTTTTTCTAGACTCCAAAGCCTTCGCAACTTTTAGAACCGCGTCTTCAAAATTTTGACGGTTCTCTGACTCCTGTTGCCCATCCTCTGTGTCGGCATTGTTCATAGCTCGGACACGTGCCTGACCACGAGAAGCCTCGGTAGCCGCTTCAAATTCCAGTGCTGTGGATAGAGCGTCTACTAGTAATTTAGGGCGAGTCAGACGTACCGCTCTCTGAAGCTCCAAGTCCCTCAAGCCATCGACGAACGCTTGGACTGCTAAGCACTCCAACAAACTGTCTGGGGCTGTTGGATAAGCCAGTCTTACCATCCTGGCAACGTTAGCTTCGAACTCTTGAATAGTCTCGGCTGCCTTCTGCTTCCTGCTCTTCAGCTGGGACTGATATACCTGTTCGAGGTGGGCGTGGCCAAACCGCATCTCTAGCCGGCTTACTAGCATGTTAAAATCGTATGCGTCGTCAGGGTTGAGGGTCTGGAGGACATCCAAAGCGTCGCCTCTGAGAGCCACCGTAAGGGCAACCGCCTTATCTCTTGGAGACCACCCATTAGCACTGGCCACAGCATTGAATTGCTTCAGGTAATTCGCCCAGGACGACTTACCATCAAAAGTCGGTGGCTTTATTCTTGCTCGGCTCTCCATAACTGCGGGTCCACCTATGTGTCCCTCTTTTAGCGGATGTGGGCAGAGCTCCTCCCTTGCGACCGCCTTCTCCCCTTGTTCCAACATCCTTTTTAGTCTTTCAAACTCTGCTTCTTGTAGAGCCAGCCTTTCGTTCAATCCAACCACGTCACCAGACAAGTTGGTCAGCTTGTCATTCGTTTCGCTAGACAGGTTGGTCAACCTTTCATTTAATCCATTCACATCACCAGATAAATTGGTCAGCTTGTCGTTTATCTCAGCCGATAAGCTTGATTTCAGGCTATTCATCTTCTCATTAAGCTCTTCAGACTGGCTGGCCAATTTATCATTTAATTTAGTCAACTTTTCATTTAATTCAGCCGACAAGTTAGAATTTAGGCTAGTGAATTTATCATTTAACCCATTTATTTCAGCCGACAAATTAGAATTTAGGCTGGTTAATTTTTCATTTATGTCCGCCGACATAGCCTTCAAAAAGCTATCCTCAAACTCTACAGTTTCAGGATCTACGCCTTGACTCAAGTAATACTCACGTAACCGAGCCAACAAGATCGTCTTCGTACCTGTAGTGTCTAAGTCAAGCTCTTCTAATTCTCTCCTCAGCTCCGCTACTTTAAGTTCTCCAATTCGTTTACCTTGCATTTTTTTATTTATTTTTTTATGTGAACCCCACACCTGACACCAGTTGTAACACTTTTGTGGGTAACAAGTATTTATTTAACAGAAATATTCAGTTATCACAATGCCAACGAATTATTAAAACTTAAATATATGAGCAGGTTACAAAATTGATAACTTTATCACACACAATCATATGACTTGAGCAACACAGTCAAGACACAGACTTCAGCTAACTCATTCAGTCCCTGCCCCTTATATATATCGTAAATAGTGGGGCCTGGAATCTTCTAGAACAATGTCGGCAATTCTCCGTCATTCCGGAATGATCTAGACAAAAACAGTTCGTTCCAACCGGTTATCTTGTTTGTTATCGGTTATTTTGTTCCAACATGCGGTCCGGGAGGTTACACCATATGGTTTTTTTTATTTGCTTATCGATTTAACGTTACAATATATATAATTCTCTAATATAATTATCTAATATAATATATTATCTAATATAATATAATATAATATAATATAATATATATATATATATATATATATATATATATATATATATATATATATATATATATATATTTATATATATAATTATCAATTGCTCTTTTTACAAAAGTGCTTAACCAAAATCTTTCCCAGCAATTATTGACAATTATATAAGTCATAATTTACCACTAATAGAAGCATTTTAAAAATGTAAACAAAAAATCCTCATGCAGTTAGTTTTATGTGATATATTGCGCACAGTAAAATTGTCACTGGAAGTAAAGTTAATAGTTTTTAGTAAGTAATTCTACTTATACTAAACATAATTATACAATTGTACTGATATTAATATTAACTATCATATATAATGTACAGGAAAGTGTGTTATCCATGTTCAAAAATAAGTGAAAATGCTCACTAATAGCAATATAAATTAGAAAAACCAAAAATAGAGGGGTAGGTGCGGATCCATGTTCAGAAATAGGTGTAACCGTAACTCACTATACATTGAAACCCTTACATTTGCCTCCGCTTATGGCATAGTTTATTTCTAAAAGTTATGCCATTTTTGCTAAGGAAAGTGGTTGAAGTGAAAATAATTGGTTATGATTGTCTGATTGATTGGATACAACAGCTGTGCCTACTCCTCCTCGTTTTTGATCCATCTTTGTAATGAACTTGAATCATCAAGAGTTGCTTAGAATTGTTTACATTTTTTTAGTGCTTTTGTTGGTGATAAATTACGATGTACAGTTGTTAATAACTGCTCGGAGTCTTTATCTATGAAAAATGTTGGTTAATCTTTTTTGGAATAGGAACAAGGAACAATTTATAGTCTTGAATGAATTTCAAGCATCTGTTAGGAAAAGATGGGAGGTTGTTTGTTGAACTATTTGGTTGAACCTGAATTTTTGGTGTGGGAATAAAATTATTAAGGGTGCTTGGGATTTGATATAATTTTGGTGTTTTATTAAGAATTTAATTATAAAGGTTTTATGTTTAATTATTCCTTTTATGTTTTTTTATACATGCTTCTATGTCTAACTGAATGGAATGGAGTGAAAAGCCTCTATGGATGTCCTCATAGCAGTATTTACAGCTTTCTTTCGCTTGTAAAACTGTAGGCTACACATCTGTTATTAATTTGGATTGGACAAGCTGCCTTTAGAGGAGAAGCAATGTCATGTCTGTTACTCAGGTTTTGTTTCCTAACATTTTTAAGATATTCAAAACCTGTAAACAGTTAGCTTTAGCTTAGTTTGATGTTTGGGGTCCATGCTAAGGGATTTATTGGAGATTATTTGAAGCTATTTAATGGTTTGAGAATATTTTAAAATTGACAATTTAAAGATTATTTCATCTATTTTTAAATATATGAGAATAATTAATGTCTAGGAAGATGCAAAATTGAACCACGAAGTATTCCTGAGGAGTCACCATTGACACCTGTTGGGAGTTTTGGAAATGTAATTATCATTGGAAATAGGATTGAAATACAGGTAAGCCTTTTTGTTTCGCATGATTTTCTAAATTTTTTAATTTACCTTTTACAGTTAGCTGTCTGTATGTAAATTCAATTATTTTAACTTTAGTTTATTTTAAATGATTTTTGTTTTGACTTTCCTCCTACATTTTAAATTAAGGAGTAAGAGACAGCATTGAATTTGTGAAAAATTTCGCTTCCAAGTTTTCCCCTAAAATAATATTTTGAGTCCAAGTAATGAAGTCTTTCAACTGGTATGTGGTAACAGTCTTGCTCAAAAGTAAAAAGCTCTCGGGCAATGAGATTACATAGGGGAGGCCCGGTCAAAGTGAATAGGTCGGGCAAAGCGAATAAGCACTTTCATAGACACGGTAACAACGCTATCACTTTGGGGGGCTAATGCGAGAACTAGGGGTAGAAGCCGCTTCACAGGACGGAGAGATATTGGTTGTGTTTCATTTTAGTTGTGAGATAATTTGTTTAAAACGAAAAGTGGTGCGGTTCTTAAAATTTGTAAGGTAAGTTTTTATATCTTTATTGTATAACCCATACAAGTGTAACTCCCCTACTTAGGTTTGGTATATAACTGTGACATTCAAATTTTTGCCTTGGTCAACTAGTTGCTTCCTTATATCATCAAATTTACTCATTGTTAAACTTTTCTCGAAAACAGTGCTACTACTAAGTGCAATAAGTAGTTTTAGAACTATGGTCATTTTGAGATATTTGAAGTTCTTTTGACAACTTGAACTCAAAACCTGCAGATATTAATGGCGATATACTGATATTAATCATCACTTTTGGTGATATTAAGCATCTTTCCACATTCCTCCTTGTGGTACACCACACGTCAGTGGTACTGTAGTGGAGAGCTCATCTTGAACCCGTACTGCTAAACATCTGTTCTTAAGGAAGGAGGCGATGACCCTATATAGTTGCTCTGGGCACCCGAGATCTATGAGCTTATGGCAGAGATTGCCGTGAGACACAGAGTCGAAAGCTTTCGTGCAGTCTATGAAGACCATAGCCGTTGCCTGGTTCAGGTTGAAATTGGTGTTTATTTCATGCTGCAGCTTCATGAGATGGTCTTCAGTACTGAGCTGGGCTTGAAATCTGGCTTGCTCATAGGGAATTCACACAATTTGGAGGGTTCATCACAGAGTTCTCAGAGATAATTCAGGATGATCTTATCGTAAATCTTTCCGAGATGAGGCAACAGGCTGATGGGTCTGTAGTGGTCAGTCTTATCTCCTGGCTTACTTGGCTTGAGAAGTGGAAACAGAATAGCCTGTTTCCATTTATCGGGGAAGTATCTCAGTCTCAAGCAGGAGTTGTATAGGTTTGTAAGATGAGCTATCCCTTTCGTTGGCAATTGCTTTAGAAGGACCGTTAGGACTCCATCGTTGCCAGGAGACCTGTTCCCATGGGACCTCCGAAGGATGGTTTTTAGCTGTTTCGGACTGAAAAACATATAATTTTTGTCTCTGGCCATGACCGGTATCGATATTTGGGCACCAATGCGTTGTTCATTCTCTTCGCTAGTGCTCCACTAATAGTTTGCCTGTTCGACGGTGGGCAGAAGACGGTTTCCATCGTGCAGGCGCACCCCTGATGACTTCTTTGTGAGTTTCCTAAGCTTTCTGAAGTCACCATGAGTCGCCTCAAGTCGCTGGTGCCAGGTTGCTATCTGCCACTGCCGGGTCATTCCATGTCAATTCAACACAGGCTTGAGCCTCACCATTTCAGATTTTCTTGAAATTGGGTATATTTGTACTAATTGTATCTAATAGAATAATTGTGAAATATTACCGAGATATGTCTACCCTTTTTTACTTTCACTTACTTATATATGAAACATATAGTAAGTGGAAGTATTACGATCGTGAAAAATTTCGACTTCCGGTTTTCAACGGAAATATACGTTTTGGGGTCCCCTGAGTCCAAATAACTAAGTCTCTGTGTGTGTGTGTGTGTGTGTGTGTGTGTGTGTGTGTGTGTGTGTGTGTGTGTGTGAACAGACTAGCTCAAAAACTATAAACTGTGGGAACCTGAAATTGGGTATTTAGAGTAGGTATATGCCCGCGATGTGACAGCAAAAATTTCATCAAAATTGCTCAAAGGGAGGGGGTACTTTATTTAATAACTTTTTACGTTTTTTTCGATTTTCTCAAAAACGGCTCTAACGATTTTGATTAAACTGAGTATTTGATCTATTTATATGCCCGAGATATGACTGTAAAAATTTCATCAAAATTGATCAACCGGAGGGGGGACTTTACTTAATAAATTTTGTATCATTTTCACGTGTTTTTTTTATTTACTCAAAAACGGCTTTAACGATTTTGATCAAACTGGGTATTTGATGTATGTATATACCAAAGATGTGAAAGCCAACATTTCATCAAAATTGATCTACCGGAGGGGGGACTTTACTTAATAAATTTTGTATCATTTTCACGTGTTTTTTTTATTTATTCCAAAACAGCTTTAATGATTTTGATCAAACTGGGTATTTGATGTATGTATATGCCAAAGATGTGATAGCCAACATTTTATCAAAATTGGTCAAACGGAGGGGGCACTTTATATTATAACTTTTTTTCCAATTTTACCTTTTTTTTTTATTATCTCAAAAATGGCTTTAATGATTTTTATCAAATTCGTCATTTTTAATGAAAATTAGATGTTCTTTAATATCAGGTAAGCTTTATAATTATTAAAATCTTCTGAGGGGGCTTATATGAGGAAGGTGCCTTTTTTGTTTTCCAATAAAGTACCTTTTTTTTTTTTTTTTATATGGAGAAATTAACCGTCTTTCGTTACGCCTAAAAATAAGAAATGGCTAAATATGAAATATGAAAAAAATCAAGTAAACTTATAGAGGAGAAAAAAAGAAAAATATTCGGTCAACTCATAAAACATGTTTGGCCCACGCATGCGGAGTACACTTTTAATGACAGATGATTGTTTATAATTAAAGCAGTTTTGTTCATTTAATGGAAATAATTTGTTTCATGGTAACTAAATGAAGTTTTCAACAACTACATAGAAAATTATAAAATCAGACGGCTTGGAGTATTATGCTTTCATTGACGAAGTATTACAAGTAAAAACTTTTATTTAATAATTACAAAAATTAGTGTTTTTTATATAGCAAATAAAAAAAAAAATAAGAAATGAATGTGGAAAAATGTGTGACTTTGGGAAGCGGCAATTAACAAAACAAATCAATTTCTAATCTAAGTAAGTTGGTAAGTGAAAGTTGTGTGTTGCGCGCACGCACCAAATTTTTTTCTGTTTCTGGACCTATTTTTGAGGGCTTTAGAGACCAATAATTCAAGGACGGGTATTCATATCTCAGTAATGTTTCACAATTGTTCTATTAGGTATAAGTAGTACACATACACCAAATTTCAAGAAAATCTGAGATGGTGAGGTTAAAAATGTTATATTTTTCTGGTTCTTGATTTGAATGGTCATGTAGTTGAGAGCCTTCTTGATGTCCTTATCTGGAGCGGTAATAACTGTTTTTCAAGTTGTGTCTAACTTTTATGAGTGCCAAGACGTGTGGAGAAGGTGGCCTATGACGGGGTGGCTGAGGGATGTAGGTGGGGATGGCCGCCTGCGCAGAATCCATGATAGCTGATGTAAACTTTATGATGTATTGGTCCACATCTGTTTAAGTTCGTAGATTTGGGATGCCCTGCAGCTTAAGGCAAACCTCTTTTTTGTACCGGCTCCAATCTGCTTGTTGGTATTTAAATCTCCTCACAGTCGGTGCAGCTCTTCTACCTTCCACCTCATACAACACAGGTCGATGATACGCCGAGAGGAATTCTGTTACCGTACAGCCGGTTATGCGATGGGGCTATCTCGTGAGGAGGAGATCAATATTGGAAGTTCCTCCAAGGCGGAAAGTGTGGGTAGATAGGTGGACAACCGTGACGGCATTTTTAACCAGATGTCTCCGTACTGCATTGGAAGTGACATTGTGCCATTGGCTGTGCCGAGTATTGAAGTCGCCTACCAGCCAGTGGTTAGTTTTGGCTCCGCAGGTGTCGACGAGTTGCCGTAGCTCTCTCAGCGATCCCCTTGGACTTCGGTAGATACCAGTGATGTATGTATCCCATGAGTGTGACATGGCTGGTCCAGATGTCCCTGGTCTTAATAGGTGGTGGCATCTTCTTCCATCGTACTCCATGCCTGATCGCAATGAGTACTCCACTGTGGGGGTTGTTAATGTCGTCCGTCGCTACAGTATAACCTCTGATGTGGGGTAGGTGCCCAATTATCCTGGTGTCGGTGATGACGGTGATGGTCGGCAGTGTGAGGGACAGTAGGGCCTAGATCTCTTATATCTTCCTCAATAGGCAACGGCAGTTGAAGTTGAGCACGGAAAAATCACTTTTGTTTGAGCCTTGGTTCTTGAGGTCCCTAATAGTTTCTGTCATTTCCTTCATAAGACTGGTGAATTTCTCCAGCATCGTGCTCATTTGACCCACGAAAGTGAGCATAAGCTGCTGAGATTGGTCGATTGGTTGTAGTGGGGACTGTCCCGTCGCAAGTGGTGTGGGCTGGATCCTAGAAGGCTCAGCGACTGGTAGTGGGAGGTGATGGGGCGGGCTAGTAGATGGTTCTGAAGTAGTGTCTTTGAGCACGGACGCGAAATCCGTCCCTGGATGAATTTTCGAGTTTAAGTATTTGTTTTTAATTGCCGTTTTATTGGCGGCAGTTTTCGCTTTTTCTTCTTTCAACCTTGCTGCCTGTTTCTCCAGCTTCAGGCGATAAGGGCCCTGTCGAAATGAGGCAATGAGCTGTCCGTTACAGTTGGTGCATTTTGGGTCGCCTTGCCGCTCACATTGTGCGGTTTTGTGTGGTCCACATCTGACGCACCTCTCCAGGTGTCCACAATAATTTTTTTTTTTGTTGCCTGATTTGTTTACAGCTGTAACACTGATATATTTTCCTTCCTTGGTATATAATTTACCACAGCGACTTTGCATCTGTTGAAATGATGGACTTTTTTGGTGATGGATTTAATAGTGATACCAGCCGGTACTGTTAATACAATTTGAGTGAGATTGGTTTTAGTGCTGTCAGTTGCTTTCTTTTGCAATTTCCTATATGCAATCCTTCTGTTCTTTGCAATTGCCTAGCGCCGATTGCACTAATTGCTCTAAGGGCCTCCTTGACATCTTCTATAGGAATCGATGTATCCAGTTTTTTGATAACATATTTGTTCTGGGCGACGCACACAGGGGTATTTGACCTGAAAAGCTGGCCAAAACTATTTGCTTCCATTTTATGAATACAAAATGGCTTCTATATTAATAATAGGCATTAAAAATATTTTTTTTAGCAGTAAAAAAAAATATTCAAAGGTGAAAATCTTCATAAAATAAATGGGTTTATAATTTATGTTCATATTATTTTCTCTTTACTTGCTCTTTATGCATTGCACCTATGAAATAAATAGATATATTTATTATAAATTTATATATTACAATTATTTTAAAAAATGAAAGTAATGTAAAATAGGTAAAAATAAAACTTTGTGGTGATTAAGAAAAAAATATTTTTTCCTGCCGCATTAAGCATTGTTTAATACCACTTTGAAACATTACTTATATCCCTGGGAAAAAAACAAAAATTTAGTTATTCATTATTCACTTTCTTCGTCGCTTGATGAACTTTCGGAATCGCCACTACCGGTTAAGTCGAGTGGGGGAGATAACCTTTCTAAAGTTTCCGTACAAAACGCATCTGATACCTTTTTTCTTGAATTTCTCATACCTGTGATAACTGGATCTGATGTCAATATTTATCTATTAATTACATCCAAATTGCAATCTTCAATGCAATTTTCTAGCATTATTTTCTCTATAATCCCAGAAATGTTTATTTCGGGCTTCTATTGTTTCCTCAAATAAAAGACCAATAGGAAGGAGAGAGCTCTTTATCACTTCAACCTTGCCTTAAAATTTTGTGAATTTAGGATACCATTGATAAAGTTTCTCCGTATCCGTAGTAAATTTAGAAAAATTACTATATTTATGAAATGACCTCTTGATAGAATCTCCAATATTCAATATATATAAATAAAGCTTCCAGTGCAGATAGGTAGTTTTTCTATTTTTTCCGACAAATTGATATTTTTAAATGCTTTCCTATATTTTATGGCACGAGGTGGAGTTTTTGTTTGATCTCCTAAGAATCTCTTAGTTTCATATGAGTGGTGTTATATTATAGTTATATCATATAGTTTCATATCAGTGCTATTTGATGTTCTGAGCTTTTCTGTTCTGCGCCTCTTGCTTCTTTCATTTAAACTAACAAATGATTTTTCAGGGCATCCACCAGATCTTGAGTTTTTAATTGATATCGCCCCACTTAGCAATTCCTTGTTGCTGCTTTCAAAAACTTTTCTTTTCCTTGAATAAGCATTCCATTTTACTTGGAAATCATGCCTAAAAATGGATAATTTATGTTTCACCTGCTCCAGGCCATTGCAATATTTTCTAATGTGAAAAGACTCCAAAAATTCCTTTTTTTTTTTTTTAAAGCTAATGCTTTCGACTTTACAAATGTCTAATAATTCCTTTCGGGATATTATTATTCTTCCAGAAAATCTTAAAATATAAATAAATGAAAATTTAACAAAATTTCATTTTTTTTTATTAATTAATGAAACTGAAATTTTTTTAAATAAAAAATTATACGTCTCCCATCCGCAGCTATCCGCAGGTTTTTTTTTTCAGATAACATAATCTACGATAATTACACTTTATCATAAAAAATATTTTGTTGCACAGAAATGACCAGAAGTATAACTTTTTAACCTTCAAATTTAATTTTTAGCTCTAAAATCTATCTACCAAAAAACAAAAAGATATTGATACTAGTATTGAATACAAAAAATTTATAGCTGTCTGGATAACAAGTATAAACCTGGCCTCGAACTATCCATCATCTGATAATGCTGATCCTTCATTAAAAACAAAGAAAATAAATATATTTTGTAGACCAATATTTATGAGCAGGGAGGAGGTAATGGCTAAGGTGAGATTGGAATTAGAATAGCCGCCGGATTAAGGACCTGTAAGAGATAAAAATCATGTTGCATGATCCGACAGGTCCTCTACTTGAACTTCGAGTCATTATTTACCAGAAATTTCGAATTTCCAAAATTGGGTTTTGGCCAGCTTTTAGGGCCAAATACCCCTGTGTGTGACACTTGTCTTTTTTGTAGCATAAGAGTGGTATCCTATGCCACAGTAATTTAGATGCCTCAAGAGTGTGGGCATGTCCGGCTCCTTTTCTAAATAAATAAATATCTTCTTTCTTGTAAGATGGAGATAATAGTCACTGATTTTTATTTTTGATTGGACCCCCTTACATGATAGAGGATGATAACTACTGTTGGGCAGAAGTGCCATATTTATACCTTAAGGCACAGACAATTGACCAATCACAGCCCTGCGCTGTTATAGTTGGATAGATAGGACCTGGTATCTTTAGGTCTTATTTTATTATTTTTTATGTTTTTACAAGCCATTATTTTCAAAAAGATGACAAAATATAAAAGAATTTCTCTTTTAAATTACATTTTAAACAAAATAAGTTCGTAATGTTTTGGATATGTAGTTGCAATACCGGCCACAGATGGTGCATGTGTTGATTTACACTCACTGAGGCATTGGCTTCAATTTGAATCACATTTTCTTTCACATCTGTTTTTCAATCATAATGTCATTCTTTTACATTATAAATAAAATCAAACAAAATAAAAAGATTATGTAACTATTTACAGTCATGCCTATAAACCCCAATAAACAAACAAACACTATTTACAGTGATTAAACAAGTAGGTTATCTTATTGATAGAAATATTACATTATATTTTACATATAATATTTTATAATATTATATTATATATCATTCATGTTTGGGCAAAATGGGTTGTCATAAAAAAAAAAAAAAAATAATGTTTGTATCGTCTCCTTAAAATTCATAATTGACTATAATTTATTCGTTCTTCATAATTTATTACAGTCTCTGTTGAAAGAATATAGTTTCATTTATTATTCTGAAAAAAAAATACAACCAAAAAGAATTTATAATGATTTTCAATAGCTTGGAAAATCATTGTTTAAGCTTCACATTTGATGACTTAACCCCTTTTGCCCAAACACCAGTGATATTATATCTAACATTCAAATCAAAATAAGTGTGTTACCTTCATTACTATTAAATATTATTAAATGACTTATTACATTATATTAATTAAACATTTAAACAAATAAATGAATAAGATTCTAAAGATTATTTTCACTTATAATCATTATGAATTATTCAAAAATTAACTTCTTTGTTAGAATCAAACCTATACAAAGGACTATTTACAGTTTTATTTAAAAAAAAAAATACTCTCAGGGCCTCTTTGAAGATATCACAACTCCGAATAACAAAATGAAAAATGTTACTTATAAACACGTATATGTATACAAATATGTAAAGTTGTATGTTTTTTGATAGTTTCTATGCTTCTGAGTCTAATGGAACCATTCTCGTGACAATAAATTCATCAGATAACAAATTGTAACTGGTTATATTTAAAAACCACACCTTGTGGCTAAGCAATGTCCCAGTTAAAAAATGATTGTTTAAGTACATATATATTCTAAAAAAAGTTTAGTTCTGAATCTTATGGTGAATGCGGGTCTAATATGTACATATGTTTTATTTCAAAAATATGTAGCTAAATATGAGTAATGTTCAATAAAATAACCACAATTGAAGAGTCCACGGAAGAAAGGGGGAGAGTCAATTTTTTTCCGAATTGTAGTTATATATATATAATTGTTCGTCTAGTTGAGTAGAATATGTTGGTGAATAGAAATAGTCAGAAAAAATGAAAGTCGGTTGGTTACAAGCGATAGAAAGAACCACGTACTCGGAAGAAAGGGGGAATGTCCTCGCGGAAAAACCTAGAATGGGGGAGAGTCATGATAGAAGTTATATGGATTGTGTATTAATATCACTATTTCATCAATAAAACAGGGAAGAAAGGGGGAGCGTCCAGGACTATCCCCCTTTCTTTTATGTTTAGATTGTTTTTTTTCACTAAAACCGTTATTTTTAGAGCGTGTTATGTCTGTTTCGGGCAAATTTATTATTTTGACACGCAAAAGAAAAAGGAAAAAGACATATAAAAAAATTGAAGAAAAATTATAAAAGATACTTAAGTAATTAAAGATCCAAACCTAAAAACTCGATTTTCTCGGAAAGTACTCCAAATGACATCCCTCCTTTCTTCCGTGGACTCTTCAATTGTTTCTTCCGTGTTTTGCATAGTAATCTTGTCCTGCAAAATTATAATTTTTTAATTCTAAAATCAGTGTGTAATGTGAGATTAAATGTGTAGTTGATATAATGTTTTCGGCAGTTTCTATGTCGCTGAATAAAATGATAACATTGACATGACAAGTTTAGCTGTCCAAGCATTCATCGACGGCCTGCAGGACTTGGAGCTTCAAAGAGCAGTGCGGCTAGCTTGCCCTAAATTGCTGGTGGATGCCCTATCCATAGCATTAGAGTAAGAAGTGGCTACTGAGGCTTCTCATGGCGATGCATATGTCCGCACTGTAGAAATACTCACAGCAGTGAGGGGCAACAGGAATCGATGACCCTCAACAACCTAGAAGAAGTGGTTTTAAACGTTGTGAACCTTAGAGTCTCGGAAAAGGAGACCAGTACAGTGTTGGAGCTGTAGAGAGCTCGGACATGTCAGGAGTACCTGTGAGAAGTGCACCGCTTCTGACCCACCACAGCCCCAGGGAAACTTAGACGGGTCGACTCCTGGAGGACGACATTGACCTGACACTGTCTTCAAGATCCACCCTTTTTGGTGGAAGCCTCTTTGGGGCATTGTGCCGATAGTTTATATGTGGAAGGCATACTCAACGATAAGAGATACACAATTTTGGTGGGTACCAGATCCACTAAGACTATCAGCTGCCGAAGGATGATTAGTGAGAAAAGGCTGATATGGTGACTGAGGACTGCTACAGGAGATACAGCCAAAGTATTCGGAGAAGCCAATGTTGATATAGGGTTAAGATCAAACCTTGTCTCACACTCATCTCTAGTGGCTGACATAGAAGGAGACATAATTCTCTGCATGGACATTATAAACTCATTAAGTTTTCAACTGAACAATTGTAAATGCCAAACATAGGGTCATTACTCAGGCACCTCACGGTTTTGCCGTATGGCCTATCCAACGCTCAAGCAGCCTTTGAATGCCTAATGGAGATCATCCTTCGAGGCTTATCCTGAAAGATCTGTCTGGTATATCAGGATGATGTCATAGGAGCATGTGTTCAATCTTTTAGAGGTTTTAAAGAAATTAAAAGCAGCTAATTTGACACTCAATGCCAAGAAGCGTCATCTTTTTCAGACAGAAGTCGTCTATTTGGGACACATCGTCAGTGGAGAAGACCCAGCAAAAATCCAGGTAGTCCAACAATGGCCTATCCCTTTGAAGTTCCCTGGGCCTTTGTTCCTACTACCACCAGTATATTAGGAAGTTTAGGAACATTGCGAAGCCTCTGTGTTGATTAACCAAAGAAGGTAGACCTTTTAACTGGAATAACGAGTGTCAAGAAGCATTCGACACATTGAAGAAACAACTGGGCACAATGGAGCTCCCTAGTAATGTAAGACGGCTTGCTCAAGAGAGTTGTTGAGGATGTTGATGACAGTCAATCCAGGAATCAGTTTCTGATACTAAAGTGTTACGTGCCGGAGATTCTTCGTCAGCATGATTCCTGATGTGTCAGGAGGTCACTTGGGTTGACAGAAACACACCAGAAAGTACGTGAGAGGTTCTAACTCACCTTTTGGGAGTCCATTCGAGAGAGTAGCCGTGGACATATTAGGACTTCTCCTGGAAACTGACTTGGGAAATGAGTACGTATTTGTCATCGTGAACTTTAGTTTCACATTGTGTTGACTTCAGTCTAGACATGAGGTTACCTTGTAACCTCATTTTTGGCAGCAAACCCAGTATGCATGTATCCGGACAAAATTATATGCCCAGACATCAGAAAAGAATAGAATACACACATGGACTAGTTCGCAAGAATGTTCGTCTCTCAGCTACTGTATGAAGAGACACTGTGATAGTAGAGCCGATTTGGGCATATATAAAGAAAGAGACCTGATTTGGATTTACAATCCATGGAGAAAGCAAGGATTCTGCCCAAAGTTGCAGAAGAACTGGGAGTGACCCTAATTTTCTTCTAATAAAAATTATTTAAATCCAAAGAAGTGACACATTATTTCATTTACATTACTTTCTATTTTCGTCAAAAGGTTCCACAGAGGTATTAAAATAATTTTTTTTATTTTTATGCACTTAACTTGTTTTTGAATTCTGCCCTAGCCGGTCCCAAGCCCGTGTTGAGAAAGGAAGAGGGATACCTCACTGTAACCTGAATGGGTGCGCCCTCGGTTACGAAGTGCCGTCTGAGGAAGTAGGGGCATCATTCCATCCTGAGCCGTGAAGCAGCGAGGGAGCAAGCCTGGGAGCTTTGAGGAGACAGCCCCTCCACCAGGCTTTGGGCTTATGGGCTAACCCGCAAGTCCGAAATCAGTATTATAAATGAAACCAATATGAAGTACAGGCAGACTGATTTAATGGGATTGACCTTTGGCATGAAATTAAGGACTAAGATTGGATGTTGGAATGTTCGGACGATGGCGGAAACAGGAAAGCTTGCCAAAGTAGAGAAAGAAATGAAAAAGGTACAACATGGACATTTTGGGGCTGATTGAGATAAGATGGATCGACTTTGGAGAGCACAAGACGCTGGATGGCTATACCCTGCTGTACTCTGGAAGGACCGGAGAAAACCCAGAACGACGGAATGGAGTAGGATTCCTCCTCAGTAAAAAGGCAAGGAAATGTATTATTGATTGGACCCCAGTATCACACAGAATTATAACTATTAGGATGACCTCCAGAGTGCGAAAAATTACTATTGTGCAGTGTTAAGCCCTCACAGAAGTGAGTATTGATTCAGACCAAGACGCCTTCTACAGCCTTCTGCACAGTACGCTGAGTAAGGTAAAGAAGCAAGACATCGCAATACTCATGGAGTGAAGACGTTCATGGGGAGAAAGGTCTGGGGGTCATGATCGACAGTGGTGAGTGGCTTTTAAACCTCTGTGTATATTATGACTTAGTAAATGGGGGGACCTTATTTATACACAAACCGTGTCATAAAACTACATGGGTACCTCCTGACAACCAAACAGTCTCCCAAATCGACCACATTGCAATTAGTTGGAAGTGGCGAACATCTCTCCTTGATGTTAGTAATAAAGGAACCGATGTTGGTAGTGATCACCACCTCTTATCGGCTGATGTAAGACTGAAACTTGCCTCACATTTTCAGAGAAGACAAGACAGTGCCCGACCTAAGAGGTTTGACACGTTGAAACTCAAAGATGAAAATAAGAAGAAGGAATTTGTGCTAGAATTGCAGAACAAATTCACAGCGTTGGAAGATCAGGAAGCTGGTGTAGAAGAAGCATGGATCAACACGAAAATTGTTTTCCAAGAGGCAGGAGAGAAGGTTTTGGGCTTCAAAGACAGAACCAGAAAGGAATGGTTGTCAGCAGAGACTTGGAACCTAGAAGAGCAGAGGAGATTGAAGCTATAAATTAACAATGCAGCCACTAAAGAAATAAAAAATGCACTCGTGAGACTAAGCTCCGATAAGAACAAGGAAGTGAAGAAAGGGGCCAGAAAGGACCGAAGAGAATGGGTCTCCAAGATGGCGGACAGAGCAGAGGTAGCTGCAAGAAGCAATAACCCAAAAGAACTTTACCGGATAACAAATACACTTGCTGGTAAAAAGAGGAAAATAAAGTAACCAGTCAAGAGTAAGGTGGGTGATCTTCTGACTGAGGATAATGCTCAACTAGATAGGTGTCGCCAATACTTCGACGAGCTATTAAACCAGCAGGACGAGGAATGGTGCTTAGAAGGTACTCCAGAAGTAGCTCGGTAAATAAGAAGGGAGCTAAGGAGAGCAATACATATTGATGATCAGCCTCCCTGTCTAATGGAGATCAAAGAAGCCATAAACGCCCTAAAGAACGTTAAGTCTCCGGGATCGATAATATCGAGGCGGAACTATTAAAGGCATGGCCTGAGGGAGTGGCAGAGAGACTCCTACCACTATTTCGGAAGATATGGATGGAAGCAGTTTAGCTGAAGGACTGGGTCAAAGGGATAATGGTGAAAGTGCCAAAAAAGGGAGATTTAACAAAGTGCAGCTACTGGAGGGGGATCACGCGTGCCTAGTAAGATCCTGTCCAGGATTATCCTAAGAAGAATTATGCCTGTCGAATATCTATGATATCTAATATAAATATCTAAGAAGAGAGCAGCATGGCTTTAGGCCGAATCATTCCTGTGTGGATTTATTAAATACCATGAGGATAATTCTGGAGCAGTCTAGAGAGTATCAGAGCCCTCTCCATTCTGGTATTTGTTGACTTCCGGAAGGATTTCGACAGCGTGGGCAGGGGTAAATTTGGACAACTCTGGAAAGGTGGCAGATCCCAGAAAGAATTATGAAGCTCACCCAAGCTATGTACAGAGAGTTTCAGTGCTGCGTGGCGTATGAGGGGAATCTCTATGAGTTTTTTTGCACCACAAAGGGGATTAGACAGGGCTGCTTGCTGTCACCTTTATTGTTTATAATGGTGCTGGATGAAGTTAATAGGGAAGCTGCAACAGGAAGGCGGCGAGGAATCCAGTGGGATCTTCAAAAGCGGCTAGAAGGAGTTGAGAATGCGGACGACATATGTGAAATGGCCTATAGATCCTCAGATATCCAAGGAAAGATGCACCACTTAGATAAGGCGGCACAAGGATATGGACTGGCAATTAATGCTACAAAAACAAAAACGATGAGAACAAATGCCAGAAACGTGCAACCAATAACAATCCAAGGCCAAATACTATAAGTGGAGGCTTTCCCATACCCTGGAAGTGTCGTGGCAGAGGAGCTGATAACAATGTGGAAAGCCATATAAAAAAAGCTAAAGCTGCTTTTGCCCGGCTCTGCACTCTATGGCGTGCCAAGGAAATAAATTTGCACTCAAAGCTCTGCATTTTCAATTCAAATGTAAAGTCTGTTCTCCTCTATGGCTCAGAGACGTGGAGGGTGACACGATCCATCTCAGCCCGTTTTCAAAGTTTCTGCAATAGGTGCTTACGGTATATCTTGGGAGTTTGGTGGCCAAGAATCATCTCCAGTGAGGAACTACTGAGAAAAAGAAAGTCGAAGCTGGAATTGGAGATAGATTGGACACACATTAAGGAGGAGAGACAGCATCGCCCGGGAGGCCCTTGAATGGAACCCTCAGGGACAGCGTCGTGTCGTAAGGCCGACGAAGAGGCCTGACGACCTCTCCGTCCTGGAAGAGGCTAGAAGCCAAAATCATACGTCTGCCACCCTCAAGGAGATAGCGCCAGATCGAGATAGGTGGCGAAACTTCATAAAGTCCCTATGTCCCTCTGATGGATAACAGGAAATAATTAAAAAAAAAAATAACAAGTTTTTGTATTAAATAATATGACCGATATTTAAAAAATGTACTTACTCCATCAAAGCCGCACGTAGTGGCCTTTTGCAATTATCTAAAGTTGTTGATGCTTGTGGCAAAATAAACTAGGTCAGTGCTTGATTTAAAAACTCTGAATATACAAAAAATTAGTTAGGTTGATATATAGCTTGGAAAAAAGAAATTAGTGGTTAAAAATAGACTTCAGTTGAAAGGAAATTGCTATGATTGAAACATATAATGAACATATGATTATCGCTTTCCCAAAAATATTGAATATGTGTACATGTCACATTTCTCAAATTAACCAATTCAATCAATTTTAGGACCTTTTTTTATCCCCTTGTGAGTTCTCATTTCACTGTATTCATGAAATGACCTTATTGATACTTAAGAATGTTAGCCTGTCGGTATGAATAGAATTTAAATATAAGAAAGAATTCTATTTCTATAATATCATTTATTATGTTACATTTTTATTGTTTTGGGCTTTTAATAGGTCACAGTTAAAAATTGGTTGGTGTTCAAGTTTTTTTATTTGTTATAAATATAATTTTTAATCAATGTGAATTTCCCAATTTTCGTTCCTTTTAATGTATAATGATTTACTGGAATAAAATTCTTATATTTATTTAATTCAAGTTTTGTAATTATTTGAGGTATATGTTTAGTAAATAAATAAAATAAAAACAAACTTGCAAGTCAACTATCCATATACCTTACATTTTTTTTTTTTTTTTTTTTTTTGGCACCAAGATTTGTTGACAAATCCTATTTCGCCAAATTGTTCCTTCAGATTTTAAAAACCTAATTAAAATAACCTATAAAAAAGTATTAATGAGTAATTATGATAGCAGTTTTTTTTAGATAATAATGAAAATGAAAAAAGGGGTGATGTCTTAATGACCATGTGTGTTTACATCGGTAAGTTTATTTCGTTCAGAAAGTTAATCAATTTACGAGCTGTATCTTTATTTATTGATCGTAGCATTTCCTCACCATCATCTATGATCCGCGATCCCAGGCTAATTCTCCTCTGTTTTTCAAATCTTTTACATTGGAACACAATATGTCAAGGATCTTCAGGGCATAGGCATGTAGGGCATTCACCGCTATTAACCAGTCCCATTAACTTTAAGAACTTATTCGTTCTGCCATGATTTATTCTTAGTCTCGTCAGCTTAACTAAATTTTGACGGTTGGCATGATATTTAAGATTCGAGAACCATGGAATAAGAGTTACCTTCTGGTGCACGTCGTAGTGGTCCTTACCTTTCGAGGAACATTGCCACTCGTAAAATTGCTCCCAGTCTTTTAATATTGTTCCTCTCACTACTCTGGTAATGTCCAGTAATGGGATTTTGGCGTTATCTCGGTGAGTCTGATTTTGATTGGCTGCTTTGTCTGCCTGCTCATTTCCCGATAGGCCCACGTGACCTGGAACCCATTGGAAATAGTAGTGGTTATTGGCATTTTGTAACGTAGAAATAATTTTTTGGAAATATATGTTTGAGATTTTTTTAGGTGGAAAAATTCGAGGTGTTGACACGAAGCTGCTGAATCTGTTAAAATAACTATTTTGTTCATGAAATATGTTTTTTCAGTATATGTTATGGCATTTAGAATGGCAAAAAGTTCAGCGCTGAATATGCTGAATTTTGCTGGCACTGATAAAGAGAATTTATGGTTCTTTTGTGGATCAACTACAGCTATGGAGGTTCGGTTTTTAGTTTTTGATGCGTCAGTATAGACTTGTATGTGATCTGGGTATCGTTCTGTAATTGTGCTGAGTGCTAGTTGTTTCAAAGAGGTTGGAGGGTAAAAACTTTTCTTTTCAACTTTGCCAGATAGATGGGAGCTACTGTGGATTTTTAAAAACGAATTGGGCAAAGGGATAGTTTATTCCACAGGAGCATCGGAAGTATGTAATGATTTGAGAAGAGGTTGCAGCTCGTTGATGATTTCCGCTACTTGGGGGCAGAAAACATTACCAGTTCTAATTTCTTTACCAACAGGGTGTTTATCGTCAGACCATACTTTGAGGATATATTTTTTTGTCAACCATGTTCTCCTCAATTGTAAAGGCATTTCTCCGGCTGAGGCTTGTAGTGCATTTACGGGAGACGTTTTGACATATCCTAATAGCCGAGTTCTGAACTGTATTCAGTTTACGAATGAGAGGAGATTTTGTCTCCTTGTATATGACGCAACAATAGTCGAATATTGGTCTTACAATAGATTTGTATAGCGCAATCATGTTCTATGGGTGGGACCCCCAAGAAACTCCGGCTAAGGATTTTATAACGTTTTGATTATGAACAGATTTGATATAAACATTTTTTAGATGTTGTTTGAAGTTCAATTTACCATCTAATGTTACTCCTAAAAATTTTAAATGTTCTTCACATTTAATTTGTTTTCTTTCGTTAGAAATTGCAAAATCTGTTATATTAATATTTCTTTTTCTTGTAAAAGGAGTTATACTACATTTGTTGGGGTTAACTTTAAGGTTAATATCTGAAAACTTTTTTTATATGGTGTCCAGAGCTTTGCCTATTATATCTTTACCTTCCTCTGCAGATTTTACTATGGTATAAATCAAGAAATCGTCTGCAAACTGAATAATTTTATATTTATCAATCCCGCAATTTGTGATATGTTCCGTATACAGATTAAAAAGGGTTGGACTGAGGGTATCTTCCTGCGGAAGCCCATTGTATGTATCAAAAACTACTTGACCTTCCCAGCTATCCAAGTAGTATGTGCGATAAGATAAATAATTTATAATCCATTGGGTGAGTTTTACGGGGACTTTTAGAATTTTTAGTTTAGCTAAAAGAATTTTTATTTTTACTTGGTCATATGCTTTTTCAAGGTCTATTTTTAATGCGACAAGGACTTTTTTCTCTTTGTAGGCTTTGTATATGTCTTGTACCTTACATTTATTTTTTTTCAAAAAAGTAAGACCTGAAAATAATTTTAGGATGCTCAGCCGCAGTCTGTGAACCCAGCTGCAGATGAAGTGTTCTCAAAAAGCTCTAAAAAATATGAAAATACCAGCAGGTAATTTAATAATTTGTCAAGGCAGTCACTGTTTATCATAGAAAAAGTTATGTTTAGCATAAGTAGTTTACATATCTAAATTTTCAAAAAGTTCTGGAGAACAAGAAATGTGTTGGTGAGTTCATTTCTTACGAGGGTGAATCAAATATAAACGAGACCATTTTTTTTTTGTAATTTATTTTTATTTTAAACGGAAAAAAGAATGTAGTTTATTTTTCTACATAATCTCCTGATTTGGAAACACATTTCCAATTCCTTCCTCGTAGAAAGAAAGCCAATTGCGCATGTAGGCTTCAACCTCAGCATCACTATCGAATCTTTGGCCTCCCAAAGCTGCCTTGTGAGGGCCAAACACATGAAAGTCTCAGGGTGACAGGTCTGGACTGTAAGGAGGGTGTTCCAATGTTTTCCACCCCAGCTGCTCCAATTTTTCCCTAGTCAAGGCTGCTGTATGGAGGCGAGCATTGTCATGGAGAAGAACCACTTTCCTGATCGATAGGTCTCGTCTTTTGCGGCGATATGATAACGTTGCAGTAGTAGGACGCATTAATTGTCCTGCAGTCGTGCAAAAAATAAGCCTTCAATAAGCCGTTGAACACTGCTGATGTTTGCTGTAATGCTGGTGCGAGGTCTGCGGTCATGGCTCTCATTTTCAACAAGACCACGACCCTCCACGAACTGTTTATCCCATGCAAACACTCTGGCTCGCGACAGTGTCTCTTCCCCAAACTGGGCAGTCAATCTCCTCAAGATTTCGGCTGGTTTTACGCCTTCTTCAGCGAGAAATTTGATTACAACATGTGGCCTAATTGACGGAGGTACCTCTTGCTCCGACATCGTCACAGTGGACACTGAGAGGGTCGAGGAGGCGAGCCCACGTGCTTCCCCTACTCCTGACAAACCTACCCAACAACAAACAAAGCGGGAACGTTCTCCCTCCACTATTGTGCCTGAAGGGCGAAAAGTCTCGTTTATATTTGATTCACCCTCGTATTATCACCATGATATTAATAAAAATATTATAGGTTCAAGTAAGTTTGGAAGGCTTACTAGAGGGATTATATCTGGTCAGACAATTACCCAACCACTTTTATGTTAATGCATCATTATTAAGTCTCTGGATTAGATGTTTGATATTTTTTTTAAAATCAGGTTTCTCTGGTTAAGGGAAACCTAAGTTCTAAACAGGTGTTAAATTGTTTTAGTACTTCAGTAAAATGTATATTTTGAGGTTTTCTTTCAAAATTTTACTTATTTAATTTGATTATTATTATCATTACTACAGCTTCGCAATCCAACATTCGATCCATTAGTTAGCATAAGATGGTTCGGAACTCTATTTGCGGCTCTAGTTTTAAGTTTTAGTGTATAATATCCAGGGAAGGGAACCATCTCAATATCCTCTTTTTTTTCTCTCTTTTTTTTCCCATGGCCTTTTAGATGGGAAATTAATGCTTAAAAGACCTCATGACTCGAATTCCTGATTTTCAGGTTATCAAAGGGAACTTTATTACCACAGGACTCCAATTTATAAACTAGGTTATCAAAGACGATGCTGATTACCTCACTTGTCCCTCATCCCACTCTTAGAATCCATCTTCCTAGCTTGCTGGTTGAACTGTCACCCCTGACCAAGCCATGTCGCTCCCTCAACCAAGAGTGGCTATCTAAGTTAGGTGATTCTAGGGTGTTTATTCTATTTAACCTTTGCCTGTAGTATAGTGATGTTGCTATATGAAGCATCAGTTAATTGAACTGTTATGTACCATGGTGTACTGAGCTCAGGTTTGGTTAATCCCTATCATGTTCCCTTTCATATACTTTGCCTTTTTGTGTTGATTGATTTTAATGAATAATATTGATGAAATTAAGTAAGTATTATTTATGGTTTTATAAATTAATTAAATCCATTTTCTTCCACTTATAGAACATTAGGTAAACCCATTTAATATCATGAACATTTGTAATGTTCTCCCTCAACTATTACTTTTGTTTTTCTTGTCTAAGGAACTAATATATTGAATAAGAATGTTATAAACAGTGCTAATTCTGATTACAAAAATTGTGAGCCTCTCGAATTCTTGTGTCACCCTATATATCCAGACTATATCATTTCTTGTTACATTGTGATAAATATATAGTTTTTGTTAGTTAAATTTAAAATTTTTCTACATCCCTTTACAAACAAATAATACAATATAACTAGATTATTTTTATTTAATCTGAATTTGTTTCGCATTAGGAGATTTTCCAAATAATGTAATTTTGTCTTGCTTGTTATGTTTTTCAGCTGACCTCTAAAGAGTAGGTTATTCAGTTCGATATATATGTGGCTATTTTCCTTGCCTTTTTTCTATGTTTGTTCACCGATTACTCCGAGATGGATGGACCAATTCGATCGAAACCTTTTGCATCATATAGAGTATTTTCCCGAGGTGGTATCATTAAAACCTTTTTTGGGTTTTTAATTTATTTGCAAAGTTATCAGGAAAAAACGTTAAAATAATTATTTAATTGTCATTCAAATTGTATTATTATTGGAAAAACATGTGGCATTTATGACATTAGGTATGCTCCAACAAGTTATTAAAACATATTGATAACTAACAAACTGCTCATGTCCTCCCCCCATGTTTTAAATTCTATATATGATTGGTTGATTTTAACCAATGCTCAATATTAATGCTCGATGAATAGGATAACCAGTCAATCAAATTCAGAATCAAAAGAGTGGGGGGAGAACATGAGTAGTCTCTTAGTTATCGATCTGTTTTGAGTGCTTCTTGAAACAAACCTTATACATAACCTTAAATAATTTTTTAACAGTAGATTTAAATAAAGATACATAATATCAGCAGAATATAATATCGCTGTTCTTTTCTGAAAAATGAAACACTTTGTTATGGTTATGTCAAAGTTATTGCAGTTTCGACCCTTATTTGACCACCCAGGGTCTTATTTTATTTAATCTGTCCTCTTGGTCACATTGTAAGTTATCACTAAAATGTAAAAAACTCAAAATCAAAAGAAATCTATCACAGGGCATTATTCGAGAAACATATTCATTTCTGTAAAACTAATCTTTTGACCAAGGTAATTTCTTATCTGGCACAGGATTAATTCCAAACCAGATTATTATAGAGAGGAATTGTTTTAATTCGTCTTCATTAGTGGGATTCCATTTCCGAATTCTGGAATTTTTTTTAAATTTACAGAATCTTATAGTTTCTGTTGAGCGTAAAAATTTGTTTGTGAAACAATTAATTCAAATACCTCGTCATCGACTAAGAAACTATTAAAATCTAATGGGGTTCGAACTGAGGACGAGATGTTCACTACTTTGTGAAGTTGTTCACAATATAAAGGAAATAATTCTTCACTAGCATTTATTTCTTCCCATTTTTCGGTCTCAGCATTTATAATAGGCAAAATAGAGTCGATACCTGAAGTAGATGGCTGATCTATAATATCTTCATTGCATGAATTGCCACTAATACTTTCAGAGTCACTAATCGATGACGGAACATATTCTTTATCACTGTAACTACTCACTGAATCTGTATCACTATCACTTGATAAAAGATTTTTCTGTGAAAGTGCTAAATTAACTATTTTTCGCCCTCTATATTCCATTGTGACTGTTCACGAAGAGAGCAGAAAAATAATGGAAGCTTCTGGTCGTCTAAACAAACAAACAATGACAGGCTTGTTCTAACATGTACAATAAGGCTCTTGTTCTAACATGAACAAGTTGAGACTCCGTACCGCACTATATGAAGCCAATGTTGCACAGTGCGGTATGGGGCATATAGACCCCGTACATTTTTGTATTATATTTTAGTATTAGACGACCTCCATAACAAAATAGCCGAGTCAGATTTAAAATATATAAAAAAATAAAAGCAGGAAAGCCAAAACACGTAACGAAAACTTCTTCCTTTCTTTACCCGCACTATGGGATAGTATCATATGGAGTCTATAGGCCCCATACCACATTAGGGAAAAGTACCAGTTTTTGAGGGCCGCACTGAATGTGATAAAGAACAAACAAACAGAATTTCATCTTTATTTATATAGATTTAAAGAGATTAAAGGCACTATAAAACACTGATAGCAGTAAAACATCTTAAATGCATATAATGGATTCAGACCAAGGAAGCCTAAAACAACATCCTAAATGTAGGTCTAATCGATGGAAGACACCATAATCATAAGACCACAAAATTCATGAAATTCCAAGAAAGGCTGAGTATTGAAAACCCCCCATTTTAAACCAGAATTTAAGGATTCTTCAAGTTCCTGAGGGATCGTTTAGATTTGAAATCGTGGCCATTATTGATTTAAATTACACTTTGATTTCTGACTTCCAATCGCTATGCCCCCCAAAAAAGAGAAGGAATTCAATACTTCCTAGAAAAGCTTCTTTTCAGTTGATTTAAGGGCCTTAGCATCTCTATCTTCTTCCTCCGGATACACTCGGTCGGATATGAATATACAACATAATCATAAAATCTTGTGCCGATTCTTCATTCTGGAGTGACACCTTTGTTATGTTATCTGGATCACTATTATCGGTTTTTATTTTGTTTCTGCAACTATTGAGGCGTATAAATTAAAAAGGCTGTAAGCACCAAATTATTGATTTTGAGACAACAAAACACTATCATCTAAGATCAGATATGGTTTGAAAATTAAAAAAAAAATATTAGGGATATATCCAGTCAAGAAATAAATATGTTCTGCTAAATAATTTCTGTATTATTTTATTTGATCTATGATGGTTAATTGTCTCATTTTTTTTCCTGAAGTTACAATAACATCCCTAGCTGGTGGCATTTAGAGGATTTGCTGTTGGCTAGATAGGAGAATCGAGATACAAAAATCTTTAAGGTAGGCACTTATTAGGAACTATTTCCATCATTAATTTTCCATTCACTTGCATCAATTGTGTGCGCTCCAGTGTTGAACGAAGCACATGTGAAATTTGGTTGCTCAAGTCTTTCATTTCATTTTATTAAAACTCAATCACTTCAATAGTGAAATATTGAGGTGTATTGGTGGATCAGTTAAGAAAATGAAACTTGGCATCTACGCTGCTAGGTGGAACTTCATGGTTTAGACCAACATTTGATTTTCAGGAAATACAATTAATTGGTTACGCAATAGAAGATGGCAGAGGGCCTTGAATAGTTTATTGGTAATATAAAAGTTTATAGGTAATAAGGTGGAAGAACCAAATTACGCTTGAAAGATAGTGCCCTCATAGATCTAAGGCAAGCAGAGATAAGCACACGCAGCTGACAGAACATGGTGGTACAGAGTGATTTTTTTGTCTTGTCCACAACAAATTCGAAGATGATTTTGTGGTTGTTTTGATTACCTATGAGGACACTAGTTTATGTTTGGGCCATGCTCATTTTAACTAAGTTTAACACAGTAAAATTAATATGGCCTATCAAGCCATGTTTTTCTACGTGTTTAGTCATCAGATTCGCTTATTTTAAGACAGGTGCGAATGTAAAAATGAAGTTTAAAAAAAAAAAAATTCTAT
>OU426978.1:114448307-114613307 GCA_911387785.2 Aelia acuminata
ACATTTTTTGCTGCCAAAATAGCACGACTACCCAGCCAATTATAGTCCAAATAATTGTTCAAAATATCAGGAAAGACACTTTATATTTCGTAGACAGTTCATTTTTCGTCTCTACAACAGTTCAGAAATTTTCTGGTAATTTGATAAATTTTGAATTTCGATCCAGCTCTATTTCACCGTTTCCAATATAGAGCAATTGTTTAAAAAATATATCTGCCGATGGATTATTTTGCAGTAGTACTCTCATATTTATGGCGGATAAATCTGAAACTTGAAGTTACCCAAATAACAATTATTCCTGTCAGTAGAGGTGTAATAATCATTAAATGTAAAATTTAGAAAATGCCGCGATTTGTAATCCTTTCTTAATCAACAATCATTTAAAGATAAGTAAAAAATTGTATTCTGGTGAAATTAACAACGAAATATCATTCCCAATAATAGCCTACTTTAAATTAAAGAAGGGATTAAAATCTTCGCTAACATTTCTTAAATTTTACATTTAAAGATAATTACAACTCTGCTGAAAAGGAAGTAACAGCCTCTATTCGATTGGGATTAAATTTTCTCAACTTTAAATTATTGTTGATAAAGGAGGAATTACAAATCTTCACTGACATTTTTTAAATTTTACATTTTAGATCTCGGGATAAAAATGATAAAAAGGTTTGGTAAAATAAAAAAAACACTGTATTTAAATAATAATAACAAAACGAATAATGAAAATAAAGAAACTTCTGTAAAATAAATCAACTGAAAATATAATATTAAAGTCTTAATTATGCAGTTCTTTAGCAAATCACAAAGTATCCCACAACACCTAATCAAAACACACTCTTTTTGTTAGGGAGTTTTTACGACTGGTTACCGCAGTGTAGCCAGCTTACTAATTTTCACTAATTTTTGGCAACACTGACTCCCCAAGTCAGGTTTTTATTAGGTTACACCTATGACAGTAAGTGCTGTTACAACATTTATAGAATATTATTTCAAATAATAGCCTAATTTTAATTATTAAAATGTATTTACTTTACTAAAAGTTGATATCACGGTGGGCCACAGCAAAGCGTTTCAGCTCTTAGCTAGTAATTTAATTTAAGTACAAATAAAAAAGGAAAAGGAAGAAAAAGTACCTACACATTTGAGAATTTATTGTAACCTTTTCTTGATTTATTTATTCTTTAATGAAAATTAACAATAAATACAAATTTGTGTTACTATTTGTCTGTGGTCTATATATATTATTATATAGGAACAAATAACTGCACTTACATAACGCAATACAAAATCATAATAATGATAACCTGTATTACAATAGCATGCTTATAAAAAAAAACATTATGAAATCGACATATGACGCCATGTTAATAAATCGAAACACGGCCTACTGTATTTGCAATAATTCGCTATATAAGAATTATTTTGATCACTAATCAAGTTAAAAACTATGCGGTCCGTTAAGTTGGCCAAAACTATATACATTGAGCCAAATTTCATTAAAATCGGTTGAGTAGTTTCTGAGAAATAAAGAGACAAACATCGGGACACGAGATTTTTATATATATAAGGATCAATCAACGATAAATGTATTAAGTATTTAAGAACTTAGTATTCCATGGACCCCCTAAAGCATTCTACAAGACAGATATATTTTGTATATTATATTTATGTTTTACGCTAAAATTAGACTCGTAATTATAAAGGTATCATGTTCCCGACTCAGTTTAACTAAAATCTAGATGGCATGCATGTTAGTGTAAGTATATTTTTAGTGCAATATATTATAGATTCGAGCTTTTTATACCTCTGCTTTTCTTCTATTTGCGTTTTCCTTACATGAAACAAACCAGTTTTTGAAAATATATTCAATACCTTAATAAATCCCTAACCAAGAGTTATGAAGTTTTGCAAAAGTAAAAATAAAAATAAATATTTCTGATCGTAGATACAGGGCAGGAGGAGGTAGCGAACCTGGTGACAAAGGCCTGAAGCAGTTCTGTAAATAGAACGAGGTTTTATTTCCTTACTTGGAGTTGTTTTTCCGGTAAGCGAGAAAGGGGCGTTCCCGTTAGCGTTCCCCTCCTGTCTCCGATCCACAACCGCCGCAACATCTACCTTCGTTTCCATTTTATAATTAACTATGAATTATCTTTAAAAGTTAAGATTTATAAAGAATATGTCTTATTATAAATACCAGGAGAAGCTCAGTACCATTTACTGTAGAGATAAAGATCAAGTCACATTTCTTCTACGTTTACTTGTCCAGACCTGGGGCACAGAATTGTGAAGTTGATGAATGGGGGAACTGAACGTGGTACCATTCTTACTATCGATAGATTCCTGATAGGATAAATCATTTTTTTATGTCCAGAAGTCGACTTCTTTTTGTTGCACAAGCAGGTATCTCCCTATCTATAGTAAAAAGTAGCCGTCAACAAAAATTAATTTAAATTATGCGAAAGTAATACTTCCGATACTCTACTAAATTTAAACAAAATCTGTTACACAAATTTCACTTACCACTCTCCTTTAATTAACAAAAAATAGACATATATTTTTGAAAAAGGCGTACTTAAGTACTATCGGAAAGGGAACACAAACCTTTTTTTGTTAATGACAATTTTTTTTGTTAATTCCTCTGGAAAGTGAGTGTCGTCAGTACTTCATACAGTGGTGTACCAAGAATTAAGAAGTTGGTTCCACTTACTCATGGGACTCCATTCTTTACGGGGAATCGTTTCTATTACCTATTTAGAGATATATTTTTTTAGACTGAACGGTCGACTTTTTCGTAATTATCGTAAAGGGATCGATAGAAAAGGTTTAAAATAACGGCCAATTTTAAATTAGTTATTTTCAAATTTCGAGCGCACGATAATAATTCAGGAAACGAATAATAACGATGAGTTATTGTGTACTTTTCAGGTAGAGACAGTCAATATTTCTTTATATAAATAAATAGCTAATGAAATAACAATTAAAGTATGTACTCGCTTCGGCGGTACATATACTAAAATTGGAACGAATTAAAGTATATTTTATGTTAACTAGTTGTCATCTGTTTTTTCCGGTGAAAAAAATTTTGAGCAACACGCACTTTCACTTATTTGTTTTCCATAGTGATACGAAATTAAAAAGATTGTATGTGATTCTTTTTGTATTGACTTAATTGTAATATATTTATATTATATTTATTACTAATGCCATGGGAAATATTGTTATGTTAAATATTCTGAAATTAGAAATTATTATTTTCTTGTTACACTAATATTTCGTTTCAGCAACCTTATGACACTGTAAGATAAATATTATCATTGTTTGAATTCTAAGCTTTCCAACTATGTATTATACATAAACGTTACAAGTCATATTTCCGGAAATTGTAATTTATATTTTGAGAAATCATTTATTTATTTTTCTCTTTTATTTGATCATGTAATAGTATTTTATTTTATATTTAGCCATTTCCAGTAATTAGGCATAACAAGGGACATTTATTAACTAAAAATAAACAAAAGTAAAAGTACTTCAGAGGAAAATTAGAATTTTTCTATGACTATAAAACCTTGTTCATATTAAAGAATAGTTTATTAGGAGTAGATATGACAAGTTTAATCAAAATCATTAGAGCCGTTTTCGAGAAATAGTAAACAGAAAAAAATGTCATTTGTTTGTATAAAGAGCTACGCTAACTCATTTTTGACAAAATCTTTGTGTTCAAACTACTTTCTCGTTTAAAATAAATTCCCCACCTATGAAATATTGATATTTATTAATTAAAAAAACTACAATTAAAAAAACCTTTAATAAAGGAGTTGAGTAAATTAAGCATTAGATAAAACCAAGATAATCTTTTCGTCTACAAAGAGAAAGAAGGAACTACGATTTAACTCTACTTTATTATATTGTTGTTTTATTATTGATTTAACCCTAACAAAGATTAATTAGCATTTGTTTGTTAAGTTTTCTAGACATTCTTATAGCCTTTGCGCTTTGAAAAAGAAAGACAAATGCATGAGAAATAATCAACTTCAACTGACACATCAAATATGTAAACCATAAATTAACGCCGAGAGCATATTGAGAATCAAACGACACAAAGCAGAGAAGCGCAGTTTTTGTGAAACGTGTGTTAGAAAGGAACAGCGCAACTTCTAACCTAATACAAATCATATCAAAACTACGCTTCTCAACCATGCGTCTCAATGTGCACTCGGCCTACGGGTCTTAATAAACAATGATGGATCTAGAGTAAGAACATACATTGAGACGCAGGACTGTGAACCGTCTATAAGAATGGACCAGCGCACATTGAGATGCAGGAAAGGGCAGCGAAGTTCCTTACGTTTATTAAACGTTTCACGAAAACTGCTTTGCTGTGTTCTGTGTCGCCTCCATTTTCATACGATCTAACAATTGAATTTTTTTTGCAAAGGTGGTGTGTGCAGGTTTCTTGAAAAAACAATAATGCGCTGTTATAAAAATGTAAATTTATTGTTTTATTAATAAACCTTTATCTATTTATGTAATAAAACGTAAAGTAAATACAAAGGGTAAGGATAAGGATAATACTTCTGGTCATTTCTGGATAAAAAAATATTTTTTAGAAAGGAAAGATACCGTGGATTAGATTTCATTAAAACAATCCTGCGGATCGCCGCGCGTGATTCCCGGTTCCATGCGGGGAATTTCATTTTTCTAATAAACGTGAACAATTCTATAAACAAAAAATACAACAAAAATAGCACTAATAGATTAATATTATAAGCTTTAGTTTTACTATATTTTTACTTTTACTATACTATATTTTTAGTTTTACCCTCTGGGTCATATATTTATTATATAGCACATATAATTAGGTCTTTAGGTGAACCTACCCAAGAGCACGGGAGTGGGGTGGCCGCCCGCCATCTCTCCTCCCGGCTCGACGCATGCCAAAGGACCGCGCGCTCACTTCACCCTCTTCAGCCAACAACCCAAAAAGTTGTTCAGCCCAAACCATTGTTCAGCCTTAAAACGTGGACCCCGGTCTTGTCCGAGGAATGGCCTCACCGAGTCTTGTTGGCCTCTTCAAAATTTATAAAATGAGACTTTAGTCGACTCAAACGGTCGATTCAGTAAAAAACAAAAAAACAATGTAAAGTGAGATCAAAACGATTTTTATAATAATAAAGAATATACCCAAAAATGACTGAAGTAATACAATATTAATATGCAATGCAATATTAATATGTTCGCACCTGGTATGAAAGAACCACTGAGCGAAATTTGTAAAATTTAGGAAAAATGGTAAGGATTTCTATAAAGAACAAACAAACAGAATTTCATCGTTAATTATATAGATTTGATGATGAAAAACAATCATAATTTGTTAAATTTATATTAAATATAGTTTAGGACCTTCTTGAAAGTATAAGTAAACAGAAGAGAAGTACTAGGTATGTTTTTAAACTAACTTAATTTATTTTCTCATTGTCTAATCCAATTGTAATTCCATTTATCAGATTCATTTTTCTACATTGGCGTGTATACGGGGCTAAAATAAAGATAAACCTCTTTGATCTCTTTTATTAATATAATTCCTTATTAAATTTTCTTTTTCAAATTACAATCATTAATATAGCTTTAAAAAACCTAGTAATAGCCTGAGGAGTAATCATATTCGTGAAAATACCTATAGAAAATTATATAGATTCATCTCTTCAAAGTAAAAAACCCTTTTATCAAATACACTGTTTTGTTTTTTCTAAGTTTTAAGTCCAATGGCCCAGAGATACTTACACTGCATATACATTTTTTCACTGTTACTAACAGGCCGATAAAATGTCCTTTAATTACAGGCTTAGACTCTTCCGACATCGGATTATAAAAAACTATGTTTGAATTGAGCTAAATCGGATATGACGCTGTCAGAAGAGAAAATGATAAATCACATTGCCAAGCAACAACACGTATTTTGTTATTTTAGGTCGGATATTGTGAATTTTCCAATATTTTCGGTTATTCTTAAATCGGATAGGCACTCATATAAACATGATTCTAAATACAGTATACTCGTAGGCTCTCACTATCTATTTAACGTATTTGTTTTTCTTCCAACTCAGAAACGGGTATGGCCGGATCTAATGTAGATCCACCCTAAGTCGTAAGTTTTTTTGTCATAACATAACTGAATAACGGAACTACGTTTGCAGTAATTTAATACAGCAGGTGCTCTGTAAGATAGCAAAAGTGATCATATACAAAACAGTAATCCCACATTGTTTCAAATGGTTGTGAAACTTGAGTACTTATTAACGATTGTGAAAGGATCGCTAGACAGACTGGGAGCCAGGGAACGGGGAATACGTGTCCAGGATAGGGAAGATTGGAGTAAGATCGTGGGGAAGTCCCATATTGGGTTCCAGCCCCAAGGAATAGGTAGGCGATTTTACGCAAGCGGTATACCATGGAGATCGTGAGATAAATCATATTTTTATTTTAGCTAGAACGTTCGTAGTTTGTTTCTGTGATAATTCTGGCCTGTTCGGTACATATGGTTGTTCAATATAATTAATTGGTTTCTTGTAGACACGTTGAAGTGATGAAATAAAAAATCCAGCGGTGCCCATGAAGCTTAGACCTCTTGACAAACTCGATTTATGAGTTGAAGAATTCTTTGAGAAACTTTTGGGACCATTTAAGAGTTTCCCATAACATTTGCATATCATCAGTGTAAAAAGGGTGCTTACTATAGGTGTAGTAGGGAGGAGGAGAGCTACCACCAGTATTAATTACCTGCCAAGCTACACGCTTCTACTATCAGTAAGGATATCCTTTAGAATGTAAACACGGCAGAACATCTTTATGCAAATGCTGTATCACTCAAGTAGGAACCTCCAATATATTTTGAAAAATGGCAACGCATATTGGATGTGAGTGTGTTTGTTTAGGCGATTTACCGTAAAAAAATTCGGCAATAACTCACCAGATCTTCGTTTCCCTTTCTATAAATTTAAATACGCGCAGCGCAAACACACATATGTATAATGTAACTTATTTTTACAGAGTAAGCTTTAATTAACCATAGTAATGGTTATGAAAACATTATTAACATAATAAAAAAAATTGTCAACAAGTTTTTAAGTAGAGTTTATAAAAAGAAAGGACCTTTACCTTTCCTTCTGGTGTTGCAAAGAACAACAAAATAAGTAAATAAATTTTGGTAAAGCTATTTTCTGTGAAATTTCTATATTGTTTTTGTCACAGTTATCGGTTTCTTTTTCAAATAGCTTCAAATTTATGGTTGTTTGGTTCACGCATCGCACCAGATTTTTTATTATTGCGGAGAGTTTTAAACTATTTAAAAAATACTTGAAATAATGTTTCTAATATTTACTCTATTTAATAGAAAACTATACTTATATATTAATTTATCCATTACCTATATAATAATACTACGAAAAATATTCCCTTCAGACCGTATTTCATCGTATAGGGCGTAATTATTAGAGAAATTGGAGATAGGCTTAAAAATGAGGTAACGTGTTTTTCTATTTTTTTAACATTTCATGGAAATACAAATATAAACAAAAAAAATCTGGTGCGTGCGCGCAACACACAACTTTCACTTACCAACTTACTTAGATTAGAAATTAATGCGTTGTTGTGGTCCCCTCCGTTTGACCAATTTTGATGAAATGTTGGCTATCACATATTTGGCATATACATAGATGAAATACCCAGTTTGATCAAAATCGTGAAAGCCGTTTTTGAGTAAATAAAAACAACACGTGAAAATGATACAAAATTTATTAAGTAAAGTCCCCCCTCCGGTTCATCAATTTTGATGTAATGTTGGCTATCACATCTTTGGCATATAAATACATCAAATACCCAGTTTGATGAAAATCGTGAAAGCCGTTTTTGAGTAAATAAAAATAACGCGTGAAAATGATACAAAATTTATTAAGTAAAGTCCCCCCTCCGGTTAATCAATTTTGATGAAATTTTTACAGTCAAATCTAGGGCATATTAATACACGAAATACTCAGTTTAATCAAAATCGTTACAACCGTTTTTGAGAAAATCGAAAAAAACGTAAAAAGTTATTAAATAAAGTACCCCCTCCCTTTGAGCAATTTTGATGAAATTCATGCTGTCACATCGCGGGCATATACCTACACTAAATACCCAATTTCAGGATCGCACGGTTTATAGTTTTTGAGCTAGTCTGTTCACACACACACACACACACACACACACACACACACACACACACACACACACACACACACACACACACACACACACACACACACACACACACACACACACACACACACACACACACACACACACACACACACACACACACACACACACACACACACACACACACACACACACACACACACAGACACACACACACACACACACACACACACAGACCATTTCGCGAGACTTGGTTATTTTGACTCAGGGGACCCCAAAACGTGTATTTCCGTTGAAAACCGGAAGTCGAAAATTTTCACGATCGCAATACTTCCACTTACTATATATTTCATATATAGGTAAGTGAATGTAAAAAGGGTGCAGATCGATTTAAAAAAAAAACTTTTTAAAAATATCTTCTATACTATCATATTTTTAAATGTTACAAATGCTGATGTTTCTCATTTCTAACACTAAACATTTCAGGATATAAGATTATTAGAGAAATGAAAAATATTGTAACGTGATATAAAAATAAATTATTCAATCTGTATTATTGAAATAAGTTTCTATTATTTCCTGCAACCGTCATATACATATATTAGTACGTAATCACATGTTTTGGAATTATCTAGAACTTTCTGGGATTTTCGATTTCGGACTAAATATATGAAGCGATGGACTAGAGGCTTAGTCTTCTCTTTAACGCCCAAGCGCATGGTTATTATTTGGTCACTGTTTTGTCACTGGTAGCTTATGTTTTGCAACGTTGTAAGTTTCATTGTTTCTGTGCCATTTTTGTATTATAATTTTACGTTAATCAACCCACATTGGGTTTCAATATGAATAAATAAAGAAAATAGAATTCATAAACTGACCAGATTTTTAAGAAACAGTTTTTTGGTTGCTACTTTAAATGGTAAAAACATAACTCTTTTCCTCGTATTATTTATTTAAACTCAATAGAATAAAAAGAAAATATCCACTAGAACATTCCGGAAAATCATAAGTACCACTATTAAGAGACAAAGAGAAAAGAGAAAAACTTCTTTATAAAAACTTTTTAGTGGTGAATCATTGGTAATTAGTCTAAACTTATCTCGAAGATCATGTATATTTGTTTTTCTTAACAACACCCTGTAAGAACACGGAACGAAACAACACCCTGTTTTTTTTAAATTGAATGAACTTCAACACCAAGGACGTAAATACTACGATAAAGACCTTGTTAATTTTTTTTTTACTTTCACTTACCTAAAAATAAACTATAATAAGGGAAAGTATTGCGATCGTAAAAAATTCCACTTCCGTTTTTCAATATAAATACACGTTTTGGGGTCCCCTGTGTAGAAATAAACAAGTCCCGCGAAATGGTCTGTGTATGTCTGTGTGAGTGAAGAAATTAGCTGAAAAACTATAAACCGTACGAACCTGAAATTGGGTTTTTGGTGTATGTATGTGCTAGCGATGTGACAGCAAAAATATCATCCAAATTGGCCAAACGGAGGGGGTACTTTATGTAATAAATGTTGTCTCATTTTTACGTTTTTTTTCGATTTTCTCAAAAATGGCTGTAACTATTTTGAACCAAGTGGTTATTTGAAGTATGTATATGCCCGCGATGTGACAGCCAAAATTTCATTTTCCGTTATATAGCAATTAATTATTGTGTTTTCAAGTTTTCATTATTAATAATGAAAAATTTACACAATAATTTTAAGTAAATATAATTATTGTTTTTCGTTTTTATTCCTTCTTAACCTTTATGATCATCTGACTAACGTTTGCCTAGAGTTTGCTTAAGTACTTCATTAAATTAAATACGAGCTCAAAACCACATCATTTATATTGGTCATAAATATTTGTTGTTCTCATTCCATGATTACATTTTATTTTGTTTTTATAGCCTTAAGATTTATGTTTAAATAATTTTTTAACAAAAACAATTGTGATACTATCAGATGAAACGAGGAGAGACCAGAAGCCATATACCGTTATGCTTATTATATTTCAAGGTGGGGTGGGCCATGTAGGTACGGTCCCACCAAAATGAATTTATCTACATATAAGTGAACAAGAGAGTGACGCTTGAAGTAAATTAAATATTCAAATGCATTCATTTAAATTAAATTTATCGGAGTTTCAAGCACAATATCGATCCTTTAACATAACGGTGCAAATTTCAAATAAAATATACTTTGTTTCGTATGAATTGATGTTGAAGTTCCAACGTTTCAAACTCGAACCACAATAGAATAGAAAATAAACTTTATTTTGGGAGGAGTCCCTAAAGAAATTGGAACAAAATCAAAACTGGGAAACATTAAAGTTATTGGGGATATTTAATATTGGTATTCACTTGAAATTGATCTTAATCATATATAGCGTTACAACTGTTACAGCTAATAATTTGTCCTCTTTCTATCTGATATTGTGAGTATGTGAATTAATAGGAAGAGTGTAAAAACTCTTAGCCATTTAAGCCATTTAGATCTATTCAATTAAGATAAAACCTACTCATTTAAATGTGCACTTTTTACGGCTTTTTTATTTTAAATTTTATGGTTGCAATTAAAAATTTTTTTCGGTGTAATACTATTCCTTTGGCTATAAGAAGCAAGGAGTCAACGCGGCAGAACACCAATTCACGTTAAACGTGATATAGAGATGACTAAAAAAAATTGTGGAATGGATTACCAGACCTTTGGGATTAAAAGGATCGCAACAGTGTTTGCAAGATAGCATTGATTCCCTCTTTGAATACATTTCGTTTAAATAATGCTATTACAATTGATATATGTGCAGATTTTTTACATGGTAAATCGCTTTTTTGAAAGTCTCGATATTTTACACCAGTCTTTCATATTGTGGTTCAAGCGTTGTGTTTTCTTTGCGCAAAATAGCATTATCTTCGTACACTTTCGCTTTTTTTTTATTTACCAGTTTCCTTCCACGTATGCTTTGAGGTCTGGGTAGGTGTATATTTTCACCAGCGGTTGAACGAGAAGATTTTGTATCATCAAATCAACTCCCTTTTAAAATGTTTTCTTGACAAAAATACATTAGAATTCGTTTTCAATCGCTTCCGTTGCATGTGAATTTCACGGGGAGTCAGTACAGTAAGACAGGGGAATGAATTTTCAAGGTTTATTTGATAATCATTGGAAGGGAAAAAAAGTTATGATAATGCTACATGACAAAACGAAATCTGTCCTACAATACCATTTATCTTTGAAAAATTAGAGGGCAGGGGAATGAAAATTATTAAACATACCCTCTCAAGTTTGAGAACTTATTTGCTTCTAGAGAGCTTGAATTTGTAATGAGGTGAGGTTAACAGTAGGGGTTGCTTGTGGAAAGACCTCTTCCTGCTGATTATATACTTTTTACTAATTTCCCGCCGGAAAAGTGTGGTGAGAATCTAATTTTAAAAATTGACAGGGAAACGAAAGACAACCTGTGGGACATCATTAAAAGTAGTTGTTTTTTTTTCAATTCCTTTAGAAAGTAGTTTTCTAATCCTTTATCATCAACGATTCGACTGTTTTTATTAAATTTTACAGTATTTTTAACAAATTGAACAGAAAAAATTTAAAAATTGAGTATATAGGACTAGTATACTGACACAGAACTCTAACTGCGAGCAGAATCAGACCTCGGGAAAGAAATTTCGACCTTTTTCTGGTATTTTTAAGCTACGAGTGTTATATAATTAAAATAAAGTCGTATGGGGTCTACATTTACAACTCGCCTGGATTTAGAAAATGGATGTCTTAGAGTCCTAAGCTTTTCTAAATCGCTATAAACGGGCTGGGACACAAAGGTGCCCTTTATGTGAGAATGACCCATACCTACCTCCAATACCCGATTTTAGTTTTGTACAAGAAATAGTTTCTGAGCTAATCAGTATATCTTTATAGTTTCTACAAACACAGACCATTTCGCGGGACTGGGTTATTTGGACTCAGGGGACTCCAAAACGTGTAATTCCGTATACTTCACGAACGCAATACTTTTCCTTAAAAAATAAATAAGTAAATGAAAGTAAGGTGCCTTTAGACCTTACGAACTTTACCTTCGAACACCACCGGTGTGTTTTCGGGTGTTATAGCTACTTCATCTGTTCGCCTGGGTTCGGGGGTAGCGCTAGTGTCACTTTTGATTTTGTTTTTGCTAAGTGACAGGAGTTGTTTGTGATACTAGTGTAATTTGTGAAACGTTGTAAATCGTCTCCTATTTTTTTATTTTTCAGATAATATAAAATATATTGATAATGGAGCTTTTTTCTTTATCATAAGCTAGCTTTGGGTGCGTCAGCCATATTGGTTCGCTTAACGTCACGTGAAGTATAAATGGCTGTTCGCTTCACGTCCGTACGGCAAGGTTCGAAGGTGAGGTTAGTAAGGTGTAAAGGCACCTTTACGTTACGATCTAAACCAGAGGCCCCTCACGGCTATATTTTTTTCATTGCTAGTCACTATTGCGAATAGAAAACCTGAAGAGCAGTTTTAAACATTAATAAAATACTCTTACGTCCACGATATGTATTTCCACTGGCATATAGTGAAACGCAAATATAGTATTGAGACAACACATCCTTCAGTCATGTGAGGAGAATATAGAATTTGAATCGAGTTAAAGTTAACATGATTTACCTACCCGCGCGTTTTTTGTTTTAATTGATATTTCTTTTTTATAAGGTGAAATATTCCTCATAGCCAATAGGTATAGAGGGAATCTCAGTTTTTAATGTAATATCTTTCTGTTTGGCGAGTCGAAGAGTTACACGACGTCGGGCAGGATTTCTTAATAAAAGTACAGTAATGCCAAGTATATGAGAAGAGACGACAGTCAAGCCATGTTTTAATTTATTCCTTAAAAGGTAAAGAGCGACGGACGGAACAGGTGGTTGGAGGCGGGGAGGGACTATAAAGGGCACAAACCGGTCCGGAGCAGTACCTTGTAGGGCCGCTGCCTTGTGTTGCTATGGGCGACCGGTCACCTGTCCGCTCAGGATCAGTCATGAGATCACTTTACTAGGGTCATATATCATACTCCAACCTTTTGCCTCATAGGTTGCATAGCGAAATTATCTTCATGTAATCTGAAAGAGGGGCACTGTAATATTAAACAAGCTTTACTATTGGGTAAAATGCCCAAATAAATAAATCTCCTGTTTCAATTTGCCAAGAATGTTGACTATTTAATTTCAACAATAATTGTTATACTTAAAGTAAAAATAATTCATTATATTGATGATTTGGCAAGAAAATTAATTTTACACTCTTATATTACGATTAGTATTATTATTATTTGTAGAATTATTTATACTCTTATATTAGAGTTAAGACCATCCAGCGTTACTTTCTCAGTCCTGTCAAAAACTTGCCTTCGTGCGTTAGCTACAAGATCAAGCATTATCTAAAAGATTATTCACCAAATTAATACCAGTTTGCTTTGCTGTGGATAATAAGTTTATTTTATTTTACCTAACCTAATAATTCTTCCGAATAGCCTCCGTACAACGTAACGAGATTTTCTGAAGAGTAAAATATATAAACTATCATAGAATATTTATTTAAATCTATGTACTTCATTTCATAAGTGTTAATTTCTTCTAGAATCACCCCAAACCATTTTTATCAAATTTATTCAACGGTTAACCATTTAATGTCATAATTCATAAAAACATATATATATATATATATATATATATATAAACTAATGGGAGTAAGAAATAGCTATTATTCATTCGCTCATTCAATGTATAATAGATTGAGTAATCTTATGTGGATAATACCTTCTAGATTACAAACATGCCATTTTCTTTTTTAGTCAAAATCTACTTTTTAGAAAAGAACCTACAAAAGAAAATAACTGTAAGGCAAATGAAAAAGGGAAAATATGAAGTGTTCTAATTGAAAACGGGAAGTGATCTATTCGGTTTTGTATTATGGACCGACTTGTTTTTTTAGGTGCATGAGTTTTTCTATTTGTAATAAACCAAAAAACCCGTGCACATTAATCAATGTTAGGAAACAATTATGCCAAACCTTTGCATACAATGACCGAACATACATAAAGGGAATAAGAGAAACTGCCTACTAGAAATGGAAGTTTTTTTTCAGAAAAAAAAGTCCCTAACCGTTCTATTGTGCCATATCTTTGATACCCCCAGACTTGGGCTCCGTAGGATATTATGGATCGTGACGCTGAGCGGTAAATTTCGAATTTTTTGCTCAAGGGAATATCATTGTTTGAGATAAGGGAATTCCAAGTAAAGTTGATTCCCTGTTTTGCCTTGGCTAGGACATTATTGAAGTGTTGGGACAGGGACAAACCGGGTGTGATCCCAATCCCCAGGTAATTATAAAAATTCACCACTTCTATGGATTCATTTCCAAGCTTCCATTTTTCGATTCTTGCCCTCCTGAAACCATTCTTAAAAATCATTATTTTTGATTTTTCCAGATTAATGAGCAGGTTCCATTGTGCACAATAAGTTTCTAAACGGTTGATCATTAACTGGAGGGAAATAGGATCTTCCGCCAGAAGGACAATATCGTCAGCGTACATTAGGCACGGGATCTTAAGGCCATCTATAACTATTCCACCCCCAACTAATTCAACTAAATCGTTTATAAATAATGAAAAGAGAAGAGGGGAGAGTAGACATCCCTGTTTGAGTCCCACGGAAGTCCTTATAGACTCCGTTAAACGGCCCAGACACATCACTGATGCCTCACTATTTCTATATAAGGCCTTCAAAACCGTAATAAATTTTGTGGAAATCCCTAGATTGTGGAGTTTATAGAACAGCATGTCTCGATCCGGGGTGTCGAACGCTCCCTTGAAGTCGACGAAGAAGGCATAAACCTTTCCCCGCTTTTTAGAGGTTAACAAACTAACCACAGAGAAAAGACAGAAGATGTTGTCGGCCGTGCTATACCCCTTCCTGAAACCTCCCTGATGTTCCACCAAAACATTATTGTCGGCAACCCACTTTTCCAGCCTCGCAAGTTTAAGTCCTGTGAAAAGCTTTGACACTGAATCATTTAGCGATATCCCTCTATAGTTTTTTGCTTCGTTTTTGTCACCTTTTTTAAAGAGGGGGATTATTATGGATTTGTTCCAGTTGGTTGGAACTTTGCCCGTTTCCCAGACAAAATTAAAGAGATCCAAAAGCCTCAACAAAAAATCGGTGGAGCAGTTCTTAAAGAATTCAAAGGGCACGCGATCCTGACCCGGAGCTTTGCCGTCCCTGCATTTACTCAGTACTGCCTGGAGCTCCCACAGTTCAAATTTTCTATCTATTTGTTCGAGAGAAAAAACTCTTTCGGTTGCCCAGGAACACCCCAAATTACATCCTATACTTGGAAACAGGCATAGACCAGATTTATATTCACACACTTCAACTGCACTTAAAATATATTATTAAAACCATGCAATACCCGCACCACAGATTACCCTCTCAGCTAGCAAATATTTTAATAAAAAGAAATGTATTTTGTGTCAGATATATCAGAAATAAATTTAATTTGGGCCAAAGCAATTTCACAGTTGACTACTTATCAACTAATTTGAAAGTATTCATTGAAAAAGAAAAAGAGCTGTTTAGAGGTCAATTTCTGGAAGCCCGCTGTAACTCTAAATTTCATCTCTCTTACAAAGAGCTAGACATTGATTTACTGAACAACCCCTATATGAAAGATGAGTACAAACTTTCCTTCATTATCAATATAATCAAAGCCAGGGGGGAGTTACTGAAGCTTAACTATGCGCCATGGGACAGCAAACGTAATCATAACTGCAGCCTATGCAATGCCAACCAGTTAGAAACAATTAGCCATTTTATTGGGAGTTGCACTATCTTAAGGGACTATAGGGCTAAGTGGTTTAATGCTTACACTCTAACGGACAAGGAGGTAATCTCGTATTTGAATGGTAAAGATTGGGCTTTGCTCAGCGGATATGTTAGAGAGGCATTTTCCTATCGGCTTTTTTTAACAGAGCAGTTCAACTTCCCATAAGATACCGCAAACGATTTCCGTAAATAATTAACTAAAATCCCACATAATATAATAAATATTATATACCGAATCCTCATACCACGACTACCTATAATAATAATATTCCACTTTTTACCTTTAAATATCCCTTTCAGTAACAACCATACGTTCTCCATATACTAAAGTTAACAATGAAGATAATCAAATATGTTCTGTTGGAAATATAGTTTATTATGTATCTATTATTTGCAGTCTTGAACAATGAAGTTCTTTCTGAAATTGCTAATTCTTTTGTTATTTATGACAATTGGAGGCTATTATTATTATTTTTATTTATTTTTTTCTGTACCACCATTATGTTTATTTACTTATTTTATTTGTTTTTATTAAGAGGCGATTATTAATATTTTACTTTAAGTTACTATTAAATCAGAACTCCTGCGAACGGGTGTTTCCCACTGCAGTGGTGTTTTGGTGAGATTTTCATTGTATTTTAATTTTTTTTCTGTTTCTGTATATAAATAAACACATTTGTCTGTCTGTCTGTCTGTCTGTCTGAAATGGAAGTTTTGCAACAAATACCTACACTCTTATGTTAGGTTCCAAGTAAGGAAGGCTTAGGAGTTGCAAGTGTCACTCCGTTATTAGCGCTGCCTGTTACGCGTGAGGACGAAAGGGCAGATAGATGTTACCGAAGGCAAGACAGTGATTAATGCAATGATAGGCTAGGGCCATATACAGTCAAAATCGTTTATAATGACACCGGCTATAACTTACAATCGGATATAACAAACAAAATAGTCGGCCCCGTGAAATAACCTACAGAAAAACGCATTAATATCGCTTAAAACGGACATCGGTTATAGTGAACAGGTCGATTAAAGCGAACACTTTTCTTGGAACAGTAGCAGTTTAAATGTCGCTTACAGCGTACAGTTCTAGGAAATGAGGAAAAAAAGTTTCGTTTACTTTACACCAATTCACTCAACAGTGTCTCACTTCAGTCTTCTCTTGTCTTTACACACGAAAACATGCCACGACAACAATTTACGATTGGGGAACAGTTTGGAATAGTTTGCCGAGTCGATTCCGGTGATTCCGCGAGTTCGATTGCCCGGGAATTAAAGACATGGCGTTCACCTATTGCTGGGATGATGAAGCGACGGGAGAAAATTATTTCGCAATTTAATAAGTGCGAAAAAGGAAAACGTGTTCGGTCTTCCAATCACACTGACATAGAAAATGCTTTGCTCGATTGGTTTAAACAACAACGCGCAAACAATGCACCCGTGAGTGGACCTATGCTTCAGGCAAAGGCTGAAGAAGTCTTTGCCGCTATTTTAAAGAAAGATTCTTTCAACTGCAGTGTTTCATGGATTCAATGTTTCCGATCTCGCCACAACATTGTACTGGGGAAAATATCAGGTGAGTCAGCAGTTGTTGATCAATGAATTACTAATGACTGGGTGGAATATGTGTGGCCTAAACTCAGGACCGGCTACAATGATGAGGACATTTTTAACGCGGACGAGATGGGGTTATTTTTTAGACTGGCGCCTATTTACTCTTTGAAAATTAAAGGAGAGAAATGTTCTGGAGGCAAACTATCAAAAGAGCGAGTTACAGTTCTTGTTGCAGCAAACATGACCGTTTCCATAAAAAGAAAGCTATTGGTGATTGGGAAAGGTAAAATGCTGCGATGTTTTAAAAACATCAAAAATCTCCCTACCGAATACGATTTTAATAAAAAAGCCTGAATGACATCAACTATTTTTGGAAAAACTCTGCAAAAATGGGACAGTGAACTTTCAAAACAAAACAAACATATACTTTTAATTGTCGACAATTGCCCATCCCATCCTCCAGTTGACAATTTAGAACGAATTAAACTTGTTTTCCTGCCCCCAATTGCACCTCCGTACTGCAGCCCATGGACCAAGGCGTTATACGAAGCCTCAAAGTATCATTTCGAAAAGAATTGGTTTACAAAATAATAGAGAAAGCAGAAAATGGTGACAATACAATTCAAAAATGGTGAAAGTAACTATTCTTGATGCTATATTAATGGTATCGAAGGCATGGGATTCAGTGCGGAGGAAAACGATCACCAACTGTTTTCGTGTTTCCGGTCTAGCCAAGGATTTATAACCTTTGTTTAGACCATATTAAGATACTGCACAAAAAGATTTACAGGATGCCATTTCTCTCCTCAGTTCTGACTACACTGCAGAGGAATATGTAGAGGTGGATGATGAAGTCATTACTACTGAAGAATTATCAGATATTGATATTGCACAGAGTCACCAATCTACGGAAGAGGAACTTAATACTGACCATGCTTGTGAAGAATCGGAAGATTTTGGCAAAATCCCAACAGCTGCTGAAGCGTATGCTGCTTGTTCCACCCTTAGAGCGTTTGTTCAGATAGCTGAAACTCCAGTGATTGTCAAAGAATCTTTCTCGGTTGTCTCCACTTCAATCGAAAAAATGTTATTTGCAGAAGTACGAGGAAGGCAACAGACAAAAATAACCGATTTTTTTATTTAACTTACTTATTTTATGTAATTTTGGATTTGATAATATGTTTATTCTCCTTTTTTTCATTATATATTTTTTAAGTTAATTTAATTTTTTATACATTAAAAATGTCTATATTTTTAGAATACAAAGATTTTGACAGCACATTGCACTATGAGTATTGTTTATTCATTACTTTATTATGTACTTTAACTGTTACTTTGCTCTTAAATTGACGTAAGATTAATTATGCACTTAAATTACGTAAGATGAAAATATGTATCGATAATGTTGTTACGGTGTAACAAGGTTTTTGGTATATTGTTTTTTAAAAAAAATGGTAACGGTTCGGGAGACCAAGGCCTTTGCTTTTCATTACAGCTTGGTCCGAACAATTTTTATTGTTAGTTTTGGCCATGATTTTTTTTTTGCATTCGGCAGAAAATTTTTTTTGTTCAAACAGGTTAGAATAAAATTTTGTAAATATTGGCCATAGTTTTATATTGTGATTTCAATTAATTAACCTATTGTTATAAGCCAATAAACAAAAGGGAACCAAATCGAGTGAGCTTAATAACTCGAAATTTAATAGCAATTTCAATAGAATATTTTTTTATAGTACGCTATATAAAATGTAAGATTAAATGTAAATTAAATTAGTATAAAATAAAATAAAAGTTGCAATATTAGTGGAATTTAAAGACATATTGTTTAAAGAAGTGAAAGTGAAGAAATATGAACTTATAACAACGAGCGCTACGTGGTGGCAGAGAAAAAAAAAGACGAGCGGGGGAGAGACAGTCGAGGCTTGAGTGGTGACGGCTCTGCCGGATTTAAATTTTTTTTCTGAGCCTTTTCTTTAAGTTCCAAAGTGAGTGTGGTAGTCGAAATTACCCGAGGAGGGGACTTACAAGATCAGGAAAATCTGAGGCTGATTTGGCGAGCAAAGGGCCAGAAATTGAAAATAGAAGAGGACTGGACTGGGGGCGAGAGACCGACGGGTGCACCCACCAACCAGCTAAGTTTCAGTTTTTTTTTATTCTCAGAGCTCTGAATTAATATTTTAATTATGTTGGAGAGAAATGAATTTTTTTTGTAATAATTTGAGGGAATAATAGTAGTTATAAAAATAAGAATAGAAAATTAGTTTTTGTAATTATTATTATTTAGTTTGTGTGATGGAGGATTTTTTTTTTGTTTTGAGCATTTTTGCCTCTTATTGTAAATATTTATAGGGTTGATCAAAAGTTGGTTTTTTATGATTGTAATTTTAAAAAAAAATGTAAATAAACCAATATTAATTTATTTTGATGTTCAATTTGTTTTTTTTTTGTTTTGTTTTTTGTAAATGAATTTTTTATTCCCTCAAAGAGAAAGAAATTGCTATTAAATTCACAGTACTGATTTTTTTTTTCCTACAAAATTATCATTTATTTCACAAGGTAAGTTTGATCCAAAAAGGAAGAAAAATAATTAACATAAGAGATGTTGGTTCCCTGGTATCCATATTGAATTTCATTGTAGAGATAAGGATTCAATTTTTATCTTTTTTAAATTCTTTTCAATAGTACTTCAATTAATCATTTGCCTTCTTGAACCTCCTATTTTTACTTTCACTTACCAATATATGAAATATATAGTAAGTGGAAGTATTGCGATCGTGAAAAATTTCGACTTCCGGTTTTCAACGGAAATACACGTTTTGGGGTCCCCTGAGTCCAAATGACCAAGTCCCGCGAAATGGTCTGTGTGTGTGTGTATGTGTGTGTGTGTGTGTGTGTGTGTGTGTGTGTGTGTGTGTGTGTGTGTGTGTGTGTGTGTGTGTGTGTGTGTCTGTGTGTGTGTGTGTGTGTGTGTGTGTGTGTGTGTGTGTGTGTGTGTGTGTGTGTGTGTGAACAGACTAGCTCAAAAACTATAAACCGTGCGAATCTGAAATTTGGTATTTAGTGTATGTATATGCCCGCGATGTGACAGCAAAAATTTCATCAAAATTGCTCAAAGGGAGGGGGTAGTTTATTTTATAACTTTTTACGTTTTTTTCGATTTTCTCAAAAATGGCTCTAACGATTTTGATTAAACTGAGTATTTGATCTATTTATATGCCCGAGATATGACTGTAAAATTTCATCAAAATTGATTAACCGGAGGGGGGACTTTACTTAATAAATTTCGTATCATTTTCACGTGTTTTTTTTTATTTACTCAAAAACTGCTTTAACGATTTTGATCAAACTGGGTATTTGATGTATGTATATGCCCGAGATATGACTGTAACAATTTCATCAAAATTGATTAACCGGAGGGGGGGACTTTACTTAAAAAATTTCGTATCATTTTCACGTGTTTTTTTTATCTACTTAAAAACGGCTTTAACGATTTTGATCAAACTGGGTATTTTATGTATTTATATGCCCGAGATATGACTGTAAAAATTTCATCAGAATTGATTAACCGGAGGGGGGACTTTACTTAATAAATTTTGTATCATTTGCACGTGTTTTTTTAATTACTCAAAAACGGCTTTAACGATTTTGATCAAACTGGGTATTTGACGTATGTATATGTTAAAGATGTGATAGCCCGCATTTCATCAAAATTGTTCAAACGGAGGGGGCACTTTATTTCTCAACTATTTTTGCAATTTTTACCTTTTTTTCGATTTTCTCAGAAACGGCTTTAACGATTTTGATCAAACTGGGTATTTGATGTATGTATATGCCCGAGATATGACTGTAACAATTTCATCAAAATTGATTAACCGGAGGGGGGGACTTTACTTAAAAAATTTCGTATCATTTTCACGTGTTTTTTTTATCTACTTAAAAACGGCTTTAACGATTTTGATCAAACTGGGTATTTTATGTATTTATATGCCCGAGATATGACTGTAAAAATTTCATCAGAATTGATTAACCGGAGGGGGGACTTTACTTAATAAATTTTGTATCATTTGCACGTGTTTTTTTAATTACTCAAAAACGGCTTTAACGATTTTGATCAAACTGGGTATTTGACGTATGTATATGTTAAAGATGTGATAGCCCGCATTTCATCAAAATTGTTCAAACGGAGGGGGCACTTTATTTCTCAACTATTTTTGCAATTTTTACCTTTTTTTCGATTTTCTCAGAAACGGCTTTAACGATTTTCATCAAATTCGTCATTTTTAATGAAAATTAGGTGTTATTTAATATCAGGTAAGCTTTATCATTATTAAAATGTTCTGGGGGGGCTTAAATGGGGTAGGGGCCTTTTTTGTTTGTTTGTTTCTGTTTCCTATGAAGTATCTTTGTTTTTGTTTATATGGAGAAATAAACTGTCTCTCATTACGCCTAAAAATAAAAAAATGGCCAAATATGAGATATGATAAAAACCAAGTAAACATAATGAGGAGAAAAAAAGAAAAATATTCAGTCAACTCATAAAACACGTTGAGCCCACGCATGGCGCTTTTAATGACAGACCATTGTTCATAATTAATGCCCTTCTGTTCATTTAATAGAAATGATTTGTTTCATGGGAAATAAATGAAATATTCAACAAGTACATAGAGAAATATGAAATCAGTCGCTTGGAGTATTATGCTTGCATTGCCGAATTATCTCAAGTAAAAACTTTTATTTAATAATAAAAGAAATTAGTGTTTGTTATAGAGCAAAGGAAAACACAAATAAGAAATGAATGTGGAAAAATGTGTAACTGAGTGAGAAGTGGCAATTAACAAAACGCATTAATTTCTAATCTAAGTAAGTTGGTAAGTGAAAGTTGTGTGTTGCGCGCACGCACCAGATTTTTTTGTTTATGTATAAGGGAATGGTATCATTAAAACAATTGGGAAAGCTACAAATTTCCAAATTAAGGGGTCTTAACCTGACTGTTCACAGGGAATGAATGTAAATGTGGCCGAGTAGGTAAATGCCCTAGTTACTCATAGTGAAGTTTTGAGGTTCGATACTGGGAACCTCTAAATTCTTTGTTTTTTCTTTATTTGCTTTTTAAATATTCTTGTTTACTTTCAAATAGATTTCTTTTGCCCTTGGTAGAGTTTTTATTATATTTTTATTTCCCTCCCTGTTAATCGGCATTTATTCATTGAATTATTTTTATTTACTTCTTGATTCATTTTTAATTATTTAATTTTATTTCATTTTTTTTTTTTGGTTGCTTCTTTTTCTACCCACCCCTTCTCCAATGAGGTGGGCATATATTTACGTTCCCGGAATTGGGTAACAATGTTTAATACATATTTACATTACACAGACTTGAAATTAAGACGAAGTGAGACGATAGGAATCAGTGTAACACCGTTTACAGCGAACTGTTCGTTATAGCCGATAATATCGCTTAAAGAGAACATCGGCTATAACGTACAAAAACCTCCAGTCCATTGAAGTTCGTTATAAACGATTTTGACTATAATAACATATTTACGTTCTATTTGTTTCGTATCTTTTATTAGCATCAATATAATACATAACGATACGTGACTGCGATACATTAGATCGATTGTGCAGCGAGTAATCGATCATTGTGGCTATCGTCAGTTGTGCCGTTTCTGCTCTTATCCGTTCACCATGCATCCAAAGAGGTTGTTCTTATTCCCTGCCTAATGTTACATCAACTTTTGCCAGTTGTGTCATTTTACAGGTTTATTTATTTTTTCGATTAATTATATTAATAAATAATCGTTTATTTTAAGAAAATAAGGTAATTTTTTTTAATGAAATATAAGGTTGTTTTTGCTGGAACAATCATCGATGATTCATCTTTGTCGGTTTCTGGAAAGGCATTTGAGACTAAAATTCGAAAACTAGGTTCTAATTTTCTACACACTGTAAATAACCCTTAAGGGTAAGGATTTTTCTCCTTAAAAAAAAATATTAATTCGAAAATTTATGATTTTTAAGTTCTGCAATAATTTTCGTAATCCGATATACCTAATGGAGAATTATATACAAAAATATTTTAATATAGTGTGTATAAAGCTGTTTTCTGTACATTTTAAAATTGCGTTTATGTTACGTTTTTGCGTTATCAAAACAAGCCGGTTTCTACTCGATATAGGTTCGTAAGTGGAAGCTGTGTGTTTAGGGTATCGCACCAGGTTTTTAAAAGTAAATTTTATAGAAACACTTCTTTATTGAAACCCTGCCAAAATAGTTAGTTAGCTATGATTTATTGGATCGAAGACTAAGTTCAAAAATTTGAGAAATAAGTTTGCAGTGCGCTAAAAATCTAATCTGTTTAATAATTTGTACCTGGGTGATTCTCATTTAATTTGACCATTTCACTTTTTTAGAAATTGAATTTTGGGTTTAAAAAATTCAGCTTTGTGATTAAAATTGATGTGAATATCATTAATAAGATGTTCAAGAATACAAAGTTGAACAAAATTTGTCAGTTCGAACTCAAAAATGAGTTTACTGACGAGCGTTTCTATATCTTTATTTATTTTTATTTTTTTTTTTTTTATTTTTTTATTTTTTTTTTTATTCTCCCTCACTCTCGAGACTCCATATCACAGTGTAATAACTCATTTTTAAGGCATCGAATCTTGTTTTCTTATTGGTGTACAATAATCACTGGGATGGATTTTAGTTAGTCCCACTGCTTTACTCGCCTAGCTCAGTAGTAGCCTAATATTTTAGCTAGTTTAACTAAGAATAAGTCATTCTGTCAAGGTTAGGTTTTTCTTCGGATATTTGGAGCTCAATGATCATCTCGTTAATCGAACTATATATGATTTTTTACTCAATTTTGAAATGAAGTTGGTGTCAACGATTCACCCATAATTAATTCGTGCACTGTTTTACATGTAGGTCAAATTCAAAGACTGGGAAGTATTTTCACACGCTTAATAGATTGAATAGTTTTACGAGCTGCCAATTTGCTAATTTTCTTTCTCTTGGCCAACATCTCTTTTTTATTAAGTATATTTTTTTTATTATGTCCTTAGTCTATTTTTTCTTTTCTCTATTGCTCCTTTCTACAGCTTTCTTCTAGCTGTTAAAACGGCTATACAAAAGAAATGAATCATGTTGGCATTTAAACATAATAATAACAACACTTCCCCAAAATTGTTTTTCCGTCACGAATGTTACGTAACACTCGTGACATGTTCACAAAAAATCTCCATCCTTAGCTAAACCAAGTGTCAGACATATATGAGAGGATGACCTCGAATATATGTCCCTAACCAATATCTTTTGCACGAATGATTCACATTTTTAAATGAACGCTGATACATACAATTAACGTAACACTCGTGACCTATAATTTTTGTGACATACATGATTTTCTATAGGATATCAAATAGCTGCCTATCAGGTACTTTATTCTCCAAGTTTGCACATTGGCTAATGTAAACAAAGGTTATCATGACCATTCCCAACATTTTCAAAGAACAGTGTTGCCCAGAACGGCCGACAACGCTCGCCATGAATTTTTCTACTAACCTTGGGGACAGATTCATTTTCCTGATTTACATTCGAAGTATTAGAGGAAACTGAAAATATCAAAAAAAAAAAATTTTGGATATGAAAAAATATCTGAAAAACGAATGTTAAGACCGGGGACACTAAATGGTCAATTCATATGAGAATCACCCACCTATCTACTCAAATAAATCCAATTGAGAAGGGTTAAACAAATATTAATGATGATTTAGGATAATGAACAACTTGTTTCATTAAACTGTATTAAAATTAGATTAAAAAAAACTTTGAATTAAAAAGAATACTTGTTCGGTAATTTCTAGTTGATAATCGCATAGAAGAAGTGATATCAACTGGATTGTGATCAAGGTGAGAGGCAAAGCTGATCTGAACATGTGGGCTGTAACTCTTCTCAAACTGAACCTTTGGGTATCATTGCTATTAAGCATGTCGGTTAACTTGTTTTTGGCATGGTCTAATGGTAGGGAAAAAAACGTCACAATGGATGTTGGAAGGAGGAGAGAAAGATTGTAAGAAGCGGGGAGCAGTGACAGATTTCGAGGGCAGGTCGTTAAGAGCTCCTCTACAAATATGGCCTTCCTTTTGCCTCCTCATATTTCCAGTCCTAAGATGGGACCTGGATTCCGCTGGCAGACATGCGAGGAATGCCGCCTCTCTGGGATACCCAATCAATTCCAGGTTTCCACTCGCCACCACCTCCCTGATCTTCTACAGATCAGAGTTTTAAAAGTTTTAGGTAGCTATGACTTTAGAATTTTGAGAAGAAACAAGATCCATTGATATACAAAACCAAAAAAAATTTTTTGGTGCGATACGCGCAAAACGCAACTTTCACTTATTAACTTAAATTAGAAATTTTTGGGGAACTCTGTAAGCGCAATTAAGACTCTTCACACATTTATTTACTTATTTTTGTATATCTCCATAAGTAATTATAATTTGTATTTCAAAACTAGTAAGTTCCCAGGACGTTTCGATCCATTATAGTTTATTTCTTTTTTTAAGGAGCCTAAAAAAATCCAAATCTCATCAACAGTCGATTTTTGTTTTTTTTTAATGGTTGCTTATTTGTTCTCTTTTTGTAAATATATCATGAAGGTGAATCGATAGGTTTATTTACGATCATAGCAATTTAAAAGATAATTTTAAAATGTTCGTCTCTTATGCCTTTCCGGAAACCGAGAACGATCGCTATTCCTTTAAAACACATCCTATTTCATTCAGAAATCTATTATGTTACCAAAAGTTTGTAAGCTAAAATACATTTATATTAATCTAATCTTAATCTGTGGGTTACCACCTTTTTTAAATTATATTTAAATAATTTATTTTTGCTAACCACTACACCACAGAGCTAGTGGTTAGCACACGCGCATGTCACGCGGGAGACCCGGGTTCGACTCCTGGCGGAGCCAAATCTTTTCTCTTCAAAAATAAATTATATAAAATACATTTATTTATGATTATCTTGAACTATATTTATTTCACACCGTAAACTGCTTTTAATAATTTAAGCATCACGTATTTACTCTCTAAAGTACACTACAATTTTTTATTGTTAAATAAAAGGTTTACTTCTGATGGTACGAGAATGCAAGCATAATGCTCCATCACGTCCGATTTGATAATTTTCTATTGGTTCTCTTCTATGGCTGATGAAAACTTCATTTAGTTCCCATGGAAACAAATAATAATAATTTAAGCCCCCTCAGAAAATTTCTATGAGGATAAAACCTGTCTTACTTTAAAGAATGCTTGAGTCTCATTAAAGATAATGATTTTTATTAAAATCGTTATATCCGTTTTTGAGCGAATAGAAAAAAACGTAAAAATGAGACAACATTTATAACATTAAACCCCCATCCGTTTGATCGATTTTATTAATGAAATCTTTGCTGTTACATCGCGGCAATTACATGCATCAAACACTCATTTTCAGTTTCGTAAGGTTTATACATTTTGAGTTAGTCTCTTCACACCCACCCACACACATACACACAGACCATTTCTTGGGATTTAGTTATTTGGAGTCAGAAGACACCAAAATGTGTATTTCCGTTGAAAACCGGAAATCGAAATTTTTCACCATCGCAATACTTTCCTTTAGAGTAGTATTTCATAAATAGGTAAGTGAAAGTAAAACAACAAAGAATAACAAAGTAAGATAACAAGTAAGAGAAACCCCTAACAAAACAACGAACAAGTAACAAATATTAATAAGTAACAAATATATATTTCGTTTTAAACGCGATTACCTTTTAATCAGAATATGAATATTAACGTTAACAAATTGTCTAATTATATCTTTATAATTAGGAAGTATTATTTTGGATTGATTTACAACTATTTTTTTGTATCCCACAACTCTTTTCCAATATCATGCTTATACTAAAATTAAATTAAGGGACGAGATTTATGAAAATAGCATTTAATCACATGTAGAATCAAGGGGTTTCTCTTACCAGGTGGTTACCGTTTCATAAACTCAACAAAATATTTTATGGAGAAGAGAAAGTCAAGTGAGCGACCAGGTGTTGCCTGTCATCAAATTACACATCGCAACTACTCCTAGTGAGAATATTAACTTTCGAAACATCGCACTTCAAAATATACCTTCAATACTAAATGTTGGTAACCGACTGATGTTTCCTTTTCGGTTTCGGCAAAAAAAGGGCGAATCTTCGGCCAAGCTGAAATTTGCATTTGTGTCTGATATTTCCGAGAAGGTACGGGATTTCAGCTGTAAGTTTGACCTCTTTTATTTAACATCCTTAAATTTAATAGTGTGTAGAATATGTTATTTTAGATTATTATACCTTTTAAACGTTTATTAATCAATTATCTAACAAAATTAAGAACTTTGATTGCAACAAGAAAACATATTTCAAAATATATAATTATTCAAAGTATTTTTTTTTGAACTAGTCACTTTAAACAAATTCAGTAGATTGAACTTCATTATTAAAGTAGTACCCATTTGAATACCAAGATTCATCAGAGAGTATAAATTTCAATAATATTACCATATCATGCTTATACTAAAATTAAATTAAGGGACGAGATTTATGAAAATAGCATTTAATCACATGTAGAATCAAGGGGTTTCTCTTACCAGGTGGTTACCGTTTCATAAACTCAACAAAATATTTTATGGAGAAGAGAAAGTCAAGTGAGCGACCAGGTGTTGCCTGTCATCAAATTACACATCGCAACTACTCCTAGTGAGAATATTAACTTTCGAAACATCGCACTTCAAAATATACCTTCAATACTAAATGTTGGTAACCGACTGATGTTTCCTTTTCGGTTTCGGCAAAAAAAGGGCGAATCTTCGGCCAAGCTGAAATTTGCATTTGTGTCTGATATTTCCGAGAAGGTACGGGATTTCAGCTGTAAGTTTGACCTCTTTTATTTAACATCCTTAAATTTAATAGTGTGTAGAATATGTTATTTTAGATTATTATACCTTTTAAACGTTTATTAATCAATTATCTAACAAAATTAAGAACTTTGATTGCATTTTTGCATTGCAGTTGGTCCAATTGTCCTAGCTTCCTTTGTTTCCCGACCCCTTTCATCCCAACCGACTGGGCGGTAAATAACAGCACGTCTCCTGATGAATCTTTCCGAAGCATTGGGTTACCTTCGACTTGTAATTCTACTTTCTTTCTTCTCATAATTTACAGTATGTTCAAAAATTTGCCATTTATAAATATCAAAGCAATGTTTGAATACCTTTCATACCCCGATTTTTGCCAGACACCAATTTTAAACGACTTCGCAAAAAGAAGTCATTCAATTCGATACGTATGTGCCTTTTTTGTTTAATTCTGCGTAAGTTCATCTATTACCAAGAGAGGGATGGACCAATCGGAACGAAACCTTTTTTATCTTGTCGAGAATATCCCGGCGATGGTCCCATTAACTTTTTTTTATTCTTTCATTTTTTACGATTTTATAGGGAAATAATCGAAATAATTTATATAAAAATCTGGTGCGTGCGCGCAACACACAACTTTCACTTACCAACTTAGATTAGGAATTAATGCGTTTTGTTAATGCCACTTCTCAAAGTTACACATTTTTCCACATTCATTTCTTATTTTTGTTTTCTTTTGATCTATACAAAACACTTTCTTCAATATTTAAACAAACGTTTTTACTTATGATTATTCGGCAATGCAAGCATAATACTCCAAGTCGTCTGAATTTATAATTCTCTATGTACTTGTTGAAAATTTCATTTAGTTAATATGAAACAAATAATTTCAATTAAATGAACAGAACGGCTTTAATTATGAACAATGGTCTGCCATTAAAGCCGTACTACGCATGCGTGAGCTCAACGTGTTTTATGAGTTGACTGAAAATTTTTCTTTTTATCTCCTCATTAGGTTTACTTGGTTTTTATCATATCTCATATTTGGCCATTTTTTTATTTTTAGGCGTAATGAGAGGCAGTTTATTTCTCCATATAAACCAAAAACAAAGATACTTCATAGGAAACAGAAACAAACAAACAAAAAAGGCCCCTACCCCATTTAAGCCCCCCCAGAACATTTTAATAATGATAAAGCTTACCTGATATTAAATAACACCTAATTTTCACTAACCATGACGAATTTGATGAAAATCGTTAAAGCCGTTTTTGAGATAATCGAAAAAAGGTAAAAACTGGAAAAAAAAGTTATAAAATAAAGTGCCCCCTCCGTTTGACCAATTTTGATGAAATGTTGGTTATCACATCTTTGGAATATACTGACATCAAATACCCAGTTTGATCAAAATCGTTAAAGTCGTTTTTGAGAAAATAAAAAAAAACGTGAAAATGGGACAACATTTAGTAAGTAAAGTGCCCACTCCAATTGATTAATTTTGATGAAATTTTTACAGTCATGTCTGTGGCATATTAATACACCAAATACTCAGTTTAATCAAAATCGTTAAAGCCGATAAAAACGTAAAAAGTTACTAAATGAAGTACCCCCTCCCTTTGAGCAATTTCGATGAAATTTTTGCTGTCACATCGCGGGCATATGCATACACTAAATACTCAATTTCAGGTTCGCACAGTTTATAGTTTTTGAGCTAGTCTGTTCACACACACACACACACACACACACACACACACACACACACACACACACACACACACACACACACACACACACACACACACACACACACACACACACACACACACACACACACACACACACAACAGACCATTTCGCGGGACTTGGTCATTTGGACTCAGGGGACCCCAAAACGTGTATTTCCGTTGAAAACCGGAAGTCGATATTTTTCACGATCGCAATACTTCCCCTTAATATATATTTCACATATAAGTAAGTGAAAGTAAAAATCAGGTGCGATGCATAGAACACAACTTATTACTTACAAACCTACTTAGAATAGGAATCGACGTGTTTTGATAAATATGTAAAAGCCATTTAGCACACACACACACACACACACACACACACACACACACACACTAGCATTTTCATATCATTTTCAAATACACGCATCTTCTTTGACCAGCCTCGGAGAATTCGCGATGGACCTTGACTGTTATTAACATATATATTAGCTAGTGAATTCAGGGGAGCGCAAGCCCCCTTCTTCAACGACTAGAAGTGAGGAAAGAAATAAACTACTACTAATGGTATATAAATAGAGCGTTCATTTAGTAATATGCTATGTCCTATTGCAGTTACTTCTCAAGTCGCCGAGTTTTATAGGACTCTAGTTTCTGATGAAAAGCTATTTCCCTTAAGTTATGACCAAGGAGAGCTACCCTCATTTCAGATCCAACATTTATGTAGTCGCTCTATTAAGCCGTTGCTCCAACCCATTTTCAGTTCACGTCCTACATCCTCAAGCTCTCTGGGTAAGAGAAGAAGAAATCTACCAGTGAGGCCGCACTAATGGGAATTATGTAGTTCTTGAAGAGGACCCCACTCATTATATAGAAAAATATAATAGAATGATGAGCAAGCTGTGTGCACAGCAAATGTTAATGATTTATAATATTGTAACGTTAGAAAAAAACAAAAACATATGGTTTAAATGTCCCAGACTTTTGTTGGTACGAACTACCAGTCGGAGCAAACTGTCATAGCACTTGTCTGTGACTACGAAGTTCGAGTTACATCCACGACGTTTTACGAGGTTCTAGATCATTCTCCTTACGACTATGTATGGGTATATTCCCAGAAAGGGCGAATCTGAGCTTGGAATTCTTGAAATTGAAAATGTCGAATTAAAGTCTGGAAAATATTTAAGGATGCTCTCTACATAGCACTAATTGAACTTCAATGCAAGGTTATACAAGAGCAGAGTGCATTTATTATTAAAAAAAAAACTCAGAAGACGGGAAAAGAAATGTGTTGCGTGTTCGTTTAAATATTTTTTTTCTTGTGTTTTTTCTTCAATTTTTTGTTGTTTTAATTTTAATTTTAATTTTAATTTTTTTTTTTTTTTTTTTTTAAGAAAGCTGACAAAAATCCATCTAAGAGCCATTACACTAAACTTTATGACCATCCAGTTTTTTCTCGTTTACTACTTAACCCTCCGTCGGTCGCACCTGTGCAATAAATGCACACTTGAAGTTTTCAGTTAGTAGCCCTGCTTGAAACAGGCAGTTAGCAATGCCCCGCTCAGTACCTTCCTGTCTTGAGAAGATCTTTCGAGCTGTCCCCACCAGTTGACTCAACTTCTTCAAGGAGTTCGGTTATAGTGACAAAGTACATATTTTGCAAATTGCGCCCGAATTCGGGAGAATTTTGGGGGTTAGTTTTTCGACTTTTTTTAGTACTAATCGTTCTTTATTGGTTACGTATGACCACATAATATTATCAGTGTGTCAGATTTATAAAATATAAGGATTTTGGAGGAGGTGTGTAAAATTTGCACATTACGACTGAACTCGCTATGGAGAATCTTATTTTAGCCAACCATTATTTGTTGCAGGGTTTATGATAAAATGGCAAACAGGAGGTATGATTTGAGCAAGGAGAAGGATTTAGAGGAAGTCAGACGTCTTTTGGAGTCCTCTGATGGCGATTATGATCCGGCAACAGTAGAAGATTTGGGCGAAGAAAGTGACATTGATTCAGAAGATGGGATTGAAGAGAAACTGGATGACACTGGAACAGAACAGGGTGATATGGATGTGAGTGAAGGGAAAGAGTATTATGATACTGAAGAAGAATCTACTAATTTTGTGGTAGGTAAGGATAAGCAGACGAAATGGACCAGGAAGCCATTAAAAAATGCTAAGAGGCGCCGCGGTCCTGAAAATATCATCACTCGCCTCCCTGGTGTCATTTGAGCAGCCAGACAGGCCAAAACCCCGGTTGAGTGTTGGAGTTAAAGCTCTATGTTGGAATTGATTGTCACATACACCAATAAATACATAAGCAGCATCAAAGAAAAGTTCAAACAAGAGGGACATAAGGGAAACAGATGTGACTGAACTCAAAGCATTTATTGGTTTATTATTCAAGTCTTGGAGGAGCTATGGGGAAGTGAGAATGATGGTATTGAAAAATTTGGCCTCGTCATGAGCCTCCGACGCTTCAAAACCTTGATCAGGTGCCTCCGTTTTGTCGATAGTGATAGCCGAGCTGAAAGGAAACAGTATGACCGCCTTTGTCCAGTTAGAGAAATCTTTGAGATGTTTGTGGATAATTGTCAGAAGGCCTATTCTGTTGGAGAGAACGTCACCGTAGATGAGATGCTGCCGGGTTTCAGAGGATGGTGTGCTTTTCGCCAATATATCCCTTCAAAACCTAGCAAGTACGGGATAAAAATGTTCGCTCTAGTGTATTAAAAAATGATGTACACTAACAACTTGGAAGTTTATCCTGGGAAACAACCAAAAGGACCTTTTAGAATGAGCAACAAACCACCTGATGTGGTGAAACGAATGGTTCAGCCATTATTGGGATCTGGGAGAAACATCACGGCAGACAACTGGTTTAGCGACTTAGCGCTCGTTGATGAGCTAAAAAAGCAAAGATTCACGTATGTTGGCACAGTCAGAAAAAACAAAAGGGAATTGCCTTCATCATTTGTGAAAGTTAAAGGGAGAAAACAGCACACCAGTATGTTTGGTTTCAATGATGGAAAAACTCTGGTCTCCTACATTCCCAAAGAGCGAAAAAATGTGATCCTCGTTTCGACACTTCACTGTGACGACGCCATTGAAGCAGCATCTGGATCGGCAAAGAAGCCTGTGATCATAACATTCTACAATTCCACAAAAAATGGAGTAGACACGGCAGACCAAATGTGCGCAACTTATGATGTAACCCGAAACAACAGGCGTTGGCCCAAGGTTATATTTTATGCTATGATGAATATTGGAGGCATTAACTCCCTTGTAATCTATCTGGGCAATGAGCATGAGCCATTGCGCAGGAGGTTATTCCTCAAATGGCCATGAGCTTACTCTCCCAGAGCTCCAGAGAAGGAGCAAGAAGAAACATGGAATTCCCTTAAGCCTCCATATCCGTCTCCGGAAGTTCAACTCCAACAGGGGAGCTACTTCTTCTGCTGATGATGTTGACAGAGATGCCCTACCCACTAAGAGACGTAGATGTGGCTCCTGTACCTTTGAAATGGGCATTAGGAGGATGACCACGACCAAATGTGTCCGTTGCTCGAAGGTTATCTGCTCAAAACACACAATTCACATATGTCAAGTGTGCAACATTGCGATGAACAAAAATGCTTCAGACGTCGGTGAATCCAGCAGTTCGGAGGTGGAATACGACTAATGGGGTGTGAAGCAAGAGACTGTGTACTTTTTAGGGCTCAATTTTTAGATTAAGGTCAGTCTTCTGATATAACAGAATTCTTTTTGCTCAGTTTTCTGATATAACATTCTTGGAAGGCAAAATAAGGGTCTTTCATGTATCAAGCGTTTTGAACAATAAAAGATCATTCTTTATCCTTTCTAAAATTATTATCCCTTAGTTTACATCATAATAAAGATTGGGATAAAGTGGTTTTGCACAGTTTTGAGAGTAGGGGGGAGCTACGGCAGTTTAAAAAGTGTGCGAAATTTGCACAATGCGACCGACGGGAGGTCCAAAAAGGTTGCGACCGGCGGAGGGTTAAATACAGATGCTTTTGAAATAAATGATAGACCATTGGAAACGTCTCAAAGAGCTTTAAAAGTAGAAAGATAAATAGATATAAATATAAATAAATAGATAAAAATGCGGTGCGGGGGAGGGGAGGGAATGACGCCCGATATTGTATTGTATGACCATCCATTTTTTTATGCTTCACTACATAAATACAGTTGTTTTTTGAAAAAAACTATAGACCGTCAGAAACGTATCAACGTGCTCTAAAAGAAGAAAGCAATGAAAAAATGTCGATACGATTACGTAGGTACTTAGAAGGTACCTACGGGCGGGAAAATGACACGGGCTGTATGCCGCCTCCCGCCGCAGCACCAACGTTGTTATCCTGACGGTTCAAAAGTGATTGAAAACATTGGCGGCAAAAAGAGCTGTTACCCGAGATATAATCCTACTCTTAGCCAGAAGCCGCAGTCATCTGTAATTGTAAAAACTGCCAAAATACGTAAATTCTATGTAAGCGGTGGAAAAACCCTAACACTGGGGACAAGCCTTTACCCTCCTCTATATACCATTCTATCATTTCTAAAAATATCGCATACCTCATATTAAAATCTTGAGATGTTTTGAACAGCACCACAGTGATTAAAACTTCTAAAAGCGTCAATGGTGAATTCGTAGACGAGCGTAAAGTTTGGAAACTGGGGTGGAAAGGAGATTTCCCCAGGTCATATTGAAAATCAACCTTTAATTTTTAATGTTATATGAGTAAAACCCTACTTAGTCGACAGGGCAAGCCAGAAAGCATAATTAGAGGTTGTTTTAATGTACCAAATTGGTGAGGGGGCTTCAGAATACATCGGGGACAGCGTTTGGCCCTTTCTGGGAAAAAGACCCATATCAGGAACGATTGACTGGACAGTTAGTCTTGGTTCTAAAGCTCAAGCCATAGATTATTAGTGTGTTACAAAGTGATAATTTTTGTGCTTTGATTATTTGTGAGGCATTGAATATTGTTATTTTTTCGTTTGAATAAAAATCTTTAACCCACACAAGTGTTACAATATTTTACTTACAGGATTTATAGGGAAGCTTGTCATAATGTATAATGCTATTATGTACAAATATGCTGCTAACACCCCATTGCCTTAAAGACTTAACTGAGATGAAATAGAGATATATAAGTAACAGTTCAGTACAGGGGCATACCTTCAAGTAGGAAATGGGTTGTATTTAAGCATTTAATTGTGATCGATGTTATATAGTCATAATTTTAATTAGGTGCTTTTTTCCTCATTCCTCGTCAAAACTTACAGGAGCTCAGCTTATAGTTTTCCCATTATACCCGTATCATCAATCGGTTCAAGTAAGAATCACAAATAAACTTAAAACTTAATCAAGAAATGACTAAATACCTTTCTGCATGATGTTATAAAGGCTGGTTGGTTACAATCGTGTGTGTATATATTCTTATTACTAAATGATCTAATTTTCTTAAATTTTAACAAAAAGTAAATTTGTAAATTATTCTCTAATTGGGCTTCTCATTATTTGACTAACATTTATGTTTTTATTTTCAGGTGAGTACTCCAGATTTTTAACCTTATGAACTATTTTTAAAGGTATAAACCAAAAAAATTTCTATCCAATTAATAAATAATAAACTCCAAATGTACTTAGGCACTTCAATTAATTTATTCTATGGTTTCTGAACATTAGTTGCTCTTCTTGTAGCTATTTATTTATTTCGCATTAGGAAGCATTTCCGTTTCGAATGATATGCTTAAAGACATTACAGCATATTTGCCGTGTTCGGCACGCTGGATAAAATTCTTTTTTATGTTTTGAACATATGTCCTTATACAATAAGTAACAGTCTTCAGGAGTTCCTATATTTCACACTAGGGTCAATCCAAATTAAGTGGTCCGGATGTGGTTGCTTCAACAGTTTTATTTTCTTTAATATTTTTAGCATAAAGTATGACGGTACATTAAAAATGACTTTTTTACTTTCACTTACCTATATTTTTTTTTTTTGTTTGGTACCCCTACCTGGCCATGTGTGGCATACGGGGGGTTACTCTACAGGTGTAACCAACCTATTCTAACCATGGTGGGAGGGTCCAGATTTATTCCATGGGGCCTCCACGAAATAAAAGTCAACCCTCCCAGGGCGGATTCGAACCGCCGCCGTTCGGCTCGAGTGTGCAACAACGGGTCGCGCTCCTACACGCTCGGCTATCCCGGCCCTCACTTACCTATATATGAAATATAATATTATAATGTATTATATAATAATTATATTATATTATGTATTATATATATATTATATATTCTATGACTATGGGTCTTTTTTTCTTTCCTAGCTAATTACCTCTCGCAAAGGTAAATATTCAAAAATTCCTTATTATGTGGTGTAGCGGTGGGGGAGGGGGGAGCGGGGCTCCGCCCCACTGCCCCGACTACCGCGACCAACGTTGTCAATGCGATCTCTTGTTAGTTCTCGCGAACTAAAATTTTAAAAACCGTAATTAATACGGCTTTTTTTTCGCGACTAGTTACCTCTCGCATAGGTAATTACCTATTTACCTATATAGTACGCACCTTATATATCGGTATTATATATATGCTGGAATAATATTAAAAATCGGTGTAACCGCTCTTACCCACCCCCTTAACCCTATTTTCTGGCTTGAGTTATCATACCTAGAAAGCAAACAAATTGGACGAGAACGGAGTGTTAAGCAGTATAAAAATTGCCAATTAGATTGAAAGAGTAGAAAGGACTAATTAGATCGAAATATTAAAATAAAATAAAAAAAATCGAGCGCAGTCCTCGGCTCCTAGGGTAGAAGCTAACAATCGGTGATGGAAATAGGATGAGACCAAAAATAGGGGGTAGCTGCGAATATATTATTAAAAAACGGTGTAACCGCTCTTACCCACCCCCTTAACCCTATTTTCGGGCTACAGATATCATACCTCGAAAGCATACAAATTGAACGAGAGTGGAGTGTTAGGCAGTCTAAAAATTGCTAATCTTAATCGAAAGAGTAGAAAGGACTAATTAGATCGAAATATTAAAAAAAAAAAAAAAAATCGAGCTTGGCCACGGCTCTAAGGGTAGAAGCTAATTATCGGTGATGGAAATTGGATGAGGCCAAAAATAGTGGGTAGGTGCGGGAATAATATTAAAAATCGGTGTAACCGCTCTGACCCACCCCCTTAACCCTATTTTCGGGCTTGAGTTATCATACCTAGAAAGCATACGAATTGAACGGGAACGGAGTCTTAGGCAGTATAAAAATTGCTATTTAGATCGAAAGAGTTGAAAGGACTAATTAGATCGAAATATTAAAAAAAAAAAAAAAAAAAAAAAAAAAAAAAATCGAGCTTAGCCACGGCTCTAAGGGTAGAAGATAATATATCGGTGATGAGAATTGGATGAGGCCAAAAAAAGGGGTAGGTGCAGATATCATACCTAGAAAGCATACAAATTGAACGAGAGCGGAGTGTTAGGCAGTCTAAAAATTGCTAATCTTAATCGAAAGAGTAGAAAGGACTAATTAGATCGAAATATTAAAAAAAAAAAAAAAAAAAAAATCAAGCTTAGCCACGGCTTTAAGGGTAGAAGCTAATTATCGGTGATGGAAATGGAATGAGGCCAAAAATAGTGACTAGGTGTGGGAATAAAATTAAAAATCGGTGTAACCGCTCTGACCCACCCCCTTAACCCTATTTTCGGGCTTGAGTTATCATACCTAGAAAGCATACGAATTGAACGGGAACGGAGTCTTAGGCTGTATAAAAATTGCTATTTAGATCGAAAGAGTTGAAAGGACTAATTAGATCGAAATATTAAAAAAAAAAAAAAAAAAAAAAAAAAAAAAAATCGAGCTTAGCCGCGGCTCTAAGGGTAGAAGATAATATATCGGTGATGAGAATTGGATGAGGCCAAAAATAGGGGGTAGGTGCAGATATCATACCTAGAAAGCATACAAATTGAACGAGAGCGGAGTGTTAGGCAGTCTAAAAATTGCTAATCTTAATCGAAAGAGTAGAAAGGACTAATTAGATCGAAATATTAAAAAAAAAAAAAAAAAAAAAAAAAATCGAGCTTAGCCACGGCTTTAAGGGTAGAAGCTAATTATCGGTGATGGAAATGGAATGAGGCCAAAAATAGTGACTAGGTGTGGGAATAAAATTAAAAATCGGTGTAACCGCTCTGACCCACCCCCTTAACCCTATTTTCGGGCTACAGATATCATACCTCGAAAGCATACAAATTGAACGAGAGCGGAGTGTTAGGCAGTCTAAAAATTGCTAATCTTAATCGAAAGAGTAGAAAGGACTAATTAGATCGAAATATTAAAAAAAAAAAAAAAAAAAAAATGGAGCTTAGCCACTGCTCTAAGGGTAGAAGCTAATTATCGGTGATGGAAATAGGATGAGACCTAAAATAGGGGGTAGGTGCAGATATCATACCTAGAAAGCATACAAATTGAACGAGAGCGGAGTGTTAGGCAGTCTAAAAATTGCTAATCTTAATCGAAAGAGTAGAAAGGACTAATTAGATCGAAATATTAAAAAAAAAAAAAAAAAAAAAAAAGGAGCTTAGCCACTGCTCTAAGGGTAGAAGCTAATTATCGGTGATGGAAATAGGATGAGACCTAAAATAGGGGGAAGCTGCGGGAATATTATTAAAAATCGGTGTAACCGCTCTTACCCACCCCCTTAACCCTATTTTCGGGCTACAGATATCATACCTCGAAAGCATACAAATTGAACGAGAGCGGAGTGTTAGGCAGTCTAAAAATTGCTAATCTTAATCGAAAGAGTAGAAAGGACTAATTAGATCGAAATATTAAAAAAAAAAAAATGGAGCTTAGCCACGGCTCTAAGGGTAGAAGCTAATTATCGGTGATGGAAATTGGATGAGGCCAAAAATAGGGGGTAGGTGCGGGAATAATATTAAAAATCGGTGTAACCGCTCTGACCCACCCCCTTAACCCTATTTTCGGGCTTGAGTTATCATACCTAGAAAGCATACGAATTGAACGGGAACGGAGTCTTAGGCTGTATAAAAATTGCTAATTAGATCGAAAGAGTAGAAAGGACTACTTGAATCTTAATAATAAAAAAAAATATATATATATATATATATACAGGGTGTTTCGGAATTGCACGGCACTATTTTAGGTACGTGTTCTCTAACACAAAATAAACAAAAAAGTTCATATTAACATATATCTCAAACTCATTTATTAAACAGATATCAAAGGTTAAAGATTTATTATTTATTTACTGCATTAAGACTGACTGTACAACGTTTAACGTGTTTAATACTAAATAAAAGGTTTTAATCACCTGATAAACAAATGAACGATAAGCAATGACAGTAGTTGCTCATCTGTTTGTCTAGTTCTGTGTGTTTTAGTGTGAGTGAATCTTGTGACACAGTTCAATTTATGATTATCATGGGAGATACCACAAATTTATTCACTTTTGATGAACAAACAGACATGCTATTAACTTATGGCGAGGTACATACAAACGGTGCTGCTGCTGTTCGAAGATATCGTGAAAAATTTCCTAACCGAAGAATACCAAATCGTAAAACGTTTGAGGCCATTGAAAGACGTCTTAGGGATAATGGTACGCTAAAACCTATACGAGTGAACGCCGGTCGACAACGATTTCGACGAACTGCAAACGTAGAAGAAGAAATACTCGATGCTGTTCAGTTATCTCCTACTACTAGTACCAGAAGATTGTCACGACGTTTCGATGTTTCCTCTACCAGCGTATGGCGAACTTTCCGCTAACAACAATTATATCCATTTCACGTATCAAGTAGGCAAGATTTGTTACCACAAGATTATAACAAGCGCAGAAATTTCTCCCAGTGGTTAATTCGACAATGCACACGAGATCCTAACTTCCTGAACTGCATTTTGGTTACTGATGAATCTTGCTTTACAAGAAACGGGATTCTTAATTTTCGAAATACCCATACTTGGGCCGAAGAAAAACCTCATACGACTGCTGTTGGACATTACCAACATACATTCTCTTTAAATGTCTGGTGTGGTCTTTTAAGTTACAAAATCATCGGCCCCTTCTTTTTGCCACCTAGGCTGTCAGGTATATCTTACTTGCATTTTTTGCAAAATAATCTGCATGATATTCTAGAAGATATTCCGCTAGGCATTAGGCAAAGGCTGTGGTTTATGCATGACGGTGCTCCAGCTCACTTTTCTCATAGTGTCACTGATTATTTAAATGCAACTTATGGAGACCGATGGGTTGGTCGAAACGGACCTGTTAAATGGCCACCACGATCTCCGGATTTAACGCCATTAGATTATTTTGTGTGGGGCTGGATGAAGTCTATGGTTTATTCTGCGGCAGTTGACACGCAAGAAGAGCTAAGAAATCGGATCGTGGAAGCCGCAGTAACTATCAACCACCATCCTGATGCTATACGAAGAGCCAGAGAAGCATGGATTCGTCGTGCTGAATGTTGCATTCAACAAAACGGAGGCGCCTTTGAACATTTACTCTAAATGTTGTAATAATAATAAATAAATAGTAATAATAAATCTTTAACCTTTGATATCTGTTTAATAAATGAGTTTGAGGTACATGTTAATATGAACTTTTTTGTTTATTTTGTGTTAGAGAACATGTACCTAAAATAGTGTCGTGCAATTCCGAAACACACTGTATATCCAGCATATATCGGTACCTATATATGAAATATATAGTAAGTGGAAGTATTGCGATCGTGAAAAATTTCGACTTCCGGTTTTCAACGGAAATACACGTTTTGGGGGCCCCTGAGTCCAAATAACCAAGTCCCGCGAAATGGTCAGTGTGTGTGTGTGTGTGTGTGTGTGTGTGTGTGTGTGTGTGTGTGTGTGTGTGTGTGTGTGTGTGTGTGTGTGTGTGTGTGTGTGTGTGTGTATGTGTGTGTGTGTGTGTGTGTGTGTGAACAGACTAGCTCAAAAACTATAAACCGCACTAACCTGAAATTTTATTTAGTACTGTATTTAGTGTAGGTATATCCCCGCGATGTGACAGTAAAAATTTCAACCAAATTGCTCAAAGGGAGGGGGTACTTTATTTAATAACTTTTTAGGTTTTTTTCGATTTTCTCAAAAACGGCTCCAACGATTTTGATTAAACTGAGTATTTAATGTATTGATATGCCCGAGATATGACTGTAAAAATTTCATCGAAATTGATTAACCGGAGGGGGGACTATACTTAATAAATTTTGCATCATTTTCAAGTGTTTTTTTATTTACTCAAAAATGGCTTAAACGATTTTGGTCAAACTGGGTATTTGATATATGTATATGCAAAAGATGTGATAGCCAACATTTCATCAAAATTGATTAACCGGAGGGGGGACTTTACTTAAAAAATTTCGTGTCATTTTCACGTTTTTTTTTTTATTTATTCAAAAACGGCTTTAACGATTTTCATCAAATTCGTCATGTTTAATCAAAATCAAGTCTTCTTTAATATCATGTGAGCTTTGTCATTATTAAAATGTTTTGAGGGGACTAAAATGGGGAAGGGGCCTTTTTTGTTTTTCTATAAAGTACCTTTGTATTTTTTTTTATAGAGAAATTATTTGTCTCTCGTTTGGACTAAAAATAAGAAAGAGCTAAATATGAAATATGAAAAAAATCAAGTGAAGATATACAGGAGAAAAAAAGAAAAACATTCCGTCTACTCATAAAACACGTTGAGCCCAAGCATGTGGAGTACGCCTTCAATGACAGGCCATTGTTTATAATTAAAGCAGTTCTGTTCATTTAATGGGAATAATTTTTTTCATGGTAACTAAATGAAATTTTCAATAATTACATAGACAATTATAAAATCAGACGAGTTGGAGTATTATGCTTGCCGAATTACCACAAGCTTTTATTTAATAATAAAAAAACTAGTGTTTTTTGTAGAGCAAAGAAAAAGAAAAAATAAGAAATGAATGTGGGAAAATGTGTCTTTGAGAAGTGGCAATTAAAAAAACACACCAATTTCTAATTTAAGTAAGTTGGTTAGTGAAAGTTGTGTGTTGCGCGCACGCACCAGATTTTTTTTTTTAAATTTTATTTTACCAATGGTGCCCATTTTACAGTCGAACAAACGCGTATATTTAGCTATTTTAGTACTCCGCTTCAAATAAAATATTTCCTCTTCTGCTCATCCTAGAACATTTAAATAAAGACCAATCTTTTTAGAAAGATCTGAACTTCAATAAAGGTCACAAGTATACACTTAAAACTAAGTATAATGGTCCATATACCCCTTCAAAGTTCTAAGCTTTAATTATACAAAATGAGGTTTCATTTTTTTTACAAGAAGGCAAATGATTAGTGTTTGCAATTTTTTCGTTTGATAGATAAAGGTGTGTGTGCTCTAAATTCATTAAGTTTCAGGCTGTGATTAGCCCGGTGGGGCTGTGCGGTAAAGCTCCGTACTCCCATGCCGGAGCTGCGGGTTCGAGTCCCACCCTGGGTGGTGATTTTCTTTCGTAGGAGAAGTATCACCCAGTGCCATGGGTGTTAGTATGGGCAGTATAGGGCTTCAGTAGAAGCCTTGAACTCCCCCCCCCCCCCCCAAAAAAAGCTGTGATTAGCACGGTTTTTTTTCATAGAAATTTTAAAGTCTTAAATTTCCAAGATTTCATAAGTTTAACGCCTAAATCTGTGTGGGGCAAGGATTTAAAAATTTGAAATTTGGCTCAGATGTAGTCAGTCCTTGGTTAGAGGATTATATTAGAGGAGCTGTCAAAATTTCATTTTGTCGACTCTACTAATTGCAAGGATATAAAATATTGAAAAGTATCAAAATAATTATTATTGCCATAGCTCTACAATAACATGTATATTCTTGGTTTGTTTTGCCTTATTATATATGATGCTACGCCGATAAGGATTCAGTTCAAATTTTGCATACTTTTTAATGCTGCAGATCCTTGCAATAAAAAAAGACCACAAAATATTTTTTTTGCGAAAGCTACAAATGAAAAGTGTTCTATATCCTTGCTATTAGTGTATTCCAAAAAAAATTTGAAATGTCGATCTTCTAACCGAGGCCTAAATCTGGACCAGATATTAAGCTTTAAACCTTTAAGATTTTGGGAATTTCAAGATTTAAAAATTTTATTTTAACTTTAAAGTTTGATATTTCATGGAAAAATGAAAATTTGAAATATGGGCCAGGTTTAGTCCTTGGTTAGAACATCGACCAGTCAAAATTTGATAACAATTATAAATAATCTGAATAAATATAAAATGTATAAATATAATAAATATATAAAAATAAACCTATTGCGTTTTTGTACTTCGAATAGATTTTACTTTCTCTGGTAAAAATATTTAAAAACATATAAATGTTGAAGCAAACAATTAATTTATTTTTGAAGCACTTGACATGGATTGACCCACTGTAAACTACATAAATAGGAAACTAAAAATATACAGTGAGCTGCTTATCCTTTTTCAGGTGTAGTAAATTAGTAAAGAGAGACATGTGTTGGGAAGAAACAGAATAAGATGGAAACAAGTGTTGGAACAGTGTCCGATTGTAAGTTCCTTCTATGGCAGTTTATCTTTTCCCTTGACACCTCCGTTCCCTTATACATGGCCCAACCTTGGAATGGCTACCACAGGCCCACCAGGCCACCATTATAGCAGGGGTTCTACTACTCCATGCCATGTCTTCCACCAGCAAGGAAATGAAATGTCAAAGGGTAAGGGTAGAAAATGAGCAATTATGTAAGTAAGCGAAGTAATTTTATACCTACAAAAGAAGCTCATAAGTTCATAATGAGCACGAAATGCTGTCAGTCAGATCCGTCTAGAATAGCAGCCTTTCTATAAAACAGTCGAAACTGACTTTATAATCCACCATTAAATGCTACCAGGATACAGTATGCAGAACCTTTAATATCGGACAGCTTTCTCGACGCACCTTTTTCTTTAGTTGAGCTTAACATAGTTTTAAGTAGATTCAAAAATAATAAAGCTACAGGTTTATATAGTATTCCCTATACATTTTTTTAATATGCTTCAGGATATTTTCTTGAAGAGCTATTGATTCATTACAATAGGATTTTTCATACTGGTATAGTTTCCGGAAGTTGCAATAAATCAATTATATTCCCCCTACATAAAAATGGAGATGTAAGTATTGTTGCCAACTATCGGGGTATCGCCTTTGAAAATGCGGTTTCTAGAATATTCGCTGGATTAATTTTGAATAGATTAACGGAATGGGTATGTGAAAAAAATATATTAAAGGAATTTCAAGCTAGGTTCCGCAAATCATATTCGACAATCAATTTGACAATATCTTGAACGTAATGAGCATAATACACTATCGGCTTAGCATGCAAGGACAAAAGGTTTATGCATTTTTCGTAGATCTATCAGCTGCTTATAATAGAATTGATAGATATGCCTTAATCTATAAGCTCTGTGAATTAGGAGTTTCTTCCCTGTTAATTCAAATTATTTACAAAATTAAATTATTACACGAGAATACGTATGGATGTGTATTGAGCAAGGAAGGATTGTCAAATGAATTTGAAATGATGATGGGATTGAAGCAGGGTGGCGTATTATCTCCATTATTATTTTCACTATTTTTAAATGACGTACAAGAACATCTAGAAGGAGGAATATTGATAAAAAATAGCATATTTAATATATGCATTTTCTGACTATTTGGTTTTAATATCCCCAGATCCAACCGGGCTTCACCTGATGATAAATCAACTAGAAGGGTATCTTAAGCTCTGGAACATGAAAATAAATTTAATAAAATGCAGTATAATAGTATTTAGACGAGAGGGCAAACTATCTAAGCAAGAAAACTGAAGATTTGGAGGGAGAAACATTGAAATTGTGAAAAGTTATAAAAATCTCGGAATTACATTATCACCAAAACTTTCCATAGTCTTACATTTTGAGTTAAAACTTACTGCAGCAAAATGAGGAATAAATTCAGTATCGTATAAAATTATAAATAGTAATGATATTCCTTTTTCATCCAAGTTAAGCATTTTTAATGCAGTATCTAGGACCATATTATGTTATGGGGCACAGGTTGAGGTGGAGAAAGAAAAGCTACAAACTTTTTTTTAAAAAAAACTTTTTAAATTACCTCGAAATACACCAAATTATGTATTATCGGTTGAAACTAAATTAAAGCCCATTTTTATCCATACCATAAAAACACAACTGAAGTACCTTGTGAAACTTATAAATTCTAAAAACCGGCTTACGAATACTCTGGCACTTAAAACAATAGAGAAAAATTTATTTTGGTTTTAAAACATAAATTATTTGCTTGACTTCAACCATTTAGACACACAAAGAAATATAAACAACATTAGTCATTGGTATAACATCTTCGATAACTTGGTAAATAAAATAGAAAATGAAATACATATTTCATTCATTCATGAGTTATGTTATGTACTGCTTCTAATGAATCAATAATATATAAAGATTTAAATAATTATTAAAGATTGGCTATACTAACCATAATTTTTCCACGAATGATATGGCCTGGATAATTAAGTTGAGAGGGTACGTATAATAGTACTATAAACTTGCCGCAATAGTCTATGGCAAAAAAATGCATTTTGGGGCTACAGTACCCGCATAACAAAAATACTGCTTCGTTCTCGTTGTAATAGACAAGGGAAATTAGTTATAAACCAGCAAATGAGGGGATCATTAAAGTTTTGAAAATGGAAATTAAAATACTCATATGACAAAATTTTAGTGTTTTGAAGTGGTAAATTGGAAGTAAATTGTGTGTAAAATCAGTTATTTTAGTAGTCTTACTGAAGAGGCAAAAGCTGTTGATTCCCATGCTCCGGCCAGATAAGCAAAAAAAATAAATGTTTTATTACTTTTTAACCGACTTCGATCGAAAGAGGAGGTTACTCAATTCGATACGTATTTGTCTTTTTTTTTTCTATGTATGTCCACCGATTACTCCGAGACGGATGGACCAATTGGAACGAAACCGTTTGCATCTTGTAGAGTATTTTACCAAGGTGGTCCCATTAAAACTTTTTTTGGGTTCTTAATTTACTTAAAAAGTTATCGGGAAAAAACATGAAAATAAATATTTAATTATCGCTAAAAATGTTTACTTATTGGAAAAACATATGGCATATATAACATAAGGTATGCTCCAACAAGCTAATAAACTCATTGGTAACTAACAAATCTCAATATTGTTTTAATGCTGGATGAATCAAATGGGAAAACCAACCAAATAAATTTAGAATCAAAAGAGTGGGGGGAGAAAATGAGCAGTGTTAGTTATCGCCGTGTTTTAAGTGTTTGTAGGATCCATAATCTTAACTAGTTTTTCAACAATAGATTTCAATAAAGATGTTTAATATCCGCAGATTATAATATCGCTGTCGTTTTCTGTAGCGATATTAGTTTATATATTAGATAGATATATATATTCATCGATAACAGACAACTTTCTTAATTTAGATCTAGCCGACGCACAGTGATGCAAAACCCTGAAAAGCTGGCCAAAAGTCAATAAGGAAAGTTTCTTTTTTAGGAAATTCAAACTATCAGGTTGGATAGACTGACATTTCAAGTGAATAACGGCATAGTTAAAAAGGGTCTATTGTTTATTCTTGGCGGTTATAATCCAGTGCTAAAGTAAACTTATCAAGAGTAACGTTTTGAAATATTTGTAGAAATTCGTAAAATCTACCTTTTTCAATTCTGCAAAATGAATTCTTCAGTTAAAAGTAAGTAGAATATTATTATATAATACCCAAACAATAATAATAATACATAAATTAATACTTTAACAACATTTAGAATGGAAAAAAAATAAAAAATTACATGCAAACGTTTTAGAACATTAGGGAAAAAGTTATAAGTTCTGCAGAGTTCTGAAACAAATTTTAGTTTAAATTGTAGTTTATACTATTGTTTAATAAATAAATAAAAACCAGCTGCCAATAGCTGCCATTATGGCTTTGCCGTAAGTTTTTGTAAAAAAAAAAAAAATACAAACATGTGTTGAAGTATGTTAAAAATAAGACGCTTACATTTTTCATTTTTTAAAAAACTGGTAAACAATTTTGTAATCAACAAAATCCGTATCAAGATAAACTGTTTTTTATATGTAAATTTAAAATATTTAATTTTAAAAAAGTTATCTTAATTTAATTTTACTTATCTGAATTATTGTATTTTAATTTTTTTATTTATCTTAATTATTGTATTTTAATTATCTTAACTTTTTCAAATCTTTTTTTAAAATAACGTAAAGTCTAGTTGTTGAAATAAAATTTAAGGAAAATGTGACTCACAATGTCATTAAAAGGGTTACAAGAGAATATAAAAAAAAATGTTTTTAAATTAACAATTTTATTTTTTCTATTTAAAAAATTATGTTTTTGTTGAAAATAGCTAAAATAAAATGTGTTATATCAATTGTAATTTAAAATTGCTGTTATTCTCCAATCATTTTCAAGAATATATGTTTGTCACATTGAATCCGCCATTTTTTTTTTAATTTTGACTTTGAATTCGTAATCAGCGACCTCAAAAACCCTTATATACTTAGTTTCATACAAATTGAATGACGTGTTCATATTTTGACCAGCTTTTCGGGATCTTGCATCACTGTGCGACGGTTGGACACCGTCATAAGACCACAAAATTCGTGGAATTCCAAGAAAGACTGAGTATTGATAACTGTTTTAAAGCAGAATTTAAAGACTTCTTCAAGTTCCCTAAGGTTCGTTTAAATTTAAAATCTTAGCCATTATTGATTTAAATTAGATTTTAATTTCCGACTTTCACTCGCTATGCACGTTATAAAGGAATACAATAATTCCTGGAAAAGCTTATTTTCAGTTGATTTGGGGGCCTTGACAAAGGATGCAGGCACCTCTGTCTTCTTCCGGATACAATCGGTCACTGTGGGATATTAATATACAATGTAATCATGAAATCTTGTGCCGATTCTTCATGGAGTGACACTTCTGTTATGTTATCCGGATTACTATTATAGGATTCTAATTATGTTTCTGCAACTATTGAGTCGTATAAATTAGAAAGACTGTCAGTGCCAAATTATTTATTTTGAGAAGACGAAAATCTGCTATCTAAGCTCAAATGTGGATCGAAAAAATATTAGGGACATGTCTAGTTATGAAATAATTTACGTTTTTTTTTCTTTAAGTTACGATAATGTAGCTAGCTGGTGGCACACAGGCTTTGCTATTGTCTAGATAGGAGAGTCTAGATATAAAAATCTTTAAGATAGGCACTTATTAGGAATTATTTCCATCATTCATTTTCCATTTAATTTTTCGATTTTTTACACTTTTCCACTTTCATAAATTGTGAGTTGTAATTGTTTCCTGTGCATTAACTAAAATGTAGTAGAATAAAGCGTTATCAAAGAGCCAGACTGTCTTAAGTCAATTTTCATTAATTTTGAGGATTCGATTGATCTTTATTAAATAGAAAGAAAATTAAGTATTCGATTTTCTAAAGGTTGCCGAAATTTCCAAAAGCCAAACCGTCATATGTTAAGTGTTTGTGGTTCGTGAGAGCCTAAGTGTGTTGTCAAGAGCTTAAGTCCATTAATAAATGAATGAATTTTATTGAAACAGACAGTGAAAATGAACTTGGATATGTATAGGGGTTTTTCGCGTTCGAGGTAGTTATCTCTCAGGTACCGAAATAACTAACATTAATATTGTGTATTGTATTTCCTAATTAATGAAAATTTTCATATGACACTTTCCCCATACAGACATTACATTGTTTAAAAAATATATTAAAATTTCAATGTTTGCTGATGTTCATCCATCAATAAAAACTGCAAAATAAAAGTTGATATCTCCAAGAAGCAACCTCTTTGTATGAAAGTCCCCTCAGCAAAAATTTGGCAGCCATGAAAATGCTTAATATCATAAATGCTACCCCACTAGAATTGAAGCAACAGTGTTTAGCAATTAATTTTTTGAATATTTTTTTATTACGAAGGATATTATTCTTAGTACTTCGCTATTAAATTTAGTCAAAAATTCATCGAAAGGAATTACGAACATAATTGATTCAACATTGATCTTATTAAAAAAAATTCCAATTATTATCGTAGAAGGTAAGGTGTTGAAAATTGTATTATACACGCACTGCTTTTCCACTTTTCTGTATGTACTCATAAAATTGAAAAGGTGACTGTTTATATGATTATAATAAAAAGGCCCGGGAAAGACGAACGTAGTATCTAGAGCGTAAAAAAATTTCGAATTTTTTTTTCCCAACTTACGGTTTTCTACATTTGTGATCTTCTCCAACTAAAAAGTATAAAATAAAAAAAAATTTATAAAAAAAAATTAAACCGACTTCGAAACCTAGGAACCAGTAAAAATAAATGCACTGAAAAGTATGAAATAATTACCTTCTGATTTTTATGAATACACAGTAAAATTGAAAATGATATAAAAAGCGGGACTAATAATTTTATTTTTAATTGTACAAATACACACTACTTAATTGTTATTAAAAAGTGTGAAATTAAAATATTAAATACTATGTCCAATACGACACAATCTTTTCGGAGGCGGCGCAAAATTTAAATTTTTTAACACTAGACATTATGAAAATCTTAAAATGGATCTTCTCTTCTCATCTATTGATTTTAATGCATACTAATGGAATTGTATTGGAAACATGTCATTTATATTTGCGCCGCCTCCGAAAAAATTGTGTTCTATTGAACATAGTATTTAATATTTTAATTTCACAATTTTTAATAACAATTAGTGTGTATTTGTACAAATATAAATAAAGTTATTCGTCTTATAATTAGGGTCTTAATTTTTTAAGTTTATTAAGTTCCTAACCTCATAATGAATGGGACTGATCCACCCAGTCCCCATTCAAAGCGTCGAAAAAGAGGGAGAGTAAGATATACATTTGATAATAACAATTTTTCGGATGATTGTAAATTGACACCTATTTATTTGGTTATGAGCAGAAAGGATGATAACAGTTTTAAAAATGTATCTCCTTTTTTAATTAATAAATTTATTACAAACGCTGTTGGTAGTGTAAAAAATATTAGAAAGTTGCGCGATGGAATTTTTTAATCGAAACAGCCAACCCTAAACAATCTGAAACATTACTGGCTATAACCAGTTTTGCTGGACAATTCGAAATAGAAGTTAGTCCCCACCGAACACTTAATTATTCCAAATGCCAATATTGAAGAAATAAAATAAGAATTAAAAGAAATTGTATACGATGTATTAAGAATTAAAATTAAGAAAAACGGTGCTGAAATATTTACCCACACATATATATTATCTTTTAGAATACCCAAACCTCCCGAAACAATCAAATTGGGATTCCTTACAGTAAAAGTCGAACCCTTTACTCCTAACCCCTATCGCTGTTTAGGATTTTCTCATCCGACAATATAATGTAAAAAAATCGCACTATGTGCCAATTGTGGTCAGGCCCGACATGCTGAAAACACTAACTGCGAATTGCCTCCTAGTTGTATTAACTGCAAGGGAGACCACAATGCCTTGGACCGCAGGTGTCCATAAATTGCAAAAAGAAATTAAGGCGATAAAGTGTCAACCGTAGAGGCTAAAAGTATTCCAAGAAAAAATAATCCTAATATATTCACCAAGTCTTACGCAGAAGCTACTAAATGCCCCGAAAGGAAAGATATTGGAATACACGTCAACTTTACATTTTCTACCCACTCGACTGCTACACCTACAGCTAAAGTGGGCATCCCGGCCGTTCGGTCGCGGTCAACATCGGTCGGAACGGAGGCGATGACCTCGAAAGCCTCCTCCCCGGCACTTCCTCTCTCTTCCCCTTCCCTACCATCACTTCTAACCTCCCTCCCTCTTTAACTCCTTCTTCCTTATTATCTTTCGCTAATTCCTCACTTCCTTTCATCTCTTCTCTCCCATCCTCCTCTTCAGTTTCATCCCCTCCTCTCCTTTCCTCAACCCCTTCACCTCCTATCCCGACAACGCGGTCCATTCAAACTGAGTAGCCAGCTGATTGGGCTCATGGGGCGGGCGAGTCATTAACTTCGGACTGTTCTGTTGTTGATATGTAGACCGACGAGGACTCAGGTCATATGTACGCCGATTTTCAATTACAGTCTAAACGAAAAGGAAAGACTAAGAAAAAACATAAAATAATTTATTCAATCAATTTCCATGTTTCATCTGACACTATTAATCTTAAATCTACAATCTCCTTATAATTTTACCATGTCAACATATTACCTTTCCGTTCTTAAGTTTCTACTCAGTCATAAACACAATTCCCCTGAAAATATTTCTAGATATTGTAAATCTAATGATGGGTATCCCATTTTAATATAGTTATTAATTCTTAAATATGCAAAATTAAATTTTATCTTACAATCTCATGGGTTCATCCTTAATAATCACATAATATATTAAGATAATCCGTTAATATACAAGACAGCTCTATCTCCCAACCAATATTCTTTCTCTTCTTCAACATTTTCTCATTTTTTATCCTTTATTATTATGTCGTTGTTCTCAACAACAAAAATTTTGTTCACCAGTTTACTGGAATATAATCACTATATGTTTGTGTTTCTCCTTTCTTTTGCAATATATTATAATGCTGTCTTTCTTTTATTAATTTAATGGTCATAGTACAATGGAACTGCAATGGTTTAAAAACTCATTTTAATGATTTGAAAATACTAATCAATAACAGAAACCCAATCTCTATAGCCCTACAGGAAACACATCTATCACCACATGAAAATTTTATGATCAAAAATTTTGAAATTTATCGAAATGATGGTCCAAACTCTAGTCATAACTGCCGTGGAGTATTACTTGCTGTCCACAAATCCGTTTATTCAGAGCACATTACTCTCAACTCTCACCTTCAAGTTGCAGCCGTCAGGGCCCAATTAGGTTTCACGTTTTCGGTGTGCAATGTATAAGGTGTCATGTGGGAGGACATGACCAACCAATTGATCCTCAACATCTATTTGACATACACCACCAACTACCGCAGCCAGTTTTGTACTTATGAGACTTCAATGGTCATAACTGTCTATGGGGTTCGCAACATACTTACTCATGGGGTAGAGCAATCGAAAATTTTATAGATACCTTAGGCCTAATCTTTCTCAACTCTGGAGAGAACACTTCTTAAGTTCCAGTTATGGGACTTTTTCTGCTATAGACCTTTCCATCTGCAGCCCAAGTCTCTATAGTACTTACTATAAACTGGAATGTCCTCCCAGATCTTTATGGGAGTGATCATTTCCCAATTTTGATTAAATTTACTCATGTAAATCTAACATACCGAAGCTCACCTCGATGGATAATTTATAGGGCAGATTGGTCTCTGTTTAGTTCCTTGGCCTCGCCACCTCCATCTTCTCCAAGCAACGTGAGTATTGAAGAAGGGTGCAAACTAATTACTAATACAATAATTAATGCGGCTAATAAGGCAATACCGATGACTAAAGGGGTACTAAATAGGCCGCCAGTCCCTCGGTTCAACGAAACATGCAAAAAAGCTCTTAAAGACCGCCGTAGAGCCTACAGAAAATTTCAAAGGTGAATGACTACTAAAAATTTGATAGAATATAAAGAAACACCGCGCCATATGCAGGAATACATTCAAACTTTGCAAATCCGAATCTTGGAAAAAAATTCTTAAGCTCCATTAACTCCTCTACAACTTAACATTAACAACTCTACAGCATCAGATCTTCAAAATTCTAATCATTCAAATTCGGTTTTAAAATCTTACCATTCTTTTACAACGTGGGAACTAGAAAATGTTTTAAATTCCGTTAAAGGATCCTCACCAGGCCCGGACAATATCCATTATAATATGATAAAAAACCTCCCACGTGATATCTTGAATTGGCTACTCGACTACTACAACCATTTATGGACCGAGGGGGAAATTCCGAATAGCTGGCGAGACTCAATTATTATTCTGATACTAAAAAACGGGAAAGACAAAATAGTTATCGCCCTATCTTTCTAACAAGTTGCCTCTGTAAATTAATGAAGCGGATGTTTAACAAAAGATTGATGTGGATAATAGAGATGGATGGCCTGATTCAACCCTTCCAGTCTGGATTTCGCAAAGGGCGATCTACAGTTGACCATTTGGTTGCATTGGAGGCCGAAGTCCAATATGGATTCGTCAAAGGACAACACACAATTGCAGTATTCTTTGGCATGATGAAGGCCTTTGATAATATAAACCATACAACCATCCTTTGAAAGTTAATATCGGTGGGAATCAGTGGTAAAATGATCAAATTTATCAAGCTATTCCTGAATTATCGCCATTTTAGGAAACGAATTGGAGGAGAACTATCTAGAAATCACGAACAGAAAAGAGGTGTCCCACAGTGTAGCGTGCTAAGCCCAACGTTATTTTCGTTGGCTATAAATGATCTTGGGAATAACTTACGTAGAGGCGTTAAACCGTTACTATTTGCGGACGATTTAGCAATTATTTGCCGCGCCGAGAATATTTTAACATTTCAAAATAAATTGCAAGATGCTCTAAATAGAATTAATACTTGGTCCACATCCATAGGTCTAAAAATTTCTATAGAAAAACCTTGTGCGTCCACTTTAACCGAAAGAGAAATGTTCCATACCTTCCTTAACTACGACTAGAAAATTCTTTAGTATGCAAATCATCACAAATTTTTAGGCGTCATATTTGTTAAAAAATTAAATTGGGAATCACATATTCATCACTGAGAGCAGCCACTAATTGAAAATTTTACGTTTCCTTAGTAGTACATCTTGGGGGTCCGATAGATTCACCAAGCTAAAACTGTATCGAGCCTTAATTTGTTATAAATTGGATTACGAGTCTTTTATTTACAGCTCCGCACGCCAACGAACCCTTGCAAAACTTGATACTGTTCATCATGCCGGAATCCGGATGGCCACAGGTGCATTCAGAGCAAGTCTTACTCTCAGTATATGTTCAGAAGGAGGCATAACTCCCCTATCAATTAGAAGTTAAAAACTTGCTATAAATTATTTTTCCAAATTATTTCCGCAAACAAACATATTTCTCAATCTAAATTCTCAAAAATGTTCCGACAAAAACCAAATGCAACCCTCCCCCTAGCAGAAAGATTTTCAACGTTCATTTCAAATTTCAAAGAAATACCGATATCCCCAAGTGAAATGCAAAATCCACCGTGGTCCCTTCAACCCCCCAAAACAATTCTAAATGTTTCAAATACTCCAAAAAATACTTCCTCTATTGAATGTAACGAAAAGTTATCTCGCTTCCTCGAAAACATTCCGGAGCATTTTTGAATCTACACCAATGGATACAAATCAGAAAATTCTACTGGTTCCTCATTTGTAACCCATGATTCGACCTATAAATTTAAGTTGCATCAGCTGTGCTCCCTATATACCGCGGAGCTCTTCGCAATAGCCTCAGCCCTCCACTTCTGTGGGTCCATATCCCAGAAAAACATTGTCATAATGTCAGATTCTTTAGAGGCACTAAATGGTATGAAAAACATGTACTCGGACCATCCAGCAATTATAAGAATACAATCCATTCTTTCAAGAGCAAGGTAAATCAGTTTATTTCATATGGATTCCGAGCCACGTCGGGATTGTGGGCAATGAGCTCGCCGATCGGGCGGCAAAAGAGACGCTTACGCTACCTGGCCGAGGTACTGCTATCCTAACCCCGTCTGAACTCGGCAGACCTCATCAAATAAAAGTATCAGACAGATGGCAGGCCATGTGGGACGAGAGCCCGCCAAGCATATTAAAAAATATCAAGCAGACAGTGAAAGCACGGTCCACATCATGCCGCAGCAACAGCAGGGAGGAGGTCGTTCTTACCCGTTTGAGAATAGGCCACACAGCGCTTACACACTCTTATTTGATACGCAAAATTCCACCTCCATTGTGTCGGCACTGCAAATTTATTTTGACTATTAAACATACCTTTGAAGAATGTCCTCATTACAAATTAAGTATGAATAAAATAGGACTGACCCCAAAATTAACTAGAGCTCTATGCAATAACAAAACTTCTATAACATTAATATTTAAATTTCTGAAAAAACACAACCTTCTGAATTCGTTTTAGTACTTTTTCTAGTGGTATCAACACATACAGTGTAATTTGTTTGTATGATATTTTATATGTAATTCATTATTTTTTTATATTAAAGTGTACTATTATTCATACTTTTCATTTCTATAGGGATACGTTAAAATAAAAATTATTAAGCGTTGATGACTTTAAATGTTTTACGCCTTAAAGCAAAAAAAACAAACAATACTCATATGGGGTGTAGTAGTAAAAAACAGAAGAGTTCCCACCCCTAGGGCAGGTATTCGAAATCATTAACAAGAATTTGAAACGCTGAAGAGAGCATGCAACTTTTATTTCATCACAAAATTAGCACCTCATCATGAATAAAGCACTTTTACAAAATCCATACAAGTATGTGTAAGAAACAATACTTTTTACTGGTTTTCCTTTGTGTTTTTAAGAGCATATTGAAAAGATAAATGAAGGTTTCATCTTAGCCACCATAGCCTTTTGGCAAGACAAGGTTTGCTCCCCTTAGCTTATGCGTTTATAAATCAACAAGGAGATACACGTGACGAATCAAGACAAATCCGATCGAAAACGCGGATGACGCCTGATTAACACCGCCTCATTCATAATTCATGGACGTAGATGCGGCGGGTAAATCGCACCCATTCATCCTTCACCTCTTCACACCTTCTTTTTTAAGCATTCCTTCGGGGAGGTCCAACACTAAATAGGTTCACCAAGAAAAGGGAAGCCTTTTCTTCCCGAATTCTTCAAGATTTCATATTATTTGTCATGCTGTTCGCTCAAAGGTATAAATCCACAATAAAATTGATCAACACACTAAAATAGACAACACAATAAAATTGTCGGTGGAAATGTGGATCAGACCTAGATCCTATCATCTCTATGCCAGCAAGGAGGATTGGGAAAAACTGAGAACCGACCTGAGAAGGGTTGGGAAAAAATCTATAGTTTCAGATGCACGGCGCACAGTGGTGCCGATAGGGACAAAGCCCTAAAAATGAAGGTGCTGCAACCGGAACTTTATAGATATTTTTTGAAACCTAAATACCTCTAGAGCAAGGATCTATACCAATTTTTTGGATTGATCTTCCTTAAACCTTTGAAAATAAGGTAGTTTTTGGCTTCTTGTAGGAATGTCACAAAAACACTTTAGTTAACGTCCTATTTCGATGTGATTTTAGGGAAGCCCAAATTTTTCCGAAGCCGTAATTTTTCGAAAACATCTTATTTAGAAATCCTGAAAATTAAGGTATTTAATCCTAGATTTCAAAGTAAAAAAAGTTTAGGGTGGTTAGAAAAGAGAATCGGGTGATCTCTTAAGACATGTCATAAGTGATATGGTTATTGGTCTTTTTCAATGTTAGCTCCGTCGACCTCCGTCTTCTGGTTGATATTACATCAATCCAGAGGCATCACTGAAGATATTGCAAAAGATTTCAGATCTGAAAACGTCCGAATTGTTGAATGAGGTCATTTCATAGTTAGGAATGCGTGAGCGGGATTGCCGTTTGTTTGTGTCCCCTCTTCCAGGTGCAATGGTTTCAATCGTTATTACGCTTCTATTCTATTCAAACATGGATTAGTCAATATGTCAACAATTGTTTATTTGCCTCAGTTTTCAGATTTCTTTCATCAAATAGAGTGAAACATTTCTTAAAGCTATTCATAATAATCATTTATTTAAAATTTAGTTCGGATAAATACGTCATTTCCTACCGCTATTTCAATCGATAAATCGTGTTTGCTGCTGACATTGTATTTAGTCTAAATATTTCAGTCCACCGGGAATAAGCATCAACCACTACCAGGAACGAGTGGCCCATAAATGGCCCGGCAAAGTCTATATGAATGCGTTGCCACGGTTCCTTATCCTTTGGCCATGACCTAAAAAACGTCTTTTGAGGTTCTCTAGAAGCATATGTTCCGCAACTGGAGCAGGACATTGCGGACATTTCAATATCTTGATCTAGTCCAGGCCACCAGACCTTTTCGCGCGCTAGAGCCTTCATCTTTACGACTCCCATGTGTGTCTCATGAAGATTTTTAAACAAATTCTCTTAATTTTGAAGGAATAACTATAAGGATTCCCCACAATAAACAACCTTTATAGTTTGTTAACGCCTGTCTCTTCGCATGGAATGGTTTAAACTCTGAAGTCGGCGAATGCTCGGGCCAACCTTGATCGATGTAAGTTAGAACTGAAATAAGAACACTATCCTCTGCAGTTTCCTTCGCAACTTCCGTATAAGTGACAGGACCCGAAGTCAATATTTCATCGTAAATTAGCCCAACTACAGTCTGATATCCTTCATCAGTTTTATCAAACGAGTTGTCGCTGGTTGTGGGAAGTCTACTTAGACCATCAACCTTCCCAAATGCTTAGTAGGAACATACTCAATTTTGAAAGAAAAATTGGTAAGAAACAATGTTCATCGTTGTAAGCGACAACTCGTAGTAATAGGTATTTCTGATTTCCGAAAATTGTTAAAAGTGGTCGATGATCGGTTTGTAGCAAAAATTATTTTCCACAACAATACAAACGAAATTTTTATATTGCGAAAATAATCGCCAACGCCTCCCTTTCAATTTGTGAGTAATTTCTTTCTGCTGAAGATAACGATTTTGAACCATAAGCAATGGGCTTGTCTGAGCCATCCTTGAAGTGGTGGAAAATCGCAGCCCCCAATCCTGTCGATGATGCGTCAGCAGCAATAACAATGGGTAATTTTGGATCATATGGCACGAGTACAGGAGTAGACACCAAGGCTTCCTTGATCGCCACAAAAGCCTTTTCACAGTCTTCGTTCCAGTCCCACTGTACTTCTTTCTTTTTTAAGTTGTTCAACGGACTGCAAAGAGATGAAAACATGGCAATGAATTTCGCATAAAAAGTTACCATTCCTAAAAAGGACACTAATTCTTTTACATTTCGAGGTCTAGGCATTTCCAGGATGGGACTGTAAAGAGTTTATAACAATAAGAATAATCTTTATTCAACAACATTTTACATACATATAACCGTTACATAGCTTACTCACTTGAATTAAACAAAACCTAAAACATATGTTTTTATAACAATTGATCATATGACATTATTATGTACAATTAATATCCTTTACATCCTCCTTCCTTTGAAGCTAAGGTGAATACCGCTTTGGAGGAACTACCCTTCTTCCACTTCGCGTAACGAAGTCTTCATTCCGCCTAACTGGAAGATCAGGTATCGTCTTTTCTATCTTCCGATGGGGAGTGCTAAATTCTTCACGTTTATCTCTTTTCTCATTGGCCTCGTCAGGCACCGGTGGGACTTTGAAATAGACAGGCTTTAAAAATCTTCTATTCCTTCTGAATTGTTTACCATCGATATCCACTATATAATCTCTGTTAGTAACACCGAAATCCACCACTGTACCATATCTTCCACAATCTGGGATCCATACTCTCATCCCTTTCCTCAAAGGCTCCAAAGTCTTTGCACCATGATCAAAATAGAATTTGCAATTTGCTTTGCTTTCCTCTAGAGTCTTCTTGTACAAATAGAATGAAATAATTAAAGTTGAAATTGGGTTAGTTATTTAGTCAAATTCGAACATCAAAGATCGGTAATTTTTACCATTTTGGTGGAAATTCATGTTCCAACCCCTATAACGCGACAACATATACTCTAAATGAAAAATGTTACAGATAAAAGTTTTAAAATATAAAATCATCTCATTCATTTTAAAATTAGGTTATTTCTGGGTAGACATACACATAAGCATTCGTTGAGCTTCATTCATGTTAAAACTTTTTTGTGAAGAATAAATAATGCATATAACTACAAATCATCCAACTTCTTCCGTTTTTAAAAATGATCGATTTTGCAAACCATCTACCCACCTACATAGTTAGTTCTGTGAATATTTTATCATATCCCCTTAGACTTCACAAAAAGAAGGAAGTAAGCGCAATGAATTCTTATATACACGTTTTCATTTGTATCTCTAGGCAGGAATAAGTCAATTTTAAAATAAATGGGCTTTATTTATGGTTTTTAAAATTTTCTAAAACATTTACTGTATACAGCAGATGTCGAGTTAGGGGGGTTGAAATATGAGTCTCCTCCGAAATGGTAAAAATTACCGATTTTTGGTGTTTGGCTGAATCACAAAACCGTTTTTAACTTTAAAAGTGCCATTATATTCGTAGTAGTACGCTTTTATTAAAAAAAGAGAAGGCAATATTATATGGTCAGTAGTTGGCGAGGAATACATATTCTGGAAACCAAAAAGAAGGCCAAATATTTTGCGAATTTCAGTCTATGAATACTTTCACTATTAAGTAGTATCTCTCAGCAGAAGTGGATAGATTTTAAAATTAAGGTACTCATTTTATACAGAATTTGATGTTGTGCAACTTTTACATGAAACTTTTTCATTTGTACATCACGCAGTTCTTTTGTTTTTTTTCCGATAGGATTGCCATCCCTAAATATTTATTCTTTAGTATGTTTAAAGGTTTCCACAGTAAATTTTATCATATTTGAAAATTATTATTATAGGCTTTTATTATGTCTTAATTTTGTTTATTTTTCATAAGTTTATATTTGCTTATTGGATCATAGGAAATGTTATTGAAGCAACAATTTTGACTGAAAGGTTTAGAGGAGATATCGCCCTTTGCCACCTATTCCCCTGGAACCGACAGAATTTTCAATAAAATTTAAAAGGCTTCAATATCCTATTCGTTTGTCTTTTGCCATGACCAAAAACAAATCCCAAGGGCGAACAATGTCCACTTGGACTTTGAAAATCCGTGTTTTTCCCTTAGGCAATGGCATAACTCACGTGGGAAATGGGTATCGCCTGCTCACGTGTGTGGAAACCATCAAATCTTTGGTTTGTGTTAAAAAAAAACAAAATCAGGTTAACCCAAAACATTTTGAACAAATTAGTACTTGAATAAATAAAAATTCTTAAATGTTTTATGTAAAAACCTCTTTAAGAAGAGATTTATTATCACTCAAATATATTGCTAAATTAAAAGCTTCAACATACCACCGTCCTACCGAACACTTATTAGCCGAAGGGTTGGGAAATCGAGGTCTCAAATAAATTGAGAAAAACGCCTATCAAAAGGACATATATGACGCGTTAACCAAGATTGGCATGACCCTGAGCAAAATTAAACCTGTTGTTAAACTAAAAATACCAAGTTGAAGTAGTGTTAGGCCAATAATCAATAGATCAATGGCTGAGGTTATCAAAACTTACTTCAGTCATCCTTTTTAAAATTAGTGGAAAAATATAGCCATTTCGAGTTAGTTTATACCGATCCATAAAAAAAGGGCGATAGTGTTGGCAGCTATGTGAGTCGTAAACACAATCTGCTCCTTTTTAATCAAACTACATTGAAATATGAGATGTAAAAAATAAAAACTTTAACTTTCCTATGTTTATACCAAATACATTTAAATGGTGTAATGCTCTATTCTCAATCACGTTGGATTTTGATTAGCTGAAAGGTTTTCATCTTTATCAGTGAATATTGGTATTACTGTATTTGTTTAAAAATATTAGGATATAACTACTGAGCCACAGCAACGCGTGGCCGGGTCTGCTAGTATATATATATATTTATATATTAGCAGTAATTGATATAATCATGATTTTCTTCTTAACACAAATTAATCCTTTATGTATAATTCCCCTATTGACATTTTTATAAATTTTTTAACTAATATTTATGGCTTATATTTGTTAAAAAAGAATATTTTTATAAATTTAATAATACTTTCTTTCTTATTTTTTTTCATATAAGTATAGTATTAGAAAATCAAGTGATCATTTTAATCACCGCCATATCCCAAAATTACCACTTAGACCAGCTGGTGCAAAAGTAACAAGCCGAAAAACTCCTTCGAAAGAAATATAATTAGGAGATGATTTAAGATTCAGCAAGACACAGGAAGACGGAAAAAATATATAATTATACCCCATAAATAGAAATACAGAGCGCCACAGAAGAACTGGAACGTGATGGAATCCAGCCGATGTCTAAAACAACAGGTTGTGTTAAGTTGGTAAAAACGTATTTCTTTCAAGTTTCAAAAATTAAAGATTAATTAATGGATATATTTGTTAGTATATTCAGTTCCAAGTTATTATTATTAATTTTTTTTTAATCAAATTCGATAATGAATCGTGAGTTTTCAATTGAAGCATGGAAATGCATAAGGGTATAAGTGCCTCAGGAATTTTTTATAGAAATGATGTAATCCCTCTAGGGTGAACTAAATTCAGTTGCTTACACCCATGATATCTTTCATACGTTCAATGAACTCTTTTCTAACAACAAAACATTATTTATACCCATTTCTGAAGAATGGCTTTGGCACAAAAAAGGACTTGGCAAAAAAAGTTTTGTTTTATTTGTTTGGCACTTAGACCCTTATGCATTTCCACGCTTCAATTATCAAATCACGAAGAGTCCAGATATAAATTAAGACTATATATGCAGTTAAATTTCACCTTCTTTGCTGTAGCGGCTTTTCTTCGAACCCTGTCATTTCACCAAAAATTTGGCGTTACGCCGAACTCATAATAAATTTTAGACATGGCATTGCATTTAATAACTATATTAAATTACGTCAATGCAAAGCAACACAGCAATCATTAAGGGAATCATCCACACATATTTGCACGGGGGAACAATTTGTAGGATCCGAAATAGATCTTAATGTAGGTAAAATAGAAAATACGAAAAAATCAGCCAAGTATGGTCCGTATTACTTCATTACACCTTATTAATTATTTACTTTACCTTATTAAATTATTTACTCCATTACACCAAAATTAATCATCTTTAAGCCAATCACACACTAGGACTCTTTGAAACTAGTAAGTTACATCTCAAATAAATCTCTAGATGCGGGCTTTTCGAATTATTTTCGGGTCCGTCGGAAAAGAAATTCACGCACTTATTTAGCTCAATGTAGACATGCATCAAATCTGGTGTTTGTTATTTTAAAGATAAGCGTATCGTTCGTTTCAATTTTCACCATTAATTATGGTCAGGCTATGCTCTAATTTCATTGTAAAACATTTCATTTAACAACAATTTAAACAGTTTACTTGGCGCTGGATAATAAAAAATAGTTTTGGTATTTTTTTTGACATATATTAACAAAGAATGAGTTAAGATAGATAAAAAAGAATGATTACTTTGCCGACCACAGGAATCAAATGGGGTATAGCTTGTTTGGAAATTTAAAACTGCCCCTGAAGATCATGTACCAACAGCCATATTCAATCAAATCAGTAGTTGACTTCCTTTAGTTCCTCCCTTTAACATTTCCTGAACACCAGTCCATTTGTAAAGAATCTAGACTTTTAGAGTAACGTTTGTCAATGAGCGAGACTAACTTTTTTAATTTACTTTTTGCCCTTTCATTAATAATTATTATCAAGTGGAACGGATGCTTTGCGATAAGTAGTTACCCATCCGATTTTTACTTAGTGCTGAATTGGAACAGGAATAGTAATAGAAATAGCATTTTTTGAGTGCCTAACAGTGACCGGGATGGTTCCGCACTTTTGGTTGTTCAGATCGCAGTCCTTCTTAATACGATGTAATATTTTACAAAAATGGTGCTGCCAGCAGCCTGATTATGAGGGAGGTGGGGTCGTCAACTTCCACAAATTTCGTGCTAAATCCGCCCCTGAATGAATATCGCCATGAAAAAATTCAAAATAGCAAATGAATCTTTTCAATAAGTACCAGTATGTACCAGGCTTTGAAACCTAAGAAGAAAAGCTGTCTGCAACTTATTAGTACGCTTATAATGGAAAACTGCTAAAATAAAATTAAATAAACGCTAAAAGATTGTTGTATTTCAAAACGGATTAAAAAATTTTAATAATAAAAAATCTATGAAATTTCATCAAAGAAGAAACATATTTAAATAACAGTCACATTTCACAGCCATTAATGTTTGAGCAATCATTTAAAATTCATTTATTAAGTGGACATTAATAAATATGACACTAGGATATTTGCAAAGATTCATCTTACCTCTAACTTTTACTGACAGAAAATACAATTAATTCCTGAAAACTTAGGTGTAATCGAATGAGCCGTAATATGTATAAGTTTGGCAACGAAAATACATTTACTCACGTTTAAGCAATATCGGTAGAATTGGTTAAGTCCCACTTTGTCACAAATCTTCCCTGCAAACTTTCCTCCAATTTTGAACCGGTTCGAACGAGCCACTTTTGATAAACGCCCATGCTGTGGAAAACATAGTTGCCCTTTGGTCACCGAACATAGTTGGGCATGTTTATATTTATAAATACGAATACGAATAATTTTTTATCCTCAGCTATCGATTTATTACAACTTTATATATAATCGATCTTGGTGTCGGCTATAGGGTTATCTGAGATGCTGGTTATGAAAATGATATCGATTTTGAGATTCCACCGTGAGGTATCGATTTCTAAGAACGTACTTGATACATTCCATATAAGGGTAGTCTATCAGTTTATCGAAAGTGCGAAATAAGAAAATGGTATCAATTGTCAGATGACGTAGTCGGTAATCGCTTTGTGTCAGCTTGCCTGATAAAAACGATTCTGGGGTCTGCTATAATGTTTAAAAGGTCCTGCTTATCAAAATAATATCGATTGGAAGTATGCACTTAGGAAAGAATTATTGCATTTATTGTTAGCGCTATCAATAAGCAAAAATCTAACCCCAATAGCGTTAATATTAGATGAACTGAGATAAATCGATACCAGAGAATGTTATCTCAAAATCGATATCGTTTCCATAATCAGCACATTCGATAACCCTATAGCTGACACCAAGATCGATTATATCGCGTAAGTTGTAATAAATCGATACCGGACGGCGGAATCTCAAAATCGATATCATTTTCATAATCAGCACCTCAGATAACCCTATAGCCGACACCAAGATCGATTATATATAAAGTTGTAATAAATCGATACCGGACGGCGGAATCTCAAAATCGATATCATTTTCATAATCAGCACCTCAGATAACCCTATAGCCGACACCAAGATCGATTATATATAAAGTTGTAATAAATCGATACCGGACGGCGGAATCTCAAAATCGATATAATTTTCAGCACCTCAGATAACCCGTTAGCCGACACCAAGATCGATTATATCGCGTAAGTTGTAATACATGTAAAAAAATGTAATCGATCGAATAAATCGATACCTAACGGCGGAATCTCAAAATCGTTATCATTTTCATAATCACCACCTCAGATAACCATGAAGCCGACCCTGAGTTTGATTATATCGTGTAAGTTGTAATAAATCGATACCTGACGGCGGAATCGCAAAATATATATCATTTTCATAACCGACTTTCCAAATAAACTAGTAATCGATCTTAATCGATATCATGTAATTTATTATGTGCTGACGTGATTTCCGTAAAAAGGGTTAACCCAATAATGTATACCAATATGGAGAAATCCGAAATTTTTTTTATAAATTTATCCGGAAATAATGAATTTAGTATTTATTTTCCTGCGCGCAGTATCACCCGATGGAACGCGCAGGAATTTATGTAAACAATAAACTCCCCCATGCCCAGGGTTACTGGAATGGGGAAAAAATAAAAAAAATAAAAAATGAATTTAGTAGAAATTCACTTCTCAATTTGTGAATTTTTCCCTATTAACATCTTTATTTGTAAATACGACCAAATGCACAGACTTAGCTATGAATATTCACATTTTTTGTGAATATTTTCAATTTTCCCTGTGAATTTATTTTTATTTACAGTAAATTTTCTATATTTGAATCAATTCGAATTTACAAATGTGAATACGAATTTGAATAAATTCATATTCACACTTGTAAATTCGAATTTATTTGTATTCTTATTCACAAATATTGTGATATAAATAAAGTTCTATTCATATTCACATTAAAATTAAGTTAAAAATAAATTCGTATTCATATTTATAAATATAAATATGCCCAACTCAGTCACCGAATATAGTTGGCATTTAAGGAGAAACCATCTATCCACTTATTCGCACAAATATTAAACATTTTATAAAAAATTGATTCGTTTCTTGATTTATTTTTATTTATTTATATATAATTTCGGGCTTTTCGACCACCTGGATCGTTTTCGCCCTATAATACAAATTAACAATTCTGCAATAAAATTAAAATGCAGTTAAATACAATGGAGTAAAATTACTATAGAATTACAATTTACATATGCAATAAAAAACAAAATACAAGTACCATACAATACCAATACAATATGAACACAAGAAATATACAATACAAATACAATTACAAATTAAAAAGTAAGTTAAATTTTATTAAATATATTATTCTGTTTGAGGAACAGCATTAAGTTGCTTAAAGCTTTTTGTTCCATTTGGAGATTTTCATCGAGGTTTTCTTTTAAGAGTTGCTCTCGGGAAGGCTCGTACGCGTAGCATTCAGTTAGGATATGGCTAACTGTGAGTGGAACCCCACAGGAAGTACATTGAGGAGGAGGTTTCTTGCACATCAGGTGCTCGTTGATAAGTTTAGTGTGTCCAATCCTCAGCCTGGGGAGTACAACTTCTTCTTTTCTGGTCATCAGGGTACTTTGATTTATATGGAAAACATACGGCGGCACCTACTCCCTGTTTGGTTTTAGCACCATCAGTGAAAATAAATGACCATGTTTGATGGCTGCTTTTGAAGTGATTAAACTCCATCAGTCCTATAAGTGGGGAACTGTTTTTAGATTTTATTTTATGAATTTTGGGGATAGGAAAACACCTAGGCTCTATTTCTGGTCTATTGATTTTAGGAATGAGAGGGAACGTTAGGTCCAAGTCGGTGAGATATGTTTTGCATCTATCAGGGAATAAAGGCCGATGTTTCCTGCAATTTGATGTAGAAGTTACATTAGTGTGAAACCAGGGATTGAGAGGGTGATGTGGGGAGAATGTTACTTTAGCGAAATAGGATAGAGATAGTGTTTTTCGTCTAACGTTCAGGGGAAGCAATCCTGTAAGGCTTACTGTAGGGCTTGAGTGGAAAGCACCTAAGGCTACCCTGAGTGCTGAGTTTTGGATCGGGTCTAACATTTTCAGCTGAATTGTAAGCTATACTGCCGTAGTCTAGCTTATTTAGAACGAGGCTCCTATAGAGCATTGATAGACTTGCTTTGTCCGCTCCCCATGAAAGACAACTGACAGTTCTCAACAGGTTAAGTGATTGCAAGCATTCACTTCTTAATTTTTTGATGTAAGGTGCCCAGGTAAGTTTTTTATCGAAAATTAATCCTAAATACTTAACACTTTGAAAGAAGTCTATTGGTTTTCCGTTCATTTTAATACTGTCTCTTTCTCGTAAACAAAATTGCTTGTGATTTTGAATAGGATACAGTAAGACCCCTATCAGCCAACCATTTAACGACCTCGTTGACAGAACTTCGTAAGGATTTTCGGATAGTTGGCAAATTCTTTCCTTTAACGAAAATGACTAGCTCATCAGCGTAAAGTGAAATTTTGACTGGCGATTTGACTTTTTCGGCTACTTTATTTATCGCCGAAATGAAGAGTATTGGGCTAAGAACGCTACCTTGCGGTACTCCATTTTTTTGTTCAAAAGGTATGGAGATTGCAGACCCATATCTAATGTTAAATGTTCGATTACTTAAAAAATTTTGAATGAACTTCAGCATTTCGCCGTTTACTCCTGCATTGAGTAATGATTCAATAATATCTTTTCTCCACACTGAATTAAAAGCATTTTCGATATCTAATAATATTGCAAGCAGATGTTTTTTCGAATTTAATGCCTCTAAAATTTCTGATTCTAATTGTATTATATTATCGATGGTACTACGACTAGCACGGAATCCACTTTGCCAATTGTTTAATATATTTTTACTCTCGAGGTACCATTTTAGTCTAAATGCAACCATTTTTTCGAAAAGTTTGCAGATACAACTGGTCAATGCTATCGGTCTGTAGCTTGAAACTAATTCTTTTCATTTCCCTTTTTTAAGAATAGGAGAGATATAAGCATTACACCAATCATCTGGGAAGTAGCCTAATCTAAATGCTTCATTAAGAAAATTATTCACACAGATTTTGCTCTTGTTAGGTAAATTTTTAATCATTGAATAAGTTATATTATCAGGACCGAGAGAGCATTCCTTACAGGATTTAAGTGCGGTATTGAATTCATGTAAAGAAAAGGTTTAAAGGGCTATTGTCTTGAGGTAGTATATTTTCGCAGTAACAATGTGTTACTTGTTGAGGGTGAACTATTAATAGAACTGTTTGTGAAAGTGAGTCTAAAGTGTTCTCCTAATGAGTTAGCCAGTGCTGTCGGATCAGTAATTGTAGCACCTTTAGTAATCAAAAGGTTTGGAGTCGACGAGTGTTTTCTTCCAATGATGCGTCTCACGATATCCCAAACTTCACCTATTGGAGTATTTCTATTTATTTTTATTCAATAAATTCTTTCCAACAACGTTTTTTTCTCTCTTTGATGACATAACGCGCGTGAGTTCTAGCAGTTAAATATTTTTCAAAATATACTGAGCTCGGTTTATTTTTAAATTTTTTCAGTGCTTTTTTTCTTATTTTTATAGCTTTGCAGCATTCTTTTGACCACCATGGAACTGAAATCCTGCCGTTCGTTGGTTTACTTCTAGGGATAGAACATTCCGCGGCGTAAGTTATAATTTGTTTTATGATTTCGTATTTAGAATCAATTATAGGGTCTACGATCTGCCAATTTATGGATTCGGTAAGATTTTGGTATAGCTCCCAGTCTGCTTGTTAAATGAGCCAGCGGCTACAGTATACATATATTGTTAGGAATTTTGTTAAGAAATTTTATTATTATTTGATAGTGATCACTTCCATAGGTATCTTCCATAGCGCTCCACTCCAATCTTGGGGCTATGGTTGGGGTTGCTATTGCTAAATCGATGTTTGACATGTTACCGGAACTGGAGCAGATGTAGGTATGAGTTTCATCGTTGAGAATTATGAGGTTGTTAGATTCAATGAAGTTTTCGGTCGTTTTTCCTCTGCTATCGGAATGTGAGGAGCCCCAAAGTGGGTTATGTCCGTTAAAGTCACCGAGAAGTTTCTTGATTTAATAGGCGTAAAGCGCGAGTGGCAATTTTCAACAAAATGCTTTGGTAGTGAGAATGAAAAAAAAAGAAACTTTTTTCGGAGGACTGGGTGAGAATGAGGTCGACCAATGACAAGTTGTCTGCACCTGACCTAACCTATCTTCCGAAAATGACAGCAAACCACCTCCTCACTCAGAAGTAATTACAGCCAAGGTAATGACAAACCAAATATTGGCCAAAACTAGAAGCCGTTGGGATGCCATGGTTGGCCAACACCTCTTATCCAACAGCAAGTTAGAATGGCAATAAATCACCATTCCGTCTATCTCTGCAGCCGCCAAGAGAAACTCCGGCAATTAAGGTATTGGAGGAAAGATATGTTCACATCACTCCTGGGAAATTTGTGCAAAGACCACGTGACCTGTGATTGAACTAATCATATTAGTAAATTGACAATGTGAAGGTCAGTGACAAGATTGTTCAAAACCAAGTAACCTTTTAATGAATCTCAATCAAAATATTAAAGTAAATCTTGTGGAATATTTGTAATCCTTATGGATCGAAAAACTACTCAATTATATTCGAAAATGATGCATATATTTTTTTCGGTTTGCTAATTACTTCAAATTATACAATAAGACCGAACCAATGAGGTCTGCAAGAGCGTAGAAACGGGTTGTTCTAGGAACGGTGAATGGAAGCAGAAACACACACAGAAAAAAGCGAAAAAGCATTATCGTTGACGTTGCAGTAAGGTAGTGTTGCTAGAAGGTTAAAATAATATTTGATACCAATTTATTTACAAAATGAAGTTTAAATTTATCGTTATTTAAATTGATAGGTACATACTGCATTGTACAAAGATTGAGAGATGTAAAAGGTTATTTTTGTCCACATGATGGTCAATATTTGAGATGAATCTTTGATTTCCAGGGTTTAATTATTGTAAAAAATGTTTCATCTACTCCCTTAGTTTTAAAATGAACGCGTGTCACTAGTGTGCTATTCATGTAGTAGAGACAAAATTATTTGCAACACCCTGGTACATGCATAAATTATTCTGCTAATACGAGAAACAGTACAGTGCAATAGAAATAAAAGTGAACGAACTAATGGATGTTCGTTTCGAGCAAAGGTGATTGTCATAAAAAGTCCATTACATTTATTAGACGAGTTATTTGGATTTATTGGTAATCCCCCATTAAGAGCACTGATGGAAGCTATTAAGCAACGGTAATCACCAAGATAGGATGAATGGGTCATGCTAAAATGGAAACGAACCTAGGAATATTGTTTAGCTGTCAAATATTGGGATGGATCGGAGGTATGATCGAAATGAAAAACCCTCTTCCGATTAGTCTAGGAGCAGCTTCCTGACAATTTTTAATGGGTACAGATTTATCTATAAATCACTATCAATGTTTTTAATTTAATCAATTTGCTAGAGAAGTGGGTCCGCTCTATAAGTCATTCATTGCATTGAATAATTTGTGGATTTTAAAGGGATCAGTGTAAAAATATGAGAACTCGTATTTTGTCGAAAATGTGATTTCAGCGGCATTTGATTGCTAATGAAATGAAGTAACAAGACGTAACTAAGAAAAAACTCATAAGTTTCCGCTTGAAATAAATTTTGGAAATATGTTCCTCATTGGAAAAACGATGACTAGCTCTGCAGTGGAAACAAATGAAATAGATTTATGAAAGATAATTAATTCATAATTGGTTTCCCAAATAATTTGATTTATCAAAGATTTAACCAATTTGTTTTTTTCATTACTATAAGAATTTAACAAAACACATGCGGAATTTTCATCAGACATGTCGATTTTTTCTTACATGCTCTCGGCCTATGTAGAGTCGGAAAAAAATGATAATGAAATATGTTGAACCTTCTACAATTTTCTGTTGGGAAATTCTTATTTCTACTCAAAGTAGCATGTTAGGTGAAGTTAGTGTCACCTGATCCTCTTAGAAATACTTTATATTTTATTTTTCATCAAAATTCTTAACTGTACAACAGTAGTTGCTCTATAGATTCGGCCCCGCGCCTTGACACGGTGAACATCGGCTCTGTATTAGTTTGTTGTAAAACCAGTAAAAAGTGTCCCGATTGTGATAAAAATTGAGTGAAAACCTGATGTTATTCCAGTTAGTGCATGTGCAAAATTTAAGTGGTTTTAGTTAATGGGAAGAGCTTAAATTACAAAGAGAAAGAAAACTCTATAACCAACGCGGTGTGTGTAGTATTAGACAGGAACCAACCAGGAGACCCCCACCACAACCCGCGGCGAACATAGGATCATTACAGTAATCATAAATAATATATTTATTCGTATCATCAAGAATAATTAGGATATAATGGAGGAATTAAAACAACTTATATTGGAATTGTCACAACAACTAAATTCTAATACAGCTGAAACTAAGAAACTTGCGGAGGAAATCCAGAAGTCTACCGCTGAAACAAAACAGCTAAAAGATATGTTGTCCCAATTAAATAACAGCGTACATTCTGTTGAAAAAAGATGTGCTAATCTAGAAAAGAAAAATACTATCTTGGAAGAAGAAGTAAGATTTCTAAGACGCGGTATGCAAAGAAATAACTGTGTTATATTTAATGTCCCGGAAAGTGAAGGTGAATCAACAATCGAGAGGACAAAAGCAATATGTGAAAAGGTAGGAGTAACAATTTCAGACCTTTCAATAAATAATTGTCTGAGATTAGGGAGAAGTACTGGTAATAATTGCAGACCCATATTGTTATCACTGAATAGGTACCTATTAAAACAATCCCTAATGCAGAAGAGGAATGAATTTGTAGGTCTAAATTATCGTTTAGCACTTGATGGGTCAAAGAAAGAAAGAGAAGAGGCAAAGAAAATATTTACCTCCATGGTAGCTCTGAAAAAAAATAGACCCAAGGGCAACATATAAGGCAGGTGTCTTCAGATTACATGATCAATTTTTTAACCTAGAAGAAATAAAAAAGAAGAAGAAATGGTAAAAAGAAAACGAACAGAAGATGAACCGCATAAAATTATTCACCCCTTCTTCCGAGCCCGAGCAGCTAGTACTTCAGGGAAGTCCAATATAGCATGACTACACCTTCAGGAATCAACAATAGAAAATAACAACCCTAATGGTAACCCAAAAAGCCTTCACACTCTGAAATTAATAGCATCAAACCACACGCGAGGAGACCCCGGACTAGGGACTGTCTACCACAACACGGCTGATAAAGGATTGAAAATTTTAGCATACAATATAAAAGGTACATACTGCAAATAATGCAGCTACCAGATCACAAACTTCCAAAAATTATTGCATCTGAAATAATTAAACGCAACATCTACTGGTTTAAATCTTGGCAAGATCTATGTGCGAACCATAACATTTCAATAGCAAACAGTTCTAATTGTATACATATGTAATTGGCAAGAAACTACTAACCACCTGCTTAAGCAAATAAATGAAAGCCATAGTGAAGAAATGGAAATATTAGCTAGACAAGCCAGCCATAGAAATATTTACCCAAAATTATCTTATAACATAGGTTACATCCACACTTTAACCCTAAAGCAGTCCAGACTGATCATGAAAACAAGAGGTGAACTATTTTCTTTAAATTGCAATCCTTTTCAACTTGATAAAATTCCCCTATGCTCCTTGTGCAATTTGAAATAGGCCGAAGATATAGAATATTTCTTGGCCAGGTGTCCGATTTTGACAGAATTTAGAGTAAAATATTTTCATAAAGAAATAATCAATGAAGTAGAACTTGTTCAATATTTGGATGGATATACTATGCCAACTATACTATAAATTAGAGATGCTTTGAGCTACAGAAAAATGCTTATTACTGAATTTAATTGGTAGCCTTCTCGGAGATATACAGGTTAGTGTGTAGATAACTTTTGGTCCATTGTTGCTATTCAAAGTATATAAATACTAGCATTCCCCGTTGCGGCTTCGCCCGCGAGCCTTTAAAATCAATTCTGTGACCATTATCTTGGTATTGATCTAATATAATATGTTAACTGATGTTAAGGAGAGAGAAGAATCTGAGCTTCCGGTAGGTGGAATGTTGGAGGGGGAAGCTGCCGGCTCGGTAGAAGAGAGGGAGACGCGCAATGGAGAGAGTTCACTTAAACCGCCGAAACAAAAAATGACTTACTCCTCGTGAACGCTTCATTTTTCGGCTGTAAAACATGATTTTCGACGCCCAATAGGGCCTTCCGAGTCAAACTCGTCGTATCAAATTCTTTAAAATGAGTACTAATTAGATATATTTTCTCGAAGTTCGAAAATAGATGTCCGTTAGAGTTAAACGACAATTTCGCCATTTAAACCCCTTAGGGGTTACATTTTTGAAATTCCTTTCTTAGTGGTTACCTACATCGCGTTTAGTAGCTCTGCGTTGATTTTGTTAGTCAGGACAAAGCCTCTTATATATATGGAGAAGAGATCGAAATAAACACGCACCATCCCCCAATAATGGGATTCATAGTGTGCATACTTTGATTACCACTAATATTTAAATAATCAGTAGCCATATTTTATGTGAATGTCTATTTTAATAATATTGTAACGTTAAATCGATACTCAAATAAAAAACATATGGTTTAAAATCTCAACAATAGATTTCCGTTACAGTTAAACGACAATTTCGCCATTTAAGCCCCTTAGGGGTTACATTTTTGAAATTCCTTTCTTAGTGGTTACCTACATCGCGTTTAAAATCTAAATTCCGAACTTCAAGTTTCTATCATTAGTAGTTTTTGCTCTGCGTTGATTCTGTCAGTCAGGACAAAGCCTCTTATATATATAGAGATATTTTAAATATATTCTTATAATATTGTTTACCTGTTTTACTATTGTTACTAGTTATTATTGTTTAAATCTTATTTTTTATATGATACTATAAGCGGGGACCAACTCCAGCTGACGGTCTACCGACAATTGCTGTTTGTGCTTTAATGTGTGTGTATTATGTATAGTTGTATGATAATTCTGATTTTGTAAATATAAAATTGTATATGTAAATAAAGCACTATTAATAAAAAATAATGATAAAAAATAGTTGCTCTATAAATTTCAAGATTAATCCCCAAAATGTAAAAATAATAAAGAACTGGATTGATAATATTTTAGAATAGCAATAAAAATGAAAATAAATTGCAAAAACATTTACTTAGGCCATTAGATTGAGAGAATAATTGCTGGGTTGGGGATTAGTATAACGCCACTGGCATTAGTATAATACCCGCCCACTCTTCTTTATTACCTTATATATATAATCGTTAGGTTTATATATGTCCCTACCTTGGTTTCTGGCAGTCGGTATAAATGGAAACAAGACCAAAATTCCTTTTACTTCACTTCCTTGCCAAAAACGCTTCTGCTACCTCTGTGGTCATTTCCCTGCCGAAGTCATGTAAGAGTGATGACTGGAAAACTAAATCAACCATGTACGATTCCATGATAGCCACTGTAAGAGCCAACATTTCATCAAAATTGGTCAAACGGAGCGGGCACTTTATTTCATAATTTTTTTTCCAAGTTTTTTTCGATGATTTCAAAAACGGCTTTAACGATTTTTATCAAATTCGTTATGGTAAATGAAAATTAGGTGTTCTTTAATCTCAGGTAAGCTTAATCATTATTAAAATGTTCTGAGGGGGGGTTTTTTCGGGGTTTGGGGCCTTTTTTGTTTCTTTGTTTCCTATAAAGTACCTTTGTTTTTGTTTATATGGAGAAATTAACTGCATATATTTTTTTATTTACTCAAAAACGGTTTTAACGATTTTGATCAAACTGGGTATTTGATGTATGTATATGCCAAAGATGCGATAGCCAACATTACATCAAAATTGATCAACCGGAGGAGGGACTTTACTTAATAAATTTTGTACCATTTTCACGTGTTTTTTTTATTTAATCAAAAGATGCTTTAACGATTTTGATCAAACTGGGTATTTGATGTGTGTATATGCCAAAGATGTGATATCCAACATTTCATCAAAATTGGTCAAACGGAGAGGGCACTTTATTTCTTAATTGTTTTTCCAAGTTTTACCTTTTTTTCGATGATCTCAAAAACGGCTTTAAAGATTTTTATCAAATTCGTCATGTTAAATGAAAATTAGGTCTTCTTTAATCTCAGGTAAGCTTTATCATTATTAAAATGTTCTGAGGGGTTTTTTTTTGGGGGGGGGGCTTTTTTGTTTGTTTCCTATAAAGTACCTTTGTTTTTGTTTATATGGAGAAATTAACTGTCTCTCGTTCCGCCTAAAAATAAGAAATGGCTAAATATGAGATATGATAAAAATAAAGAAAACATAAAGAGGAGAAACAAATAAAAATATTCAGTCAACTCATAAAACTCGTTGAGCCCACGCATGCGGAGTACGCCTTTAATGACAGACCATTGTTCATAATTAAAGCCGCTCTGTTCATTTGAGAAGTGGCAATTAACAAAACGCATTAATTTCTAATCTAAGTAAGTTGGTAAGTGAAAGTTACCACACACGCACGAACGCACGCACGAACATTTATGTATATATCATTTATAAAATTAAATTTTTATGTTTTGATATGTAGCATGTAAAACATTCACACACGCATACGCACGCACGCACACACACACACACACAAACACACACACACACACACACACACACGCGTGAAAGTAAAAATGTTGATCATTGTTGTAAAAATTATAAAGTAACGTTATCTATATCATTTATAAAATTAAATTTTTATGTTTTGATATGTAGCATGTAAAACATTCAGCGTGGTTTGAGGTTGCTTGCTTTTCATAACCTTTTTATGGTCGAACCTCAAAAAGTAGACATTATCTCTTTTCACCACGTGTTATTTTCTGAATTTAATTAATATGTATTAGGAAAAAAGATTAATTTAGTACATTTTAACTAACTGTATATTGTGTTTGTACTAAACTATATTCCATATACCATATATAATTATAAGAATATAATTATATTCTTTATTAGATCCTTTTTTACATGTGTTAATTATATTTAATCTCACCTCTGCTGAAAAAATTCAATAAGTGCTAAATAAATGTATCGTTAATACTTACTATAATCAAATATGAAATGTAAAAAATAAAAACTTTAACCCTTCTAAATTCTTTACCAAACAATTTTAAATTTGGCGTAAAGTTAATTTTAAATCCCGTTAAGTTTTAGATTAGCTGAAACGTTATCTTTATCATTGAATTTTGATTTGATTGAATTAAAAAATAATAGGATATAATTAATTCAACGCATTATAGCTACTGAGCCACATCAACGCGTGGCTGGGACTGCTCGTAACTATATAAAAATCTTTTCTCCTGATGTTTGTCAGGAGTAAAATCAGAAACTAGTCAACCGATTTTGATGAAATTTGGCTCATTGTAAAAGTTAAAAGATAGGATAGTTTATATCTCGACTATTGGCCCCAACATTTCTTTTATTGCAAATTAAATGCTTATGGTACTCATTAGGGATCCAAGCTGCAGCTCCCCCCCCCTTTGGAAATTTTTTCGTCATTTAAAGATAGTATTTGACTTTCCTTAAAGGAAGCAAGTTAAAGAACAAATAATGTGTAGAACAAGTAGAATTTTAGTTGTGGGGAAGGAATGTAAAGGTAAAAAAGCTGATTAGCAAATGAAGGGCTTAGGGGCTGCAGCCCCTTCCCCCCTTTACAATCGGCTAGATCCGCCCATGATTGTACTGAGATTGAGTGTGATTATTTGTAGGTTCTATAAATTTCCAACATATTCTTTGACACTTCTTTCGACGTAGGGAGGGTAAGCGTCCAGTAGCCAAATCTATTTTTTCTGGCATGGACTAGAAAAATCCGTGTTTTAGCTAAAACCTTTTTATCTTTATCCGTGAATTTTGACTTGACTGTATTAACCCTTAATTGGCCAGGTACTTTGTGGCTGATTAATTAAATTAATTAATCTTTGTTTTTGTTTTTTAAATAAATAATGTATGTAAGTTTTATCATTGTTTTTATTTTCTATAAATTTAACCCTATAATTCATATCGCAATGTTGAAAAATTGAAAAAAATAATTTAATTAATTGGCCATGGTGTCTTTAAGAACACCATGGCCAATTAAGGGTTAAAAAGAATAGAATATAATTAAGTCAGCGCATTACAGCTACTGAGCCACAGCGACGCGTGGCCAGGACTGCTCCTATCAATTAAGGGGAAATTAGTTCTTGCGCGTATAGGCAATTGTGTTATGATTCAAGTTATGACAGCTTAATGTTTATCAAAAGTAATATATACTTTTATCCCTGGTGAAGCCTTCATCTAAACTTTAAGCCAGAAGCATCGCTTAGACACTTTTAACCACGCATCTAGCTAGTTTTAAAACAAACATGTTTATTGAATATTTTTTCTACAAATGCAGCATTACCTATCGGATCAAATCTTATTCATCATAAAAAAATATATAAAACATCAATAATTTTTATTTTTGAATATATACTTAGGACTCATTTGGTTTTGCTTGCATATATTGATAGATGAATTTATGTAAATACATGATCTTTTGGGTTCAAGAAGAAATTTTAACTAATGGAGAATATTCTGTGGAAAGCTGATCGTGTCTTTGTTGTTCTAACACTGATCACTGTTTCAAACTACCCAAATTTTTAAAAAATAAAAGCTACCTCGTAGACGTCTATCTACTCTTATCGAACTGAGAAAATGTGGGATGAATTCAGCTTTCTCTAGGTTCAGTACTAGCAAACCATCCCATTACAAACGGCTACTGAAGGTCAGGGGTCAACAAACTACTTTCTTACAGGAATTTCTACTTATTCTTTCTTACGGATTGAGGGATACTAGAGTCCCTTCAATTTAAACAAGCATATGGGTCCAACATCAGTAATAATTATCATGTTCAATATGAGGTTTTAAAAAGACAGTGCACAGTGCATAGGGCAATCCTGACTACGTAACTAAATTAGAAAAAAAAAAGAAAAGCTACGGTCATATCAAAAAAGAAAACATTTTTCGGATAGAAAATAGAATCCCATTCGGTGATAATATTTCTGTCAAAAAGACGGGCGGGGCGGCCAACGGAGTATTCATGCCTATGTAAATCATGTGCTCCGTTCGAAATTCCCGAAGTAATATCATGGTTTATTAATATAATGTAATTCTTATATTTGTTGTATTTAGCTTTATCCGGAATGAAATAGACCCGTGATGAAAATAAAGCGTAGAAGCTGAAAGGCGGGACCTTGTAAAGTTGCGCAGTAGTTAACCAATTCCCGGTAGTTAATTACATTTTAACTACTAGCATATAGCATGAAGCAACTATTAACTAGTAGTTGGTAGTTAGAAATGAACAACTACTTTTTTTTAACTAAAACAAAAGTAGTTAGATTCGTAACTGCCAACTACTAGTTAGAAGAAGTGTTAAATTTTTTAACTAGAAGCGAGCAAAGGATTAATACCTAACTGTAAACTGTTAGTATATATATATATATATATATATATATATATATATATATATATATATATATATTAGTTTACCACCTCCCCTTTCCAAAAACATTGCAGTACTTCAACAAAGCTGGCTCACTGATAACCCGAAGTTATTAAGTTATTACGATATTTGGAGTCATCAGTGGTTATTAGTTAAATAATCGAAACTAACAACTATATTTGCAATTAGTAGCTAAAAAATTCTAACTACTTTTTTAACTATTATTGGTAAAAAGAAAAATTTAACTACTAACTACTAGTTAAAAAAATGAAGTCGCCAGCTGTTAACTACTAACTACAATCAAACCCAAAGTAGTTGTAGTTAGTAGTTGTAACTACATTTTCTCCAACTCTGCCCTGTAGCTGAGCATATTAGAACCGCTATTGCCGTGCCTATGTTACACTGCTATTGGGTAGGGCTCGACTTATTTGAAATTAAGTCGAGCCCTACCCAATATCTGTGTTACATCTCACGGCAACAAATTAGCGAGAGTGGCTTCGGGAAAATAATGTCACAACTAGGGAAAGCTATGAACAAATTATTTATTTCATGCCACAGAAATAGTGTTCAGAGTTATTCAGGAAATTTCAATCAATCTGAAGCGATTTCTACTTAAATGTTTAACGACATTTAGGCCTCTGTGAATTTTTATTATTGATAACACCATTGAATCTAATCATTATTAAGGAATATTCGAAATTTGGTAGTTATAGGTAATGGTATGAACTGCGTTCCCAATGACTTTTTTTGTGCTGTTTGCAAGATTAGAGGCTACAAAAAAGTTTATAAGACAACTATTGCTAAGATTGATGACTATTGATGACAATTGATAAGCTTATAACTATTGAGGTATAATTTTTGGTATGTTAAAAATATATCCATACGAGCAGTCCCGGTCACGCGTTGCTGTGGCTCAGTTGCTCTAATGCGTTGTATGAATTATATTTTATTCTTTTTAATACAGTCAAATTAAAATTCACTGATAAAGATAAAAACGTTTCAGCTAATCTAAAACCAACGTGATTTAAAATAGAACTTTCTGCCAAATTTAAAATTGTTTGGTTAAGAATTTAGAAGGGTTAAAGTTTTTATGTTTTACATCCCATATTTGATTATAGGAAGTATTAATGATATAGTAATTTAGGATTTACTGGATTATTTCAGCAGAAGCGAAAGTAAATATAAATAACACACATGTAAAAGGAAATAATAAAGAATATAATTGGAATAGGGTTTAGTACAAACACAATAGACAGTAAGAAAAAATGTACCAAATTAATCTTTTGCCATAATAGATATTAATTAAATTCAGAATATAACACATTATGATATGAGATTAGATATCATTCTCGGTAGGTTCTACTTGAAATTGGTTACCAAAATGTCTTTTGCTAAAACAATTAGATTCGATGCTTTCCGAGAAGGACAAACATAATTGCCTAATGGGAAAAACACGGATTTTCCTAGTCCAACACAGAAAACATAGATTTGGCTACTGGATGATTACCCAGACGAGAAATATCGAAAGAAAATGTATCAATAAATCTATTTACACCGCTATCTGTTGGAAACTTACAAATAATCACACTCAATTGTAGTATAATAAGGCATTTAATTTGCAATAAAAGAAATATTGAGGCCAATAATCGAAATAAAAACTATTCTATCTTTTAAGTGGGACAAAACTACACACAATGAACCAAATTTTATAAAGATCGGATCAGTAGTTTCTGATTTCACTCCCAACCAACATCTTTACCCCGACATGAGATTTTTAAATAAGTAAAGATATGTAACGGGAAAAGTAGATTTTCCAGTAAGCACCGAGTCTTCCCAGGCAGAGTCAACTATTTTTCGAGTATATGAGCTCAGAAGACAGTGGATATGATCAAGTGCAATGCTAACAAAGTTGGAACTAACAATGAGGGATGAACTCGTTTTAAGATAATTGGAAAATCATTTAAATAGTTAATTTATTAAGATGTAGCATAAAGAAAAGGGAAACGAGGGTTAATCTCACAAAGAAAGGAAGTCTTCATTTGCTTTCATAGTTTTAGTGATATTTGAATATTACTAAGAACCTGCAGGTTGGCGAAACGGTGGAAATTAAACAGAAGCTCCAAGTGTGCATGCAGAACTCCCAAAGAGGAAGACATTTAACTATAAATCAGACCGAATCGTGCTGGTCGACGTGCAACACGATCTGAACATCAACACAACTTTTAGTTCACGTATTTCTCCACCCAAACTTTATTAAAATTGAAATCTAAATTTATACCTACATTTCTTGGTTTGGCGTAATTGTTTATAGTTAAGTCAAGAATTACATTTTAAATTAATAATTGAAGTTGAAGATTTATAATTAATAAATGAGGTTGATCTGATCAGATCTCTTCAAGTGTCAACTGATGTATGTAAAATTGAAGTGTTTAATGATTTGTAAAAACTAACTAGAAAAAAAAAACTAGGTATACCTGTTAACTCTTGTTGAAACTAGGTTAGTATTGTGTTTGCTATTGCACTGTGAATATGGAAGAAAATATCATTCATCATCACCGTATTTTGTTGTTATTTTAAAAAAGTAAGCTCATAGAAAAAAATACAGTGTTTATGAGGATGATAACTTAACCTAACACACCTATCAAAATTCGTATGCCAAATTTCATTCAGGAAATTTTGACTTCAATGATGCTCCACGGTCTAGTTGCCCACATGAAATTGAAACGAGCAATGTTAAGGCCATTGTTGATCAAAATCCCATCCAATCAGTGTGAGAGATTCTGATGGCCCTAAATGTGTCGCAGTCAACCGTAGAAAACCGTTTAGGTACACAAGCTCTGTTTCAAGTCTTAGTGTCTTCCCCCCATAGATTTTGATTAAAATTTGTAGGTATTAAGTACAAATAGAAATAAGAAAAAATCCCAAATTTTACCCAATACCAACAAGTAGTTTTAGAATTATGGTCATTTTAACTTTTGAGATTTTTGAAGTTCTGATGACGACTTGAGCTCAAAACCTACTTGTAGTGTTAAGACTTTCCTCTGTAGAATGGGTATTAATTGAACTGGAGCTTTCAAAATTTATTCATTAATCATTAGTTTCATACAGAATCAGATGATACCATAAATATTTGACAGATAATTTTACATCATGGAAAAAAAAATTCTTAAACATTAAAAATTACATTTTTTCCAAGTTGTAAAACAGTCATCGAAAAATGCCATGAGCAAAAATCTCTCTCCAACCAGCCTAATAAACTATATATGAATAGAAATAGGGTAAAATTTTCTATCTAATGACGAAATAATATGAGTGGGTTATTGACTTACAAGAGTTTTATGTCGATTTGAATCTAATGTAGTAAAATTTTATTTAAGTGTGGTGCATACATATTAATACAGCTGAAAATTTTCTAAAATATCCTAATACAGAGGTATATTATTGAAGAGGGCATCTAATTTCCTTTTAAATGATATAATAATATTGGTGGGCTTTTGAGCAGAAAGTGTTTTATTGCAATGTAAACCTAATAAAATTAATTCAACTCAGTGTGATTTTTACATTTTTGTATGGCTAAAACTTATAGTACTTATATTTGTATTACAATGTACTTATCTTTCATACAATTTTATAATATGTGTAGGATTTTAAGTTTAAAGATTTTTTATTTTTTATAAATTTAATTTAATAATATGAAATCAACTCACAACTTATTTATATATTTAAGTTAATATACGATAAGTCTGAAAATCTTAATATTCGGCTATAATAACTTTTTAACAAATACGTAATTAATAACAAATAATAAAATGACTTTTTATGTCCAAAGATCTGTTATTCCTTATTTTCTTCGTCGCTTTGAAGGCGTCTATCATTTTCCTGTTTATTTTCATAAGGTTTTAGGTCATCTATTAAGTTTCTACAGTTTCTGCAAAGCATCTTTCCTGGGACCAAGATTTTTTGATTTTTTCCTTTCACATACTTTGTTTTTTATTATAAAATTATATCTTATAAAATTAATTCAACTCAGTGTGATTTTTACCTTTATTGTATGGCTAAAATTTCTCTCCAACCCCATTAAAATAATTTTTATTACTGAAAAGAGGATGGAATTTGAACAGATCTTTGGACATAAAAAGTCATTTTATTATTTGTTATTAATTACGTATTTGTTAAAAAGTTATTATAGCCGAATATTAAGATTTTCAGACTTATCGTATATTAACTTAAATATATAAATAAGTTGTGAGTTGATTTCATATTATTAAATTAAATTTATAAAAAATAAAAAATCTTTAAACTTAAAATCCTACACATATTATAAAATTGTATGAAAGATAAGTACATTGTAATACAAATATAAGTACTATAAGTTTTAGCCATACAAAAATGTAAAAATCACACTGAGTTGAATTAATTTTATTAGGTTTACATTGCAATAAAACACTTTCTGCTCAAAAGCCCACCAATATTATTATATCATTTAAAAGGAAATTAGATGCCCTCTTCAATAATATACCTCTGTATGAGGATATTTTAGAAAATTTTCAGCTGTATTAATATGTATGCACCACACTTAAATAAAATTTTACTACATTAGATTCAAATTGACATAAAACTCTTGTAAGTCAATAACCCATTCATATTATTTCGTCATTAGATAGAAAATTTTACCCTCTTTCTATTCATATATAGTTTATTAGGCTGGTTGGAGAGAGATTTTTGCTCATGGCATTTTTCGATGACTGTTTTACAACTTGGAAAAAATGTAATTTTTAATGTTTAAGAATTTTTTTTTCCATGATGTAAAATTATCTGTCAAATATTTATGGTATCATCTGATTCTGTATGAAACTAATGATTAATGAATAAATTTTGAAAGCTCCAGTTCAATTAATACCCATTCTACAGAGGAAAGTCTTAACACTACAAGTAGGTTTTGAGCTCAAGTCGTCATCGGAACTTCAAAAATCTCAAAAGTTCAAATGACCATAATTCTGAAAATACTTGTTGGAATTGGCTAAATTTGGGATTTTTTCTTATTTCTATTTGTACTTAGTAACTACAAATTGTTATCAAAATCTGAGGGGGGAAGGTAAAATTTTGAACTTCAGTTGAATGATTTGATGTGGAATGGCCCAACTACATTTTTTAGCCATTAGTTTTTAGTTTAATTAAAAGAATAGAGTGAGTTAAACATAATGGAATAGTCATGAACGCCAAATCAAAATGCTGATTTGATAAGGACTGTCAGAAAATAAGGTGAAAAAACCGTATAAAATATGCAAAATAAATTATTTCCTTGAGCCCCTCAGAAGAAAATATATGTTGTTTACCAAAGATTAACACAAATTGATTTTAAAAAAGAAAAATTACATATAGACAATGAAATATATTTAATGTAAATACAAGAAATTCCAAGGAATTTAATATGATCATAAATAAATATAGAAAAAAGACTAAATCAGTAAACTTAATTAATTGTGACGAATTAGAGCAGCTTTTTTTATTAAATATATACCCTATCAGAATATTACACAATTTCACCTATACTATTCACTTTTTAGGGATTCCCCAATTACACAATTGAAATAGAATCTGCAATATTTAAATCCCAAAAAGAAAAAAATTCCTGGTTCAAATACAATATCTTCTTACTAAATAAGAAATCTTCCTTATAACTGGTTCTTATGAGAATATTTTATAAGGAATGAATTCCAGATAGTTTATCGAAAGAGAACGCAGTCATCGTAGATAAAAAAGGTTGTCCGAAAGATCCTAATAACTATTGATGTATAGCCTTAATAAATAGACTAAAGATTTTTACTTTTATTTTGAACAATCGGCTTTAGATAAGGTTAGAAGAATCAAACATTTTACCAGAGTCACAATCAGGATTTTGTGTTAGCCCTAATTGTATGGACAACATATTTACTCTCAGTTCTATTATAAAGCTATCTGTAATAAGAAAAAACAAATAATTAACCTAGTGGTAATAGGGATTTTGTCACCCACTTACAAGCCAAAATGAATATTTTAAACAAATATTGCAAACTAAAGAAATTATATGTTAATCTAAATAAGATGAAAATGTTACAAATGTTGAAGGTAGAGCCAAAAAGTATAAAAAAGTCACGTTTGAACAGCAAACAATAGTAGTCCCTGGATACTAGCACTAGGAATCATATACAATAGCTCTGGAATATTATCCAAAGCAACTAAAGATGGTTTCTCTATGAGTAAATGCTACAGGAGCTGCAATTGATGCATGCTATAAGTCCAGTTTGCATACCATACAAAATTGCAAAAAATTATACTCGGCGATAACCTTAAACAATGTTCTATTTTCAGCCCCTATATAGAAAGACTTGAGAATGTCCATCAGAACTTTTTCAAACAGCTTTTCTTATTGAGCAAATCAATCTCAACTACATTATTATGTAAATAGAAAACAAGTTAAGGCACATAGGTGTACACATAATCAAGAACACTTTAAACTAGAAAATGACATTACAGAATATGAACTACTCCTGGCTGTCAAAAATACTTTTTACAAAACTGTTACTAGAACACTAATGGAACCCGAAAAAAGCAAAAATTATAATTAGGAATAATAAGAGTTTTATTCCGTAACCCCTAAGCGATATTACTGCTGAACTCCAGACAATGTTGGAAAAGTTTCTGATTTTCCATGCTTACTGCAGACAGATAATGTGGTGTTAGAGGCTTGCAATTTGTTGAGATATTTCAGCAAAAGTGAAATGGAACATAAAGAATGCACATATTAATGTAATCACAAACAATATAATTGCAACAAAGTTCACATACATAAACAGCAATGTACCAAATTAACATTTGGAATAATTCATATTAACTTAAATAATATAACACTTGATTAGGAGGTTTTCCCTGAAACGGGTTATCAACAGAGGTCATGGAGTGGGAGAAAGCTCTAAATATGCTATATTCTTACACAATTGCTCTTAACAATTTTCTTGAAACCGCTTACTAATCGCTTTTATAATATCATCTAGAAAGGAGTATGCCTATCCACATAATTAAAATCTACAAAGAAATAATAGCTTTTCTCGATTCCTACGTGCCATTTTAATTGAATCACGTTGGTGAGAACGAAAATATTATCTATTGTAGAGTACCTTCCCTTTATCCAGCCTGCTCCTCACACTACAGCTTTTTTTCTTCCACTGATGACTATAGTATTCCAGGCACCATACTTTTTTTATGGCATCCTGTAAGACTATTCCTCTATAGTTAGTAGCCTGATTAGGATCATCTTTCTTAAACAATGGTAATACAACAGCCTAATTCATGCTATCTGGACTTAACCCCTTATCACAATAATTATTTACAAGTTTCAGCAGCCATTCTAGGAAACTTTTAGTAGCAAACTTGCAGAAATAAACATCCAGACCAAATGCTTTACAATTTTGAAATTTATCCAAGGTATAAAGGAGTTCACGGATATTGATAGGACAATCAAGATTACAGAAAGATGATAATTTTCTTGTAATGGAGCAGCAAAACGGATATGAGGAACAGTTTGTCGCAGAGAATAATAGTTTATGGAAATGATTGACCCAATCTTTCATTTGAATATTATCTCCACATTTATTATCTCTCTTTTTCAATTTATTCACCTAATACCAGAACTACCATCTTATAACACTATATTGCCCAGCTGCTTTACAATTTACTTTTATATCAATATTGAAGTCATTGAACCATTAACACTTCAGTCAAAATACAAACAAAAAATAATCACTATTTCTATTTATTATTATTTTAACTTACGTTTGCATTCAGATGCTTCAATTTCAAATGAATTTGACCATGTCCACGGAGTCCAAGGAACATCTTGATGAAAATCATCGCACATTTCACAATCATCTCCTTTTGTGTTATGTGTACAATTACAAACTTTCTTCAGCTCGCCATCTCTTTCCACAAACATACATTCACTGGCATGCCCATTGCATTTACATCTGAAAAATTGATAAGGTTTTAGGCTCAAAAACAAAGATAAAAAATGTATTCATGTATTATATTATGGACTAGTAAATGAAATATTAAATTTTAAAATAGAGCAAGGATAATAGAGAGTAAAGATAATAGACAATTAATATTTTAATAATATGTTAAATGTGAGAACATTAGAAACATGTGTACTAAAGAAATATTAAGAAAATAATGAATATGAAAATAAAGTAAGGTGTAGCTTTCCCTATGTTACTTCTGGGCATGGCATATTTCTGGAGATTGTATTGTCTTGATTTAAGGGGACCCCTATTTTTTTCAGTTAAAAAAGGCCTCGATTAGCTTTATTAGATCCCAGCTTTTAACTCCCACTCGATACTCTCTCGCTCTTCAGATACAAGTAAACCCCCAAACAGGTCCTTTTCAATGGGGATTAGGGCCCCACTAAACAGCACCATGTTACCTTTGCCCAAAAGTAACATAGAGAAACTAGTGCCTAGTATAATTTATGAGAAAATAAATAAAAAAGAGAGTCCAGAGGGTGGGGTACGGCCCCAAAACATATACAGGAGTTATTGAAAGATTCAAATTGTCCATAAATAAATAAAATATTGAAAAGGTGTCATCTGTGAATGATGTCAGTTTAATATATTAAAATATGAAGATAAGTGATGAAAATCATATGAATGAATTAAGAACCTTAGAAAATAACTTCTAAAATAATAAATCATATACTAGTGAGTTAGGATTGTAACATAATGTTGCTAACACAGCGAAAAATAACACAAAATGGTTAAAATTACAGATCTTTGATACTTGAATTTGGCTAAACACCTTACACTATTTTGACATCAAACATGTCATTCTATTTGGAAAAGTTCTTCTTTAGGGAAAGTACTATTGTGTGATCCATAATTTGCGAGTTATATGCAAGAAACTGATAAAAAAAGTACTAAAATTTTGGGGATTTAAGGCCACTAAGCATTACTAATAATTTGAAGATTTAATTAGTTTCTCTCCACAGGAGAAGGCTAATTTTATAATTAAGGTGCTCGTTTTGCACAAAATTTAATGTTCTACAACTTTAGTTTGTGAACACTGAGATTTCAGTTTCTGATATTATCTGGTTATTGGGATCTAAATATTTGAATAGAAACTGCTTATTACAGATGAAATTCAGAAAATCTGTATAAATTTTTAGGCATCGACGATGGAAGAGCTTTTATGCCTAAGCATACCAAATAAAATAAATCTGTGTAAATAATTTGGGAAATTCTTTTATTGATTGTTTTTTAATTAAGACTTGAACTTTAAAGAGGGGTCTCACAATACAGACATATAAAGGGCCTTGGAATAATAAAAAAAAAAAAATTGTGATTATCAGTTAAAGAATAATTTAAATTTAAAATATATCTATTTACCCATTTTTGTCCCTATTGAAAGAATATTCCTCTTCACAAATTAAAAAAATAGTCTTTATTTCTCTTTCCGATACAATAAGAAATTTTTTGATAGAAGTCCTCCTTCCCAAAAGGCTTTTGAAAAGAATATTTTTTTTATTTGGGATGAGGAATATTCTTTTAAAAGCTTTTCGGGAAGGACAACTTAAAAATTTCTGATTGGATCTGAAGGAAAATCTATAGTTTTCGTTACACTCCGTTACACCACCATGTCAACTATTTCATAGGGATCGGATGACAAGACGTCCGGCTTTCAGAGGATACTTCCTCCTATATAAGCTTTGTCCTCCTGTCCTCCCGGCATTTGGATAATATGACAAAATATCAGGGATTTATCATAATTTGAATTGAAAATTAAAATTTAATACATGTATCTTTTGAGTATAATATATTATTATATAGAGAACAGGAAATAATCCTTATATTTTCACTGATTACAACTGTTACTTATTATTTATAAAAAAGCTTTATTCTTTAATTTCCTCCTATCTCAGGAGTATAAGATTTCATTTTTAAATTAGTAGTTTCTTTATTTCGTCCAAACTCAGGAATGTGAAAATGCTTTATTGAATTATTTGTTTGTTTGATATATTAAGTTTATAAATGTATATATTGATAAAATCTACTGAGTTATATATTTGTCCTTTTTTTTTTTTTTTTTTTATAAAAATCCTCATTTTTCAAAAGAAGTGTCCTCAATCACATAAATCATATCTTAAGAGGGTAAACTTCTTAGTCATGAATGACAGGATGAAAGAGTCCTATGTTATTCTATTCTATGTTATCATTAGAATACCTTTTCTGTAGGAATAAAACTTGGTGTAATAAAACTAATAAAACTTGGTGGTATTACCACCGTTAGAACACTCCTTACCTTAAGTTCTACTAACTGTTAGACGGGATAACAAATTCATATTTTTTCTGGAAAAAAAAAATGAGACAGCTTTCCAGCATTCAACATTCATTTTAAACTACTGTTAAGAATTGCACTGTGAATAATTAGAGTATTTGAGGAAACTGTGTAAATAGTTTACATATTGAAATAAAATGAAGACGTTTTCTTACTATTTAACTAAAAATCACATGACTAGGTTTGATTGTTTTTTTTTTTTTTGTAATGAGCAAAATTTTTTAATGATTTACACTGCAGAAACTTCAAAAACATTAAAGACCGCATTGAAAACGATAAAAATGTAAATAAATGCAGCCAACAGCCCCTCCTTGTAGCCCCTAATTCCTAATTATATATTTTTAAAGCATTAATTAATGTAAGTAGCTTATAAGTTATATAAAGACATGTAATAGGCATGAACTGCTTCTAGATTAGCTTCTAGATTAGCTCCTTCTTCCTTAATCCATTTGTACCCAGTGTTGTGAAAATGTAAAAGCCTACATTCCCAAAAAAAAAAACATAGTTCCCGGCAAAACTTTACCGCCAAGGAGACTGGGATTCACTAGAACAGTTCCTCACACTAGGACGAATAAAGCCCTCTTTGTTGGATTAAAATATTAACTGTAGTGACAACCACAATTTGGGATAAGTCGAATATAAGTCTTTAACTGTGACTTTTTTTAATGTATTAAATGTTTTGATACTGATACTGTGAGTTTTTATAATATATATTCGTACGTTACGATAACACAACACTGGGAAGGAAGGGTGTTTAACCAATTTTACCTCTGTATTATTCCTTTTTTTTTTATTTTTACTGAAATAAATGTAAACGATGATTTGGAAAAACTTTTGATTTTAAGAGGAGAAATGCTATCTCTAGCCTAAAAGCCTAAGACAATCATCAGCATGTCTTATGAACCTATATAACAAGACAACATATATATCACAAAATGCTGCAGGGCTAGATTTATGTATAACACCTCTACCAGAGGTAATTTCAGACAAGACAGTGGTGAATTTTCAACTACTGAAAACAGAGGCGGGAAATAGTGATTTACAATGAATGAATGGGTATAAGAATAAACAAAAACCGCATTGATATTCCTGAATCCCTAGGAGATACCGATACTCTGAATAAGTTCCATCTGGATGACGTAGAAATTACTCTAGAGGTTGGCAAAGGGCTGGTGAGGAAAGTGATATTGAACTTTCAGGTAAGCAAATCCAATAGCCTTCAAAACATAATTTTCATAGAAAGAAAAAGGATAATGAAGCAGATAAAAAGGCAAGATAGAAAAGCAGTATAAAATAAAGAAAAACAGTATAAAAAACCAGAACATGACCAGCTTTTCTACAGAAGATATTTAGCTAAATCTCTTTTGAATATTTATGTTTTTTACATATATATATTTATATATATACATTTATATATAACATAATATATACATTTATATATAACATAATATATACATTTATATATAACCGATATATATAACCGATATTTATATATATACATTTATATATAACCGATTGGAAGCCGAATAAAATTGTTTTTGTTAATTAGGGTGTTATTTTTTTTTTGCTGTTTGATTGTACCCCAGGCATGGGGCACAATGAAGCAAAATTTATTTTTTGGAAAATAGCTGCTCGCGGACACACATTGTGCATAAGATAATTTTTAAAGCATTGCTTATATAGATTAGATCCTAAGGTAGCATGAAAAGAATAAAAAATTGAAAATAAAGACTCAGGTGGGGTGCCATGTGTAAAAGAAACCACCTCCCCCTATATATATTCTTCTAATCATTTTCTGTTTCATATTTCTAAATGTGAATCTAAATATATTTATCTTTGTTAAGCAGAAGCCTTGTTGTGATCAACCATAATAGGTGATTCAAAATGATACATATTACGATTACACATAGGTCAACTCATCTTTTCCTAGAAAAAAGAAACCGGATTTCACTTGTGTTATTATACAATAAATAAATAATGTGACATTCCATAGAATTTGTTTTCTAATTTTATATCAAAACAACAATTATAAATGATTTTTTAAGAACCCTTATTCCTTTTTCGAATGACTACCTAAGTTTCCAGTGTTATGTTTTTGCAAAAGGGCAATTCCACATCAAATCAACACAAAAATTTATCATTCTGAACCTCACCATTTCAGATTTTCTGTAATTTGGTATATGTGTATTACTTGTATCTACCAGAACAATTGTGAAATATTACTGAGATATGTCTACCCGTTTTTGAATTATACGTCTCTAAAGACCTCAAAAATAGGTCCAGAAACAATCAGCATTAAAAAATCATGGTTAAAAATAGTTGCAAATGTTTTCCAAATTAGACTAGTACCTTGAGATTGGTGTCGTTTAACAGTGCATTACATGCCATATCATATTATATACAAAAGTGTATAAGTTGTTGCTAAAGAAATTTCTTAACACCAAGTTTAAAATTTTAATTTCAATTTTCTCAAAAACGGCATTTTTTTATTTTTGATATTTTTTTTTTAAAAATAGGTCATAATATGGAATGCACTGTTAAACGACACCAATCTCATAGCTCTTGTCAAATTTGGAAAACATCTACATCTATTTTTAATCATAAAAAGCTAGATTTATTGAATTTTATCACTAGTTTTCATTATTTTTAGTAATGAAGAAATTTTCATTCCACTTTTATATTTTGTTGTATGAATATACTGGGTGTCCCAGACCTAGTGTAAACCAAAAAATGGGTAATACTGCATGCTAAACGGAGTAGAATGGCGCAGAAACGAGTTTCCTATCTCAATCTGCTGAGGAGATAGAATTTTTTTTGTTTTTATTTTTAAAATCTTACTTTTTTCTAAAAAATGGCAGTTTTCTCTACTTTGATTTAGCGTTCAAAATGCCATCCATTACTTTGGATGCAGGCTTGTCTTAGACATTTTTTTTTTTAATTTTAGATTATTATTACCATTTTTATATTATTTAGAATTCATACATTGTTCTTTCTAGTCTTAAAAAAGTAAAACTAACTCTAGCTCATGGACTAAACTAACTCTACTTATTTACAGTTGTGATTTTTTTTTTTTATTTGGTTTCGATATTTGTTTCGAAATCCTATACAACCAGATGTCACCTTTTGTGTATAGTTAAATTTAGATTTAATCTTTATTTATTTTTTCATTTATAGCTTTCGTTTTATTTGATCCAACACCTCACATAATTTTGCTACCTTATCTTTATCTAATTCTTTGAAATATAAGACTTCTTCTTCAGCATTAAGATTGAAATTCAATTCTAATCTGATCTTGTCATATTTCTTACACCTGAACACTATATGATGTGAGTCCTCTAGATAGTTACAGAGCTCACATAGTCCGCTGGCTTCTATTTTCATTAAGCCAAGGAACTTCTTTGTGCCCCTTAGTCTCGTTATTTTCACAATGTCTTTCCTGTCTATATCCATGCGAATTTTTCGAAACCACAGGATTAGGCATACTTTAGGCTGAACTTGATAATAATCTCTCCCCTTTCCTTGTTACTCCCAGTCATAACGATCCTGCCATTGTTTAATTGACTGCTTCTTGATAGCTCTGAGTAAGTCTGGAGTTGGAACTTTCGCGTTATCCCTCTCTACCTGTCTATTTCGTGCAACTCTGTCAGCCTTCTCATTTCCAGAGAGGCCCACATGACTTGGTATCCACTGAAAACAATACTTATTACTGGATTTGGTTAGAATTTAGATTATGTAGGTTTCTATGTAGGAATTTATCTTATTTGGATGAATGGTTTATAGTTTGGCGCATGAGGAAGCTGAATCAGTTAAAACAACAATGTTTTGCTTGGTGTACGTTTGTTCGCAGCAGTTTATGGCTCTGTAAATGGCATACATTTCGACATATGCGATGCTGATTTTAGTAGGGATTGAAGTTGAAATTTTGTGATCTTTGTTTGAGTCTATGACCGCTATTGATGTCTGTAAGTTTGTTTTTGAGGCATCTGAATTTAACTGGAGTAATTGTTTGCTATAGTTAGTAGCGCTATTTGCTTGATGGCAACTGGAGAGTAGGTTGTCTTTTTTGAGGGGTTTTGAGCATCTAATGTTGATCTGCTAGATATTATTATAGTTGCTTAGGTCCACGGGAAATGTGCACTGCTTGAAGTAGTGTATGCATCTCTAAGGCTAGATTATAGATTTTCGGAGCATAAATTTTCTTTTCGAGAATCGCTTCACTCATGGGGTTCTTTTCATTCATTAGCAATATTTTCTTTGAAAGCCACGTTCTTCTTAATGGTAAAGGCATTTCACATGCTTCATCTGTTGGTTAACATATGTTCTCTGTTAGTTAAACCAAGTTTCCTGAAGTAACGCTGCATGAACTTTGTTTATATTCAATAAGTTTACTAATTCCTGAAATTTGTTGTTTATAGTGCGGCAATTATGTTGAAATATTTTAAAGTGTAATTTTTTCGAAAATATTGCGTAATTTGTCATGATTAAATACTAAGGGATTTAAAATAATGTTGACTATTGATTTAAAATATAATGGGTTTGCTTGCTATTCTATACACATTGCATCATTCTCTTTTTCATTACGTCCTGCAATTATATTAATAACTTCTTTATTGTCTTGAACAAAATTATAAAATGTTTGCTCTATGATATTAATAGTATCTTCATCCTTTTCTAAGTTTATAATTTTCTGAATTAATGCATTTAACATATTTACATATTTTGAGTCGGGTGTAAATTTGTGTGGGTTTTCAAGATTGATTAGAGTTTTAGGCTTACTAGGACCAGGATCATCGCTCGAAAAATCGGTGGTTTCGATCTGTCTTCTGCTTTCCCTTTTTTCTCAAAATCTGTGTAACGCGGTTGAGGAATTTTTTTCGAGGATTTCTTAAAAGAGAGCTATTAAACTGTTGCGATTATCTTCAATTTGTGGAAAATCTAAAAGTGAAAATTTATTGTTACTCTGAATAGGGAATATATCAGAGGCCTCTTTACAGCTAATAGGTCTAACCACCATTAATTCTTTAATTTTTTCTCGTCTAAATTTTCCAGGACATGTTTTATCATTTGGTTTGTGGTTCAATTTACAATAAATACATTTTGTTAACGCAGAGCAATTTTGAAAGGTATGTTGGTTATCTCCACAATTTATATACCTCTCTCGACCACAACATCTATCTTTCATATGCCCTTATCTAAGATATTTTTCACAAAAAGTGGCTTAGTCACGTAAGGGGTCACTTTCCGTGGGGCCAAATATAAAGCTACACTGTCCGGCAGTTTTTGTGAATGAAATACTATTTGTACTGAACCAGAAGGTACTTTGGATATTTCCCACTTTTCGTCTCTTATAATTCTATTAAAACGTCTTACTTTCAGGACTTTCTCTGTAGACGATGCATTTTTTAATATTTCTTCCTCTGTTATGGATGTGTGAACATCAAATCAAGCTGGCTGAACGTGAAAATGGGAAGGTAAGAAATACTACAACATATGATGCTAAAAAAGCTAAAGGAGGAAACGGTATCCCAAATATTCCAGAAAAAAATGGAACCTAATGGCCGATAAAAGGTCAGTTCTGGAAAGATGGAAGCAATTTTTTGAAGAATTACTTAACCCAAGTAAAAAACCAACTGCCAACATATTGTGGAGGAGGAAAGAGTCAGATGCTGTAGATGAGGAATTGCCACCTGAGAAGGAGAAAATAGCTGAAATAATCCAAGCATTTCATAATAATAGAGCTCCTGGAATAGATGGCAATCCGAATAAGGTTTTGAAATACGGCGGTGAGGGAGTTGTAGAGGTAATATATTACCTCATCTTTGATGGCCGGAAATGAGGATGACAAAGGAATGGAACATAGCTATTTTGTGCGCAATTCATAAGAAGGTTAGCCTGCCAAAACTATCGAGGTATCGCCTTACTGCCAACTATCTACAAAGTCCTTTCTGTTGCTATAAATAGAAAACTTATAAAATGGGCAGAGAGAAATATCGGCGAATACCAATCCGGTTTCCGGCCAGAAAGAAGCACAATAGATCATATATTTTCTGTTCGTCCAATGCTTAAGAAGACGCATGACCTCTATCACCTCTTCATAGATTTTTGCCAAGCTTATGATAGAATCAATAAGAACGAGTTACTAAGAATTATGAAATCACTTGGGGTTCCAGAAATACCTGATTATGTGCGATGACCTTAAAAAACGCTAGATGCAGGGTAAAGGTACAAAATGCTCCATCAGAGAAATCTGAAATAAAGAATAGTTTAAGCCAAGGAGATCCCCTCTCCCCTGTATTGGTCAAAATAGCCCTAGAACAAGCCACCAGATCAATCAGAACGAACCCTGGTGGAACAATCTACAACCGACTTACCCAACACCTGGCATATGCTGGTGACGTGGCGATTTCAGCAAGAACAAAAGCGGCACTGGCTGGAACAGTGCAAGAATTTGAACAGACTAGTAAACAATTGGGTCTGGAAATAAATAAGGAAAAACCCCAATTCATGACTTCCCCAAACAGGGAAACGCAAGATAGAGAGAGTCATGTGCATCTATTCAATGACACAAATAAGAAAGTGGAAACGTTCAAATACCTCGGTACATTAGTGACACAGAGAAACGACATCGCAGTGGAAATAAAAGCAAGAATCACTGTAGGCAACAGATGTCTTTTTGCATTTTGAAAAGCGCTAAGATTTCTAAATCTATCACGGAAGGCAAAGGTAGTCATCAACAAAACGAGCTTGAGCCCAATCGTCACTTATGCAGGTGTACGTGGGTCCTGATGCAAGAAAGCGAGAATATGCTGCGGATCTTGGAAAGAAAGGTGCTAAGACAATTATTTGGACCAATGTGTATAAATGGCCAATGGAGAGTGCGAAATAACAGAGAGCTACGGGAACTCTACAATGAAACAGACATTGTCAGTCTACTGAAATCTAGCTGTAAAAGATGGCTAGGACATGTGGAAAGGATGGAAGAAGACAGATTCCCATAAAAACTGTTGGAGGCAAGAGAGGGAGAGGAAAGCCCAGACTGCGAAGGATAGATGACGTCGAGGATGATCGGCAGAGGATGGGAATATGTCGTTTGAGAAATCAAGCTGCAGACAGGGAGGATTGGAGAGGCATTGTAGAGGAGGCCAAGGCCCTGCAAGGGCTGTAGAGCCTAAGAAAAAAGAAAGCTCCTTATTCTTTAAATCTTTAAAGATATTTCATCAAAAATATTACCTAGCACCAATAGCTATGTCTGATATAGCATAAAAGTAGGATGATAGAACAGTAGGAGTTCCAAAGATTTCATCACCAAATGTATTCATTCTTCTGAGGACGATTCTTATGTCTGTAGCTGTAACCCATTCCTGAAATGAAAAAATAGAGATTTAAAAAAATAAAGACATCATTGTTTGAATGTTAACAATAAAAATTAAAAAAAACATTGTTATTAGAAAAAAAAATCTAGTATTGATGAGGCAACTACTCCCATGTGTCTTCCATTACACTCCTGATAGACAATTGTTTTTTAAGGAAATATAATTTATCTAATCTATTACTGCTTGAAACTAACTGGATGAGGATTTTAATGGAACTTATATCTCGCCATACCTATAAGTATAATACCTAAAAGTTTTTTAGATAAAGGTCAGGATGATGAGTTGGCATCCAAAAATGTTAAATACAAGTTATAAAATTAATTTAACATGAAAAGGGTTGTATCTTAGAAATATGATTTAAAATAATTTTTAAAACACATAATCATATTTTAGAGGAAAATGATTGTATTATATGAATTAATAAAACTTTGCTAACAGTAGATAAAAAATATGGAACAAAAAAAAAAAAAAAAAAAACTTTCTGACATGTCCATCTGTAAAGCTTCCCATCGATATGAAGAAATCAATAACATAAAGTAGTTAGCAATGTAAACTACTGGGTGCAAATATTTTTAGACATCCTACAGTAGCAAACAATCAAGAGTAATATAGAAGAAAATTAGTAGAGAGAACTCTTGGATTAGAAGGTAAGTCTATATTGTTTTGCTTATTGTTTTTTAATTACTAATAGACAGTAGCTTTTGATGAGGTACTGTATTAACAGACTATTAAGTCATTTTAATAAGCCAAGCACCAAAATATTTATTCTCTCTTTAGTTTTTGTCCTTTGTTGAAGATCTAACTGATTGTATTCATTTTATATTTACAAATAAAGCATACTGTCTTTCTAATCCTCAAGGAACCATGCCTTTCTACAACTACTGTCATGCATGACCATCTGGAGAGGAGGGTTAGAGTAGGGCAGCTGCCCCCCTAGAAAATATTAAAAACAAAAACTACAAATTAAATAAATTCATATCCATTTACTATAATTATTAATTATTGTATATTTTACATATTTTCTAAATAAATTATTTATGGTTTAATTTAATGACGTTCATTTACAAAATATATCCTAAAAAGTAATTTACACTCATAAATTGATTGAGGTTTATATCGATTTGTTTGCCTTTTGATACTTGTACTTCAAATATTACAAAAATGATTTTTACAATGATAATTTTAATTAAAATATAATAATTTATAATTATATTTAGTTCTTAATACAAATATGAAAAATAAATAAAAAATTTAGGATCAGGTTGGAGCCAATACTGCAAAATTCAAATTGAATTTCAAATAAAATTGTTTAAATAAATATCATTACAATATATGTTTTATATATCATCGGTACATTTAAACTATTTATACATCATTGCAAATCATTTCAAAGTAAGTAATAGGTTATCAGAAATAAACTTGGAGATTCAAACAGTAATGGACTAAAAAAGATATAGTAGAAAATTTTATAATTACCTGAAAAGCTGGACTCCGAATAAAGCGAGGATCAGTTGGACGACCTTCTGGGGTTGAAAACACAACATTGCCACCAGTCAAAGGCAGCATTTCAGAAAACTCGGAGGTGCAAAGCGCTGCTGTTTGATTATTTATATCCGCAGTTTTACGCTCTTCGAGTTGATAGACCCCACGACAGTCCGAACTGCAATCAATAATAATTAATGCATAGTATAAAAAGAATTCTTAAAAGTGGTTATGACAAAAAAAAAATATAAATCTAAGTTCATACTGCGTAGAGAGTTTTTCCTATTATGTTTCTACTAGAAACACCTCGAAAAGTTTAAGGTAATTTTCAAAATAAATGAACCAATAGGGTAGGTATTTCAAAAGAGTCTGCCATGCCAAAACTGAATGTTAAAAATTAAACTTCTAGCTGTACCTTATAAATCAAGATGTGGGATATTGATGAATCAAATATATTTTAAATGTTTATTTGACAAATATATAACTATCTTCTAATGTTTTGACTAACCTTAATTTCTTTGCAAAATTTTTTTATCATATTAATAAGGAAATATGTCTTGAAAAATCAAAAGTGGTGACTATAAGAAGAAAGTCTCTATGTACAGATTAATCAGGCTAGAAAGGCAAGAGCTGGAGGTAGGGGAAACACTCAAATACCTCGTAGCAAATATGTATGAGCAAGGCATCATATCAGTTGAGAGAGATGTATTTCGTTTTCTATGGAAATGGAGGCCCTTTGTCTTTTCAGCTGAGAATTCGACACAAGTGGAAAGTGGCCAGTTTTTCATTCTATTTATTATTGCATCCTGTAATTTGTATTGGACAGTAGAAAGATTTTCGGAACAGCATAAAATAGATAGATCATCTGCGAAAAGCAGAGGCTTAACACCTCTAGGCAAGTTGAGACCCAGGCCATTTATTGCAAGGCAGAACAAAGTTGGACTGAGCACACAGCCTTGCGGGACACCATTAATTTTTTTATTATTTTCAGATGGTTCACTGCCTATCCTAACTTTAAAATAACACTTTGACAGATATTGTCTGATGTAATAGAACATTTTCCCTACTATTCCAACGGTAGATAGCTTTTTTAAATTATGCTAATATTCATACCAAAGAAAACAGCAATCGCATGTAGTCCGTTGATGAAAGCCTACTGAGTTTCCGCCTCTAACATAGCCGGGCGGTCGATTTGCATCGTCCCTTGCGGAACCCAGGTTGGAATGGCTGTAATAAATTGTTGTTCTCTATGGTCCACATTAATATCTTATTTACCATCCGTTCCATAAGTTTACTTCGACAGCTTGTAAGAAGACGCTATCCCCTTGGCCACGCCGCGGCCCTAATTATTTCTTCATAGTGAGTATATATAATGCAGTATTATTATTTCTTTTTCATTTAATTAGTTGTTTATTTTTTTGCTTCTTCTTAATTAGCCCACGCACTCGTCGTTTTCTTTTCTTAGTTTTCTTCTTCTGTCTTATTTGCTCCACGGGTAGGTGTAGTTCTATACGAAAATATGCCAGAGTCCATTCCAGACTATGCGAGTCAAATTTCCATTTGGAAACGAAAACTACGTTCTTTAAAACGGAACATAATAGCTACAACTGATATCGGTGAAACTGCAATCGACGATCCTACAAACTCCGCATTATTTGAAGCGGCATTAAAAACAGCTCTCTAAGAATGGGAGCAGTTTCAACGTTGCTGGGACGAGTCAGACTCCATTCATGTTCAAGCCAACCTGGTGTTTCCTTCCTGCAACTGGCAGGAGACCTACGACGCCGTCAGGGTCGAAATAATCAAAGCCAGGTCCATAAGGATAAAAATTCAACAACACCCGTCCCAATCTGCATCACCTTCACAACACCTTTGCGAGAGGTGATTAGAAGTGGAAAAAAAAACATACTTATAAATAATAAAGCAAATACCAGTAGGTTATAATGTTTATCCACACATCAATAGTTTAATAAATTGTTTCTTTAATATCTAAACATTTGCATTATCATTAAAAACATTTCCTTATTTCTTTTTAAAGTCCAGGTAAATCATATAAATCCAATTCAATATTTAACATTTATTACACTTTCATTGCATATGTGCATGCACTTTTATCGGTGAAGGTACTGAAAAGCGGCTGCTGGGCGTGGCCTGTATTGAGATTACCTATATGTGATTGTGATGTTATCGAACTCCCATCGCCTTTTTATCAGTTAAAAAGACCCTTGATTGGCTTTAATAGATTCAAGCTTTCGACTCCCGCTCGCTGCGCTCGCTCTTCAGAGATTAATAAACCCCCAAAAGGGTCCTTTTCCGTGGAGATCGGGTCTTACTTTGAAGGGCGCCTTAGCGAACGGCGCAAAGTGGTTCAAAATGACCAATTTAAGGACAAACCCTTAACCGGTCACAAATGGCGATTAAATATGTACATTCCATGGTTTTTTGGGTCGCTGAATCGATTTATGCCACTTCCAAAGCTGTAATATTCCATTTTAAGGGTCAGAGGGTAAAAAAAAATACGCATTTTTAAAAATAAAATTTCGATTTTACTTGGATCTTAATAAATATTATAGGAACCAACAGAATTTGAACTAAAATTGAGTATACATATATACATTATGTATGTATATATATATATATATATATATATATATATATATATATATATATATATATATATATAATATATAAACATCAAACTAATATCCTTATATATATAAAAATCTCGTGTCCCGATGTTTGTCTCTCTATTTCTCAGAAACTACTCAACCGATTTTAATGAAATTTGGCTCAATGTATATAGTTTTGGCCAACTTAACGGACCGGATAGTTTTTAACTTGATTAGTGATCAAAATAATTCTTATATAGCGAATTATTGCAAATACAGTAGGTCGTGTTTCGATTTATTAACATGGCGTCTTATGTCGATTTCATAATGTTTTTGTTTATAAGCATGCTATTGTAATACAGGTTATCATTATTCTATGTAATCTTAAATACACTATATGTGCTGGAAGATCTAAATTTTGTAATTGAAGATTGGTGAAATACTTCTTCCAAATTTCTTTTATTAAAAATTTATAATATATACATTAATTTGCCGACGTTTCGGACTATTCGTCCCTCTTCAGGGCAAATTTCTTCTGCCAATAACTAGTAATCTTTACACCTATTACTAGTTATTGGCAGAAGAAATTTGCCCTGAAGAGGGACGAATAGTCCGAAACGTCGGCAAATTATTGTATATATTATAAATTTTTAATAAAAGAAATTTGGAAGAAGTATTTCACCAATCTTCAGTTATCATTATTATAATTTTGTATTGCGTTATGTGAGTGCAGTTATTTGTTCCTATATTATTATTTTCCACACACAAATAGTAATACAAATTTGTATTTATTGTTAATTTTCATTAAAGAATAAATAAATCAAGAAAAGGTTACAATAAATTCTCAAATGTGTAGGTACTTTTTCTTCCTTTTCCTTTTTTATTTGTATTTAAATTAAATTAAAGCGCTGAAACGCTTTGCTGTGGCCCACCCTGATATCAACTTTTAGTAAAGTAAATACATTTTAATAATTTAAATTAGGCTATTATTTGAAATAATACTCTATCAATGTTGTAACAGCACCTACTGTCATAGGTGTAACCTAATAGAAACCTGACTTGGGGAGTCAGTGTTGCCAAACATTAGTGAAAATTAGTAAGCTGGCTACACTGCGGGTAAACAGTCGCAAAAACTCCCTCACAAAAAGAGTTTGTTTTGATTAGGTGTTGTGGGATACTTTGTGATTTGCTAAAGAACTGCATAATTAAGACTTTAATATTATATTTTCAGTTGATTTATTTAACAGAAGTTTCTTTATTTTTATTATTTGTTTTGTTATTATTATTTAAATACAGTGTTTTTTTTATTTTACCAAAACTTTTTATCATTTTTATCCTGAGATCTAAAATGTAAAATTTAAAAAATGTCAGTGAAGATTTGTAATTCCTCCTTTATCAACAATAATTTAGAGTTGAGAAAATTTAATCCCAATCGAATAGAGGCTGTTACTTCCTGTTCAGCAGAGTTGTAATTATCTTTAAAAGTAAAATTTAAGAAATGTTAGCGAAGATTATAATCCTTTCTTTAATTTAAAGTAGGCTATTATTGGGAATGATATTTCGTTGTTAATTTCACCAGAATACAATTTTTTACATATCTTTAAATGATTGTTGATTAAGAAAGGATTAAAAATCGCGGCTTTTTTTAAATTTTACATTTAATGATTATTACACCTCTACTGAACAGGAATAATTGTTATTTGGGTAACCTCAAGTTTCAGATTTATCCGCCATAAATATGAGAGTACTACTGCAAAATAATCCATCGGCAGAAATATTTTTTAAACAATTGCTCTATATTGGAAACGGTGAAATAGAGCTGCATCGAAATTCAAAATTTATCAAATTACCAGAAAATTTCTGAACTGTTGTAGAGACGAAAAATGAACTGTCTACGATATATAAAGTGTCTTTCCTGATATTTTGAACAATTATTTGGACTATAATTGCCTGGGTAGTCGTGCTATTTTGGCAGCAAAAAATTTTGATTTCGATGAAATAAACTTCCAAAATCAATTGACAATGTTCTAGATGGAAACGAAGCCGTAAATTTCCCATCTGAATTTTTTAATTCCCTGGATATACACCCAAACAATCTCCAGTTGAAGATTGGCTCACCGATCATTCTTCTTCGTAACTTAAATCCACCTCAATTGTGCAACGGTACACGTTTGGTCATTAAAAGGATCACAGGAAATGTTATTGAAGGAAAAATGTTGCCTGGAAGGTTTACAGGAGATATAGCCCTCTTGCCACCTATTCCCCTGGAACCGACAGAATTTTCAATAAAATTTAAAAGGCTTCAATATCCTATTCGTTTGGCTTTTGCCATGACCATAAACCAATCCCAAGGGCAAACAATGTCCACTTGGACTTTGAAAATCCGTGTTTTTCCCTTGGGCAATGGCATAACTCACGTGGGAAATGGGTATCGCCTGCTCACGTGTGTGGAAACCATCAAATCTTTGGTTTGTATTGGTATTAGTATGGTGTGTTGTATTGGTATTACTGTATTTGTTTAAAAATATTAGGATATGGCTACTGAGCCACAGCAAAGCGTGGCCGGGTCTGCTAGTGATATATATATTTACAAAAATAACTACGAAACATATATATATAAAATATATAAACATCAAACTAATATGATATATATATTTACAAAAATAACTACGAAAATAAAATTAATACTCTTTTTCTAACATAAACAATACAATTGTGGATGGGTTTCACTTGTTACACCATCTTCAGTACAATATAAGATTAATATTTATATAAATCATTCATTTATATACATATTTATATTACTATTCTAAAATTAAATCTGGCGCATCGACATCCAGAGGTATTTTATTTTTTTCCAAATTAGGCCTCAAGTTAGTGATGTATGGGTCAGATGACACCAACATAAAATTGAATACATCTTCGTTCGTTGCTCTTCAAGATTTCCTACTACATTCAGAAAAATCTTTGGTTGGTCTCCCCCCCACCCAAATTTCTAGAACTAGGTTCACGGTCGACCTCGCAACCCATCGGCACAAAGGGCACGATAAAGTTGTTTTCCAACCATTACTGTTTTTGCTTAAAAAATGTCCTCATTGTATGACACTTCCTTAAAGCATTTATTAAAATGTCAACAAATCTTTTTTTATTTCCAAAATAATTGTAAAAAAGGGCTCACCTTCCGCCACTGGAATTAATGCTGGTAACGCCTGCTGTAGCGACGAATTCTTATCCATCAGCATATCACATATATCGCATTAGGAAAAGACGTATTTATCCATGGTAAATTTTAAATAAATCATTTTTATGATGATCAATATTTCACTCTCTTCGCTGAAAGAAAACTAAAAACTGAGGCAAATAAACAATTGTTGACATATTGACAAATCCATTTTGATCCAGAAGCGTATTCGTTTGAACGTATGTAGTTTGAATAGAAGCGTATTAGCGATTGAAAACATTGCACCTGGAGGAGGGGACACTAAAGCAAACGGCACACCCGTTCACGCATTCCTAACTATGAAATGATCTCATTCAGCGATTCTTTTTTTTGGAATATCTTCAATGATACCTCTGGATTGATTTAATATCAACCAGAAGACGGAGGTCGACGGAGCTAATATTGAAAAAGACCAATAACCATATCACTTATGACATGTCTCAAGAGATCACCCAATTCTCTTTTCCATCCACACCAAACTTTTTTTTTTTTTGAACTCTAGGATTAAATACATTTTTTTGGGATGCCTAAATAAGATATTTTCGAAAATTACGCCCTCGGAAAAATTTGAGCGCCCCTAAGATCACTTCGAAATAGGACGTTAACAAAAGTGTTTTCGTGTCATTCCTACAAAATGCCTAAAACTGCCTTATTTTCAAAGGTTTAATGAATTTTAATCTGAAAAATTGGTGTGGATACTTACTCTAGAGGTATTTAGGTTTCAAAAAATATCTCTAAAGTTCCGGTTGAAGCACCTTCATTTTTTAGGTTTTTAGGTTTTTAGGTTTGCACCACTGTGCGGCGCATGTCCGAATTATGCTTGTCTCTTCGGATCCTCTGATATCATGTTTGAGATTGGGTAAAAAAAGTAATGTAATCAAAGAAGATTGGTTCTGATTTTTTTCACAGTGATAGAGGATTTAGAGTACTAAAATGCCATAATAGAATTGGAGCGATCAAATGCATAAATAAATAAATATATCGATTTCAAGATTTAAAGCCATATATTTTAACTTTGAATATATTTTCGGCCTCGAATTGGACTAAATCCTAAAATATACTTCTACTTAAAAATATTTAAATATCTAAAATATTTGATAATATTTTTTTTCCTTAAAAGTTGTAAAAAATAGGATATTTTTAATTTAATTGTTTGGAGTTTTTCGTGTTCAGACAATAATTATTTAAAAATCTAGAAAAAGACATGTATATAAGCAGAAAGGTCAATAGATATCAATAGGGAGTAAATGGCGGTTCTGGGGCACTTTGGGAGGCAACCTCCTTGACTGTTATCCTGTATATGTAAGGTTATGTTACTCTTCCAAAGCAGTACATCCCAAAGAGGTAAGTTTGTTACTCTTTTAAAACGTCACATGGGATGACCTTGAGGTTACAAACCGGGAGGGGGGGGGTGTATTTGGGGTGTCCTTGGGCGGTTGGTGGCTACTTTGGAGGCAACCTCCCAATTCCTCCCTCCAATATGTGTAAGGTTATCTTACTCTCCTAAGTAGTATGTCACAACGAGGCAAGTTTGTTCCTCTTTCAAAACAGTAAATTACAAGTACATGCTAATCCAGCCTCTATAAAGTGGGTACTCTTATTTGGAAAATTAAGGGGGAAAACCTGATGGTTGAGCGTGATCACGGTCAAATCACCTCCTTGCACGACCGCTGACCAAGAAACAGTACTCTTCCTTATATAGTACTGAACCCAAGACCCTTCATGGGTTGTAGCAGTACAGGTTTTTTTTTTTTTTTTTTTAATGAGTACATGTTATCAACAGTAGGACTTTTCTCTCTGCCCAATTTGGGCAATCATTGGTTATTATTGACACAGAACCAATTCATCCCAACCTCTCGGTTCCTCTCTAAGCTTTTTACAAGGGTTCATAAATAAATCAGAATAGAATAGAATAAAATGCTTTTATTTATAATATTATACACACAATTTTCAAGACAATATTACATACACAATTTTTAATACAATATTATATACATAATATTTAAGACAGATTGTTCAGTAAAAATTATTATGATTATAAATTACATTATACATATACATTTTGGTTACTCATTGGTTCTAACAATTTATCCCTACGTTCAAGTTCCTATTCAAGGTTTTTACAAAGGTTCATGCATACATCAGAATAGAATAGAGTAAAATGATGTAATTGTTTATAATACTATATACATTATTTTTAGAACAGATTGTTTTTTTTTTATTTTTTATTTTTTTTTTTTTATTGCAAAGTTAAAAGTAAACATAAAAGCATAATAAAACATAAACATATAACATAAATAATAGTAAACATAATAACACAAATAATAATATACATAAATAAATAAAACAAAACATAAAAGCCGAACATTTCTCCTATTAGATAATTTGATAACATAACTTGTAATTACACTTAAAATTAAACTCTTTTAATAACCGTACTCTATAAACCCATCCTAATTTGCTAAATTCTATTAGTTCGTTACTGTTCTTCCTGTTTAAATATTCTGTTAATTCTTTACTATTTAATTGATTTTTACATACATCAGCAGCCAGATAACTCATCCCTTATAAATCGAAAATAATCCTCAGATCACTATGAGTATCCAACAAGCCATTTTCCTTAAAAATTATTTCAGTAGAACTCTCTTTCTCTCAATGTGGTACATCTTAGGGATAAACACCGCATATTCGAGGGGTAGGTGTTTTCTGGCATTCATAACCAAACCAGAGACCTAACGTTTCCACTCCTAATCACAGGCTTACGAGTGTTTATAAAATGCCAGAGGTCTCTCATTCATTTAATTAATCAACAACACATTTTTTTTTTATTATTTTTTTTTTTAAGTTTATTTTATCTTATAATGGCCATGTGCCAAGGTGGATACTCCGTCATCAAGGATGTGTCTTTTATCATCGAAAGGTGACAGTGATATTTTGTTTGTTTTAATAGTAAATAGATTATGGTTGAATGATCTGAAGTTTGTAACATCATGTTTAAATTGAGTTTTAAGTGTAATTACAAGTTATGTTATCAAATTATCTAATAGGAGAAATGTTCGGCTTTTATGTTTTGTTTTATTTATTTATGTATATTATTATTTGTGTTATTATGTTTACTATTATTTATGTTATATGTTTATGTTTTATTATGCTTTTATGTTTACTTTTAACTTTGCAATAAAAAAAAAAAATAAAAAATAAAAAAAAACAATCTGTTCTAAAAATAATGTATATAGTATTATAAATAAATAACATCATTTTACTCTATTCTATTCTGATGTATGCATGAACCTTTGTAAAAACCTTGAATAGGAACTTGAACGTAGGGATAAATTGTTAGAACCAATGAGTAACCAAAATGTATATGTATAATGTAATTTATAATCATAATAATTTTTACTGAACAATCTGTCTTAAATATTATGTATATAATATTGTATTAAAAATTGTGTATGTAATATTGTCTTGAAAATTGTGTGTATAATATTATAAATAAAAGCATTTTATTCTATTCTATTCTGATTTATTTATGAACCCTTGTAAAAAGCTTAGAGAGGAACCGAGAGGTTGGGATGAATTGGTTCTGTGTCAATAATAACCAATGATTGCCCAAATTGGGCAGAGAGAAAAGTCCTACTGTTGATAACATGTACTCATTAAAAAAAAAAAAAAAAACCTGTACTGCTACAACCCATGAAGGGTCTTGGGTTCAGTACTATATAAGGAAGAGTACTGTTTCTTGGTCAGCGGTCGTGCAAGGAGGTGATTTGACCGTGATCACGCTCAACCATCAGGTTTTCCCCCTTAATTTTCCAAATAAGAGTACCCACTTTATAGAGGCTGGATTAGCATGTACTTGTAATTTACTGTTTTGAAAGAGGAACAAACTTGCCTCGTTGTGACATACTACTTAGGAGAGTAAGATAACCTTACACATATTGGAGGGAGGAATTGGGAGATTGCCTCCAAAGTAGCCACCAACCGCCCAAGGACACCCCAAATACACCCCCCCCCCCCCCCGGTTTGTAACCTCAAGGTCATCCCATGTGACGTTTTAAAAGAGTAACAAACTTACCTCTTTGGGATGTACTGCTTTGGAAGAGTAACATAACCTTACATATACAGGATAACAGTCAAGGAGGTTGCCTCCCAAAGTGCCCCAGAACCGCCATTTACTCCCTACTGATATCAATACTGACTCATTTCATCCTCTATGTATGACCATGCACCTAATAAACTGTTTTATTTAAATTAAAGTGAAGAAAGGATTCAGTTTAAAATTAATTTGAAATACTCCGAGTGATGATTTTTATATTTTTTTTATTCTCACTATTAAAAGAAATGCCAAGCTCATTAATGAAAAAAGAATTATTTATTTATCGTCATTTGATCAGGAGTTATAGATTTTTGGCCGCTAAATAACAAAATTTTCCCATTGTGCGGCGCATAAACTGCATTCCACGGTACTTGTACCCTTTTTATACTAACAGGCAGGTAACACTCCTGCTGCCATCCAAAGAGGTTATTCAGAGATAAGTTACAATCACAACCAGCTCTAAGCTGGACCCAACCTCTGACGTCATTATGCCCTTTACTTATCTACCGCATACTCATATTATTTATTATCTATACATTATTCAATTTTTATTTTTTTATGTATTTATTTATTTATTTTTTTTAACGTCAGCTTTATGCCACGAGGGCTAATCGAGACGGGTTACCTATGGGTAACCAACCTATTCTGATCCATGGCAAGCCGCTGAGTCTGTTCAGTGAGGCCGTCACCGAACAGAATCGAGCGGGCTTGGGCGGGATTCGCAGGGGTTTTTTTTTTCGTGACTAGTTACCTCGCGCATAGGTAATTAGTCCAAAAATCTTTATTAGGTAAGACTATAAATTAGGGAGGGGGAGATGGGTTCACACGTAAATTTTCATTAACTATTTACTATGGTCTTTTTTTTCCCTAGCTAATCACCTCTCGCAAAGGTAAATATTCAAAAAGCCTCTATTAGGTACTTATTAGGTATTTACCCCCACCCTTTTTGACTACCGCGACCAACTTTAACCATGGGAGCTCTAGTTAGTTCCCGCGAACATAGATTTTCAAACCGTAATTAATACGGTTTTTTTTTTTTTCGTGATTAGTTACTTCTCGCATAGGTAATTAATCTAAAAATGTTTATTAGGTATTAACAATATTAAAGGTAGTAACAAAATTAATTAGTAACAATATTAAAGCCACAATAGAGCTTTACAATTTTACAATTCCCCCCCTGCAATTTTACAATTAACTTTACCCCCCCTAGACTACCGCGACCAACTTTGTCCATGGGAGCTCTAGTTAGTTCCCGGGAACTTAAATTTTCATACCGTAATAAATACTTTTTTTTTTCGTGACTAGTTACCTCTCGCATAGGTAATTAGTCCACAAATCTTTATTAGGTAAGACTATAAGGGAAGGTGGGAGGGTTATCTCCGACCCCGCCAGGAACCAACACTATCGGCAACTCGTTGCCCTCGCGCTCTAGTTAGTTCTCGCACACGTAAATTTTCATTAACTAATTACTATGTTGGTTTTTTGCTAGCTAATTACCTCTCGCAAATTTAAATATTCAAAAAACCTTTATTATGCGGAGTAGTGGTTGGGGAGTGGGGAGTAATATTAACTATTGTTATTGATGAATTGAATGAACTGTTGTTAATAAAATATTTTTTAATCATTCTGTATGATGTTTTAAATTTCTGTATTGCAATTAAGCATCTAAAATGAATAAATGAGCTTGCTTGTCAATTGTATATTTTCTCATTTAAATATTCTAATGTTTGAAATAGTTTGTATTAAAACATAATTGGATAAAATGATTTATTTTGATAATGAATAATTTATTCTGAAATACATTGATTTGTTTTAATTTTTGTTTAATCTGAGTTTTGATTAGGCCTGCGAGGACCACTTATATGTGTATGATTAATTGTTTAGGAGATATTCCTAAACAGGTAAGTGAAAGTAAATATAAGTCATTATCATAAACCAAGTCGCCACGCAGTGTATATACTGAATCACAGAATTTTCATTCTCTTTAGGAAATTTTTGAAAATATTTCTACACAATTTTATTTCTGTAATGGAGATACATACTATTTATTATCATTTAATTATCATTATCATGTGATTATTACCATATAACGAAACTTAACGTAAGATTATCTTTTAAATGGCTTGTACTAATTTACTTACCGCCCTCTTTTCTAATTTTCTCTGCACGATTAGGGAGACATGAAGGTTTGTGGTTCTCTAAATTGGGTCGGTCTTATTGTATAATAAAAGTGAATCTTTTATAATTGACTTTTCTATAACTTGATTTTAATTTTTTGTTAAAATTTATCTTACGATAGATTGTACATATTTCACAATGAAGAGTAAAAATATTTTTTTTTTATAATGGATGTTCTTTGTATATATATATATATATATATATATATATATATATATATATATAGATAGATAGATAGGCAGTGAAATTTTCAAAATGACGAAATGAAAGAACATTAATAAATCCTCATTCAACTGTAGAGTAATGTTCCAGGTATGGGTTATAATGAATCAATGAATGAATCTGGAAAATACATATAGACAAAACTTATTAAACATGAATGTATTCCATCAGAGAGAAGTATTACTTAAAATATAATATATTTAGCGTGTATCCCAAGTGTTACTGTCGTTCGAAAAATCCAACTCATTCACGAAATATTAAAAGCTCAGTTGATCTACTAGTTCATGTATCATGCAGTGACTCTTGGGCACAAAAACTGTGCACCTATAATTATATTATGCTATCCACCAATACTGCGGAACGAATCACTCAGTTTAGTATTTATTTCGTGTAAAAACAGATGCCATTGAAAAACTGGACTAAAAGTGTACCTCCAACCCCTCCCCCCACTCTCGGAACATTGTTATTTTACGCTAATCTTTAAAAAAATATTTAATGTAATGCAGGAGTCGATGAATAGCATCTGAAAAACTATAGAAGATATACACGCGTCGTTTAGTAAATAAGTCCTCCAATTGTCTTTTATTCATCATAGACGTAACTGTTCTTGTATCCGATGGGATCTTCTTCAGAATAACTTTTCCATCCTCTTCGTGGGGGTTCGCATTCGCTTATTCGAAATAGTTTAAGGATCCAAACAATAAAGTCTATGGGCCATTTAATAATTTTAAGAAGCCATGTAGGGATAAATTTTTGAATTATGCGTGATAACATGCTGTGAACCGTGCCGTGCTCGCCCGTATTTTTGTATTGTCTTGTTTCTTCTATATCCACACATAACGCGGCACTTTTCATCAAAACCACAAAAACATACAAAATAACAATGCCCATGGTAACACTTTTCAGCATAGGTTATCACTTGGGTACTGTTCCAGTTTCATGTTTCGGCAAGTCAAATCATATTTAGAGGGACATCAATAGTTATAACCCATTGAGAAACACAATACTCTATTAAAAATCTATTATTATTCGAACAAAAGATAATAAAACAAAAAGTATTACTTTTTAAAATAAAATTATAACTTTCTTATCACATAGTTGTATAAACTGAAAATATACACAGAACATTAATATTAAGTTCTTCTTTCTAATTTCTTTTAATAATAACAAAGGTATTATCTATTACGATAATATAACGATTTCATTACTTCTAAATATGTAGTTTAAATAATTTCAGCTAAGGATAGGAAACATTCTTTTTTATTTAATTTTTTCGTCACTAATTACTTTTTAATTAAATAGAATGTTAGATTGCCCCAAACACCTCATTATGAATAAAATACTTATTCTGTTACACATTTCAAACATTTAAATCAATTTAGGATATGATGACAAACTACCATGATTTTCAGTCAAAAGTTTTTTATTTGGAAATGATATCGATTTTTGGATCACGCACTCAGGTATCGATTTACTTCAACTTACACGATAAAAACGATATTGTGGTCGGCTCATAAGGTAATTGAGGTGCTCAATTTGGAAATGATGTCGATTTTTGGATCACGCACTCAGGTATCGATTTATTTCAACTTACACGATAAAAACAATATTGGGGTTGGCTCATAGCTTAATTAAGCTGCTGAATTTAAAAATGATACAGATTTTTCGATTACGCCCTCAGGTATCGATTTATTACAAGTTACACGATAAATACGATATTCTGGTCGGCTAATAGGTTAATGAAGTTGCTGAATTTGGAAATCATATCGATTTTTGGATTACGAACTCAGGTGTCGATTTATTGCAGCTTACGGGATATAAAAGATATTGGGGTCCGCTCTTAGGTTAATTGAGATGCTGAATTTGGAAATGATATAGATTTTTGGATTAAGAACTCAGGTATCGATTTATTGCAGTTTACGGGATATAAACGATAATGGGGTCCGCTCTTAGGTTAATTAAGGTGCTGAATTTGATAATGATATAGTTTTTATGATAACCCACTCAGTTATTGATTTAATTTAACTTACGAGATATACACGATACTATGGTCGGTTATTGGGTGTTGATTTTGTAAATAATTTTAATTTTAACACTAGATTGGATTACGTTATGAAATAAAAAAAATTATACCATTTATTTTGGAACTTGATAATTTTGTTCAATTGAAACAATATCACGTATGATAAAGTTTTGTTATTATTGTTATTTGAAAGATTGATGATGCAACATAATTTAAATGACGAGTATTGAAAATTAGATATAGTTTAGAAATATTAATTGAATAGTAATAACAATTTAAGGATACAGAGAACAATAAACTATTTAGAGATGACTAATCTCATGAAAATTTTCAAAGTGTATGCAACTTATAACCACAATATCGTTTTCATCGCGGAAGTTAAAATAAATCGATAAATAAGCAGGTATTCCAAAAATCGATTTCATTTCCAAATTGAGCACCTCAATTACCTAATAAGCCGACCAAAATATCGTTTTTATCGCATAAGTTGTAAAAAATCGATACCTCAATGCTTAATCCTAAAATCGACATCATTTCCAATTTCAGCACCTTAATTAACCTATAAGCCGATCACAATATCGTTTTTATCGTGTAAGTTGCAATAAATCGGTATCTGAGGGCGCAATTAAAAAATCGTTATCATTTTTAAATTCAGCACCTTAATTAAGCTATGAGCCAACCCCAATATTGTTTTTATCGTGTAAGTTGAAATGAATCGATACCTGAGTGCGTCATCCAAAAATCTATATCATTTCCAAATTGAGCTTTCCATAAAAACGGTTAACCCAATAATGTACATCAATATGGACTAATCCGAAAAAAAGCTAATAAATTCATCCTTAAATAATTAAAATCAAGCTTCGACTCTTATATTAGGCATCATTGTGATAAAGATCATATCAGGACTTTTATTTTCTGGTCCGAAATATAAAAGTCATGATGTGATTTTTATTTATTTATTAGAACTATTAAAGTTCGGATTTGACTTTTATTCTCTTTCCGAGAAAATAAGAGTTAATTTCAAACCCTGGTCCTTGGAAAAACAAGACATGTCCTCAGATTCAAATCAAAAGAGAAAAAAATATTTTAGTCAGTAACCTTATTATAAAAAGGGGTCTGTCAGAGGGGCAGATTGAGCGCAAATCAGATGCAGCAAATCAAAATCAGATGCAAAAACCAATGTTTCGAACTTGGCAGTAGACTAAATAGCTTCTGAGATACAGCTTTACGTATTCAATCGGCCGTCATTTTGTAATCCATATTATAATGGCAAATATTTACTACATTATTTACATATAATAATATGAATTTTTACTATTATCAGCCTGTTATTTCAAGATTATTTTAACTTTTAGGGCTGTACTCGTTAAGTATTGGGTACCATCCATCGGGGGCCAACTGTACTAGAAAGTAGGGGCCGGAATTCGATCCTATAACCTTACTAGTACACATGACTTACCACTTTTCTATACCAAGCCCGCGTATTGTATGAATAATTGAGTTAAACTAAGTTGAACTGTCATTTTATTAGCTTTCTTGGATATTATTGCTAAAATTACCTGGATATTACGCACTTACCTACATATGTTTTTCATATATACATACGTAAATAGCTTTCTTGGATATTATTGCTAAAATTACCTGGATATTACGCACTTACCTACATATGTTTTTCATATATACATACGTAAATAGCTTTCTTGGATATTATTGCTAAAATTACCTGGATATTACGCACTTACCTACATATGTTTTTCATATATACATACGTAAATAGCTTTCTTGGATATTATTGCTAAAATTACCTGGATATTACGCACTTACCTACATATGTTTTTCATATATACATACGTAAATATATTTCGGTTTCGGCCCGAAACCAGGTCTTTGGCCGAAACTCGGCTTCGGGTTCGGCTTAAATTTTGGTTTCGGTCGGACAATGGAATGTATATAAAAAAAAAGACTTTTCCTCAACCCGTTCATCCCTTAAAACTCATAGCCAAATCATTGTGAACTGTGCGGGTAAAGAAAACTCATTGTGAACAGTGCGGGTAAAGAAAACAAACTACTGTCATGGACCGCTTTGATTACAATGATAACATTAAATTTTTTGTTTGTTTTAACGTCACTTTATGCCACTTAGGCTAATCGGACGATGCTACAGTGGGAGTCCTAAATTTTGCCTATCCAAGTATAATTAGGATAGGGGTCTTTAACGAGTACCTGACATCGCTCAGGCTCGGGACCTCCATTTTACGTCCTATCCGAGGGACGGCACAGAAAGGATTTTTCACTCCCATTAAAAAATCCGAGGGCCACCTCGGGACGCGAACTCGCGACCCAATAATAACATTAAACACTCTTCTGACACTATAACACTTATCAACCCACCAAACGTGACCTCACACCCTCTCTCACTACAAAATTCAACAAAAACCTCAATCACCTCCTAGATAATAAACAAATAAAAATCCCTACTTATAGAAACCTTAATTCCTACATTTCCATTGCTCCTCGATGTTAGGTTCAATCAAAAATCTAACCCGTAATCCCATCCGTCCTACCATTTCCAAATATTGATTCTCCCTCCACTAAACTTAGCAGAATTATTCTCCCTCCATTACAATCCCTCAGTCATAATAATCTTTACGACGTAAAAATTCTTTCCACCTATTTGAACAATTAAAAACTCTCAATATTCCCAATAATATTATCTTATCCTCTTTTGACGCAGTGAGTCTATTCACATACATCCCGACGGATCGTGGCCTCCAACAAAGTTGGAAAACTTTACAATCACATACTAAACTTAATCAATCAGTCTTTCTTGACTCCCTAGCAATAACTCCGGATATCTTTGTTTTCAAAATAAATATTTTCTTCAAACTTCTCGCCTTGCGATGACTGTCTAGCTTCCGACCTTTGCAGTACCGTATTCCACCAAAATCGTAAAAATTAAAGATTTTTGATCGACCAAACCCAGCTAAACCACTAATCCGATTTAAACTTCAAATATATCATTCAATTCGCAATAGTTTAGCCTCTTACAGTAAGAAGAAAGCAATACTTTGTGATCTGTATTTGCCGATTTATATGTGATAAACTGAAAAAAAATCCAAAACTTTCACGGATTTTAGACCACTAGGCGCTAAATACGTTCACGTTTTAATTAATTATCACGGTATTTAATAAAATATTCATGAAAATAACTACTTAGATCCATTAGGTGCTTGGTGCTACCTTTTATTTTAACAGATGGAAAATGGTTGTTTAGTATTTCAAAATGGTTAATACCTCAAAAACCGAAGTCTTAACAGGAACTAAGCACTAAGAATACTGTCATCGTTTTATTTCTATTTCCTCTATTTCTTCCGCATCATCAAATCCGAGTGTTAGATTTCATAGGTATCCGCAAGTATCGATTATTTTTTTATAGAGATTCGGCCGATTTATAGCCGAAACCAAGTTTTTCGGCCGAAACTGGCCGAAACTTCGGTCGGTCACTAATGCATACGTTGTTACCTTGTGTATACTCTCCCTTTTAGAATATTTTTGAATCCAGATATAAATATTTTTTTATACCATCTATATTATTAGATTTTAAAATTCGTACTTTTCTACTTTTATTTTAAACTTAGTTGTCATGCATCACTTCAAAACCAATGGGTTTCCCAAAAATAAACCTTTTGAAGTCAGCAAACTATCCTCTACCACCTCTCACCTTATAATTTTTCCCTCAATCTCTGTATTACTCTGGACACAACGAGGTAAATAACAGATTTTATTTTATCCAGCTACTTATTCAAATTTTCATATATATTTTTACTATCTTCAATATAATATTAGGTTTCATAAGTACTTATGTATGTCATGTGAACATACCATTAGCTCGATTTTATTACTATCTGTAACTAATCTCATCTTCTAGCAATGATACTTTCTATGATCGTATATTTGTCTTCATTTTAGCCCGAGATCCACATGTTTGGATCGAAACGTAGGCTCTCCAAATAAAAACTGTTAACTAAAAATCCTGATAATTTATCATCCTATCTAAAAGAAAACAGTTAACCATTACACACATCTAAATTTAAATTACTTGATCTTAAAATTATAAATTATTGCCTATACCTGTAAAATTGATAAGGCTCCCACTCTCCGTTTTCTCTTGTTCTTTTATAAATGGCAAAACTTTCTGGTCTTGGAGAATAGAATTCGATTCGGATGTATGTAATGTCATACGCCTTCCCTGAAACATATGTAAATGCTTTTATTTATGATAAATAGATTGATAAACAATTAAAAAGGATACAACAGTGTTTTTGTCTCTAGGAATAAGCTAACAAAAAAAAAAAAATTCAAAAGGAGAGGACTTGAAGGTACATGCTCATATTAATATGATACAAAGAAATGTTCGAAAGAAAATAATGTATCTATTTAAGCTTGAAATAAAAAAAAAAATCTGCTGAGATGCGTTCAACATACATCTTTCACTAACGAACTTACATAGATTAGAAATCAACGGGATCAACTATATGTAAACGCCACACTTTTCCACATTTATATATCTCCACAAGTTATAATGTGTCTGTAATACATAACTTGAAAATTCTGATTACTTTTCGATTCATTATTGCTTATTTCTTTTTTTTTTTTTTTTTTTTTTTTCTTTATCTATCTCCTTTGTGCCCTAAGGCGTGGAGTAGCCTCCTCACACCACTTCTTAAATCTTCCCCTGTCCTGGACCATTCTCCTCATTTCCACCATTGAGCAGCCCCTCTCACTCCCAAGTCTCTCTACATATCCATTATATGTAAGCCTCGGTCTGCCAACTGGTCGCTGCCCTCGTGGTCTTGCTTCCAATAGCCACCTCGCTCTCCGGTCATCACCCATTCTGCACACATGGCCGAACCACTTGAGTTGACGCTCAATGAGGACATCTCTTAGGGGTCTCACTCCCAAGTTTTCCCGGATAGTTTCGTTTCTCACTCGGTCTCGTTTGGTTTTACCAGCAGCTCTTCTCAGGAACCTCATTTCTGCCCCCGTGATCTTACCAACATGCCTTTCAAGAGCTGTCCAACTTTCTGACCCGTAAAGTAAAACTGGAAGGAACACTGTCTTGAAGAGTCTCATTTTGGCTTTTCGGCTCAACTCTTGCTTCCCTATTAGAGTGTTGGATATCTGGTAGAATACACCATTGGCTTTCCTTATCCTGTTCAGCACTTCCTGGTCGATTCTCCCATTATTGCTAATGACAGTCCCTAGGTATTCGTAGCATTCTACCGTCTCCAGCTTTTCACCACAGCATAATATATTTAGTTCTTGTGCATCTCTTCCAATGTGCATTACCTTGCTCTTGGCTGGGTTGATCTGTAGACCTTTCCTTCTCAGCTCCTCATACCACTCCTCTACAGCTGTTTGCAGTCGATCAGGGCTATCAGCTACTATCACAATATCATCCGCATAAATGAAGCTCTGGACGAGAACAGGGATGAGATTCCAATACCCCACTGTAGTCCGTGGAGTTCTCCTTTTACAGATCTTCCATACCTCATCCATAACTATATTGAAAAGTAGTGGGCTCAGGCTATCCCCCTGCTTGACACCCCTGCGCATTTTAAAGGGAGAAGATTTCATTCCATTCAGGCGCACTATTCCTTTAGGATCCTCATATACAGCTTTGATGGCATTTATTAAGTTTTGAGGTACCCGCTTTTGCTTAAGCGCCCTCCATATTTCCTTGCGGGGAATTGTATCAAATGCTGCTTTCAGATCTAAAAATCCGAGATACACGTTGCGACCCCGATCCCACGTTTTCTCTACAACCATTCTTAGGGAGAATATGTGGTCTTGCGTTTGTCTACCTGGTTGAAAAGCCGCCTGTTCTTCCTCTAAATCCTTATCAACATAGGTTCTTAAACGTTGTTCGAGTATCCTTGTGTATACCTTATACACTACGGAAGAGAGGCATATCGGCCGATAGTTCTCGCAGGAGGTCTGTGGTCCCTTCTTGTAAATAGGAATTATTATGTTTTCTTCCCACTCGGCCGGGATCTTCTTCTCATTCCACACCAACTGAAAAAGGTTCTGCAGGGCCTTAATTAGTTCCATTCCTCCATACTTGATCAGTTCAGGTGGAATTCCATCAATTCCAGCAGCCTTCCCTAACTTAATTCTTTCGATAGCCATTTCGACCTCCTCCTCAGAGATAGCATCTTCCATGTTTGGTGGTACCGTATCCTCAGCTCTAGGCCTCCTGCCATCATCAGCAATGTCTTCTGGTTCCTCGCAAGAGAACTTGGACTGGTAATGCTTTCTCCAAACCTCCAACACTTCTTTGTTGTTGCTTATCAGCTGACCGTCGATACTCTTTATGGATCGCACCTGCTTGCCTTTCTTACCTCTAATGCTTTTGACCGTATTCCAGAATTTCCTAATATTCTGTTCAAAATTCTTTTGGATCTCGGCTCCAAAATCTTCCCAAGACCTAATTTTAGCCTCCTTCACAATCTTACTGGACTCGTTCCTTTTTCTCACATATTCATTCCAGGCTTCGGCATCCTTTCTCTTCATATATTCCTTCCAAGCAATCTTTTTCTCCTTCACTATCCTAGCAACCTCCGCATTCCACCATCTGGTTTTCTTGGTAGTTGGGATAATCTTTTTCTTTCCGCATACTTTCTCACCTGCATCCAGAATACTGTTTTTAATGCAGATCCATATCTTATTAAGATCTTGGTCTATATTAATTTCCTCAAGTTCCTTTCTTAATATCTCTTCGTATAGCTCTCTCTTATCGTTCATCTGGAGCATTTCCACAGCGAGTCTTTCGTATCTCTTCTGATTTTTCTTGCCCACTTGTACCAGATTTTTGGTGTCAGCAACCACTAAGCGATGGTCCGTATTCAATTCAGCGCCCCTGATTGCTTTTATGTCGGTGAAGAATCGTCTTATGTCTTTGGTATATATGAAGTAGTCTATAACACTGCTTCCTCCTCTTCCACCATAGGCCTCATAGGTTATTTTATGGATGCCCTTATGATTAAAAAAGGAATTGCCAATGAGCAAGTCATTCTCTACACAGAATTCAATGAGTCTTTGTCCATTATCATTTTTCGTGGGTTCACCTCCCCAAATACCCATTGAACCATGTGCATTGTCATAATCGTTGCCAGTTCTAGCATTGAGATCTCCGCAAATAATTATCTTCCGGTTCCGATTACATGCAGAGTCCACTACGCTTTGGAGGTCATCATAGAATTGCTCCTTATCTCTGACTGAGCTGTCCTCTGTAGGTGCATATACTTGGATAATTGACACTTTACCCATGGTAAGAGTGATATCGGCATACATGATCCTGGATGTTACTGCTTCCCAGTTTTCAACCCGGTCTGCCAACTCATTTCTAAAGATCAAGGCAACTCCTTCCCTTGCTCTTCCCTCATTCACCCCTGAGTACATCATTGTGAATCCAGATGGTAAGTCCCTAGTACCACTTCCTTTTCTTTTCACCTCACTTAATCCGATTATGTCCACGTTGTATCTTTGCATTTCCTTGACCAGTTCTACCTCTTTTCCAGTGAGCGTCTTTATGTTCCATGTTGCTAATCGTATATCCTTATCCTTGCCGTGTTGTTGCCGTCTTGACTGTCCGATTCCGAGGCTAGTGTTTGAACTATGAATCGCTTATACTTCAAACGGGTGATTGGCCCAGTGTTGAAGGCCCCGTCACCTCGGGACAACTGGACCCCCATATACCCAGGGGTAATGGTTGGATAACTAGGATAGGTACGGATGTAGATCGGATTGAAGGGATTAGGGTGAGGACTCGATTCCTTCCAGGAGAGGAGTGGAGGAATCAAGAGCTCGCGTGGGCAGGGTCGCTACTTCCCTGAAGTAGATCTATTCCTCACTGGGGTTGTGAGAAAGTCACTACTCGCTACCCCCTTATTTCTTTTTTTTAAGGGATCTAATTTCATCAACATTCGAGTTTTATTTACTGCTTGCTTGTTTTTTACAGCGATTTGCTTTCTATAAATATATCGTAAAGATGAATCGATAGGAGGTGTATTTACGACTCGTAGTAAAGTCTTATACGTTTCTGGAAATCGAGAAAGATTAGTGTTCCTCTAAAATCACTTTATATTGCCTTTTTTTTAAGAAGAATAATAAAAGAATTTTATTATGGAACTAAAGTTTTTAAACTAAAATATAATTAATTAAAGATTATCTTATAAATTATAAATAACTATCTTATAAATTATTATACGTATTTACGTAAAAAGTTTTTATTTTCATCATTGATAACACGGGAAATTTTGGCTGTCATTTCTTTAGCGTATACATCCATCAAATACCCAGTTTGTTCAACATCGTTACAGCCGTTTTTGAGTAAATAAAAAAAAAAAAAAAAAAAAAAAACACGTAAAAAATTAGACAAAATTTATTAAGTAAAGTGCCCCCTCTAATTGATCAATTTTGATAAAATTTTGACTGTCACGTCGCGGGCATATAAATACATCAAATACCAGTTCTGTCAAAATCGTTAGAGCCGGTTTGGAGAAAAAAAAAAAAACTTAAAAATTAGACAAAATTCATTAAATAAAGAACCCCTCCGTTTGACCAATTTTGATGAAATTTTTGCTGGCACATCGCGGCCATATACGTACACCAAATTTCAGGTTTGCACTGTTTATAGTTCTCTTCGTGTGAAGAGACCAGCTCAAAAAAAAAAAAAAAAAAAAAAAAAAACCACATACACACAATTTCACGGGACTTGGTTATTTGGACTCAGGGGACCCCGAAACGTGTACCTACCCAATTTCAGGTTCGTATTTTTATAGTTTTTGAGCTAGACTGACACACACACACCATTTCGTGTGGCTTGGTTATTTGGACTCAGTGGACCCCAAAACGTGCATTTCCGTTAAAAACCGGAAGTCGAAATTTTTCATAATCGCAATAATTTCCCTTACTATTTATTTCATATATAAAGAAAAAAAGTAAAAATAAGAAAGTAAAAAAATAACTGTCACGAAATTATTAAATTTCTATTTATTTGTGAATTATACCATTATCTTTATAAATATAAAAATTTTGTGTCAAGAAGTTTATCGGGGGTAAATCCAGAAACTTTGAGCAGTTTTGTGATTTTTATAAAATTTGGCTCATTGTGTGGAGTTCCGTCCAACTTAAAAGACAAATTAATTTTTATCTCGATTATTGGTTATAGTCCCTTCGTGGTCTAAGAAGTGTGAATCTGCTGTAAAACTTCGAAAAAGAGAATTGAGAAAGTTTAACACGTTGAGCGCCAAGCGGTACGATCGTACCGCTCTTGGACTATTGGCTGGGGCCGAGGCGGTCCCCAGGTACCGCCCGCTCCCGCCAGCTAAAAGGTTGTTCTGGGCCAGGGGACCGCCTGCCGAGCGTGATTTCAAGGCATATGGGATCGCTCCGGCCCCGAACAATACGCCAATGCAATTGGACCAAAAAAAATTTTTTTAATTTGGGGAGTGCATTGAGCCTCAACCTCGCTCCAACCATGATCTCAGCCACCTCCTTTAGAATTTTTTTATTTTTACTTCTTTTAGGTTTTTATTTTTTATTTTTTTGTGTGTGATACTTGCTTTAGTTTTTTTTTTTTTTTTTTTTACAAAACAAAATATCTTATTCATTAAAATAATATCACAACAAATTTATACAAAATAAGGAATAGAGGCACTAAAATATTCATAATTATTTACTTGTGAGCTTCCATGAAGCACGGGCGGCAATAAAATGGTTCTCCCGGCAATGAGGACAGTACGTTGCATTTTTTCTTGCAGTTATTGCATCCTCTGCGTGTCTTTCTATTGTCGCCTTCTTTTATGCAAATAACTGCTTTGGGCTCAACGAAAGATTCATCCCCAGAGCCCAATAATTTAACAATTCGCATGATCAAGAACCTTTCTTTTTAAAACAAAAAACTCTTCTTAAAATACCTAAATAAAATTTACACCAACTGCTTGTTTCCTGATTCATGGCGGCAATCAATTGCGATTCCGATACTGAAAAGTGACAAACCAACAGACGATCCCAAGAGCTACCGCTTAATCTCATTAACATGTACCGAATGCAAACTTCTAGAAAAGATGGCTATCAATAGATTAAACTGGATATTTGAAAAAAGAGGATCACTCGACCAATGGCAAAGCGGCTTTCGTAAAGCACGAGGGACAACCTAGTTAGGCTAGAGACGGACATCAATGAAGCTTTTATCAAAAGGGAGAAGGTCCTAGCTGTTTTTATTGACCTGGAAAACGCATTCGATAGAGTATGGAAGAAGCAAATACTAGAAGTTTTATTGAGCATAGGTATTGACGGATACATGCTAGCACTAATAGACAATTTTTTAAATAATAGAACTTTCCAAGTAAGAAACGGTTCAACTTTGTCGGAGTCTTTCATGCAGGAGAATGGCGTTCCACAAGGAAGTGTGTTATCAGCAGCTCTTTTCTCAATAGCGTTGAATCCACTACTCAGAATCATACAAACACCGGCCAAGTCTATGCTCTATGCGGTTGACTTAGTAATTTACTGTGCAGGAAAATCAATCCCGGAACTATATAAAACTATTCAAAAAATATTGAACCGAGTCAATAACTGGTTGACAACGCACGGATTCCGTATATCTATCAAAAAAACCTTCAGCGTACTTTTTACAAAGAAAAAACCATTACAACTACCCACGCTTAAAATTGAAGATACTGCCATTGCTAATCAGAATTCCCTACGTTATTTAGGCCTTACCTTTGATTACAGATTAAATCACAATAATGTGAAGTCCATATTTTTCAAGTCGGTCAAAAAAAAGTTTAAGGTGGGTTAGATATAAATTGGGTTAGGCTCTTCTTCCGAAATCGAAGCTATAAGGCAATCATCTTGATATGGGAAAACATAATTTAGTCCATTAAACACTTAGTTGATGAATCGCTGACAAGTAAAAAGATAAAAGAGGAAGCATTTCTGAGGCCAAAGGGCATAAAGTTAAATTTAAAAAAAACCAAAGGGTGTGGTTATAGCGTTTCCGGCTTATCTGCTTCTGTCACTGGTATCGAAAAATAAGCCTTGAATAAATCTATTTTGGGAAAAAAAATTTTTTATGAAGGATGTGTTGATATTCCTCTGTTTTAGATATGGGTTATTTATCTGGGATCGCTTGCGAGTTAAGACTTTAAGACTTCAGTATTCGCTACATGGTAGCATCGAGCCATCCTTCTTGGATGCTAAGTGAATTGGGCTGGACCACTGAGACTTGGAAGGGCCTATTATTCCATGTTTCAACATAAATCCGAACTCTTCTTTCGCAACGGCTAATTTTTTGGTATCTAACGATCAAGGACGACAATAGATTGACCGGTTGTAATAATATGATGTAACTGTAGGCAGCAAACATGGTTTTGTTAAATTCGGGTAGGAACTAAACTAAGGAGATCGGCAAATATGTGTTCTTTAGAAACCGTGCTTAAAAAATCTTTAGGGTAGACCGATGTAATATTACCGCTAACTCCCAAGTTAATTTTGACATCCATCAGCTGTTTATTTCTTAAATCAACAAAAAGGTTAAAATTATGCAAAAAATCAGCATGTAATATTTAATACTTATTACTATGAACCTTGGCACTAATCAATGGTCATCTGAAATCACGACGAAGTCCCAAGTTGATATTTGAAACATGTACACCAATCAAGGGAATCTCCCTCCCTACCATAAGCTCCATATAATTTAAATTCTGAAATTATTTGTTTACATTGTGAAATAAATGGGGATATAATCGATACATCAGTTCCACTGTCTACAAGAAATCGAATTCCTGCAATTATGTCTTTAAGGAATAAACGGAACTTACGGCTTCCTTTAGGGTGGTCTGCAGTAGAATGAACCGCTAGTACTGCTGCAGTTTCTCGTTTCCCTTTTTATTCCATTGGCAAGGGTGTTGGCATTTTTCGGGTAGACACCTTTTTCCAAAAAACAATATTTACCATTCGGGTCGAACCGTCCACGGCTACGGCTTCGGTTTTTCAATTGCCTGCTGCTGACCTCATTTGAAGTCTTTCTTCGAATTGCGGAACACTGCGTAGAAGAAATTCGAGCATCCATCGCTTCTATTTTGGCCACAAGTAGTTTTATTATTCCATCCATGCCACTGTTGGAGCAATTTTCAGAACTACTCGTAGTACTAGGCATAAACTTCACGACGAGGATTCTAGGATATAGACTATTTTATCTGCCATCACAGCTAGCTTCTACAAATTCTCATCCGAAACTAAGAGAATATGCTTAATGGACTCGGGAATTTTATCAAGCCGTAGCGTACGTAGAACCTTCGACGATATGTCGGTACCAGCCAATGAAGTCACAGTTGACTCGGTTTTAGGTCCCAAGATCTGGACAAGCGACTAAGCTTTTAATCTGAGAGTCCTCACTCTCTTTATAAAGGCTTTCTTTGTCTAAGGAATATTTGGTTTCGTTACACACTCTAAAATATCTATTATATTAGCCACAAATTTTCGATCTAATTGTGATACCAAGTAATCAAATTTTGTACCTTCAGTAGTAACTCCATTTAATTTGAGTGGAGCCTCTAATTGTCAAAACCAAAAATCAGGTCGTTTAAGCCAAAACTCTGGTGGTAATTAGACTGAAACTTTATTTGCTTTCAATTGCTGATTTCCGGCAACGTTCGAGGCAGTAGCGGATCCAGAAATTTTCTGAGGGGGCGTACTTTTTTTTTTTTACATTTCATGAGTAATGAAGACCCTAATTTAAAATATATTTTACTACATAATTACGTTACTATAAATTTTTAAATACAATCCATTTTCGATTAATGGACTTTTTTTTTTTTTATTGGTCCTCCCCTTCCTCGCCAGTTAGGCTATACGGGGTTTCCCGGGCCAGGGGAGAGGGTGGGGGATGAATGCCGAGTACATATTATTAAATGTCCCCTGCTCCGGGTTATGAACTTGCTATCTTTCGGTTCTCAATCATACATGGCCATGGGCAACGCTTATTTTCTGACGCGCTTGCCCACTTGGCCATTCCGCCACCACGAATTAGTGGACTTGAAAAATGACTAAAGATAACTAGCCACGAAAATAAAACCGTATTAATTACGGTTTGAAAGTTTAAGTTCGCGAGATCTAACTAGAGCTAGAATGGACATGGTCGTGGTAGTCAAGGGAGGAGGGGGAATTAATAAGAATTAGTGGCCTTGAAAAATGACTAAATATAGTTCATTTTCTATAGAAATATTAATACTTTATTAGTTTCCTCGCCTCTCAGGGGGGAGGGCGCCCCTCCCCTGGATCCGCTTTCGAGGCATCTGTTTTATCTTCCTTCATCGTTTTAGTAATATCATAAATTGTCTACAAGGAATAATTTAAAAGGACTATCTTAAGAAGTGTTTGCCTCATTATCTTTTAACTATTCCGAAAACATCAAGTCGGGGTCTCCAATATACGCAGTAATAGTTTTCTTTAGGCTCTCTATTAGTTAAATAGATGAAAAGGTTTCTGTATATAGTTGTATTTTAACAAAGTTAACAATTACATTTCAAGCAAACATTGATATTATTTTTAATAGCAACTTTTTTACTAATTAGAAGATATGTTCAGTTTTTTTTTTTTTGTAATCATAATTTGCTTTTAGGGAAACGCCCTATGCAAATAGTGCCTATCGACTATACAAAATTATAGATACAAACACATTACATTATACAACATCATCCACGGCGCTCCGTGATGGGTTGTTGGTTATCGCCCCTTTGTCATATTGTCTGTTTTGTATTTATCCCTTTCAAGCTTACATTTAATGAGTGATATGCTTAAAAAACTATGCCAAAATTAACAAACAAAAAAACTTAAAACATCTATGTTTTCATCGACACACAAACATCGATGTTCAAAAGTCATCGGTTTCTAACATGGATGTCGCCTCCCTACTTAGAGATCGTGATCTAGTCAGTTATATCAGCGAACTAAAAAAGGATACGTTTAGAAAGATTAGAATTTTGAAAAAATAGAAAGAACTTATCAAAAATAAATTACCGGATCTACGATATTTATTTAATATTTAAAATTTATTTATATAAATATATATACTACAATATACTTAGTAATAAAGTACTAAGAGTCCGCTTTAGTACTTTAGTCCTCTTAAAGTACTTTAGTCCTCGATTTTTTTTTAATAGATTACATAGTTTTCTTAGCTAAACTGCGGTAATTGGAAAAATAAACAAGAAATAAATGTATTAGTATTTTATTTTAAACGTTTTTTAACGTTTAAAACGTTTTTATTTTACGTTAAACGTTTTTTTCCAAATATTTAGCAGTTCTAAGATCTAAAGAAGCTTTCTCTCTACATTTAAATTAAATATGTACACAATAATGACAATGTGGTGATAAACCTTGTTTTGTCTTTTCTTTAGAAATATACAATTTTGAGCCTAATTTTTGCAAACATCATCTTTCCAAGAGTTAGGCAGCAGTTAACTAATTCTTGTAGTTTTTGTCTATTAAATTTTTGTCAATTAACTGAGCAACTGCATCGAGTAACCAAAAACTACTTTTTGTATCTCCAGTGGAAGTCGTTAGTTTTCTTAACTATCGACTACTAGTTAGAAGAAATACCAACTATTAGTGCTAATTAATATTAGATAGTTAATATTAGTTTTAATAGTCTATTAAAAAGATAAAAAAATGTTTAGTTTTCCCATTAGATTGGCTTTTCTTTGATAACTAACCAACCAAACATAAAACCAACAGAGTGGAGTGACAGCAACTGTCCAGGACTGCTAGTTTGAACAATAACAAGCCGGTAGTTATTTTATAACATAGTCAGCTTTCTACATTTCATAGTATACAATTTCATAGTTTATTTCTTTATTTACGTTAATTCTCCTAAAATGTGTCTTGCCCATCTTCTAATCTATTTTTCCATAGTTTTTATCCCTTCTTTACAAGTTCTAATAGTAATGTATTTATAGGTGTTAATGAAGAAAGTAATTAAAGTAAGCCATTATTTGTATTCATAAAATAACAATTACTGTAGTAACCTAAGCTTCGGTTAGCATTACAATACATTAGTGTCATTGCTCATGTGCGTTACCAAACTTTTGTGCTCTTGTTGAAGACCAATTACGCGGGCGTTCCATTAAATATTTCTTGGGTGACATGTCAAGCATTTCGCCTTGTTTTTATAACTATAACTAGCCTTGTTGTAGTCTCCAAGCTACCACCTCTCGTTTACTAATTGCTTATTTAATACCTGTTCAATTCAAATAAACTTACTATTTTAAAAGCTCTATTTGAATATAATAGAATTAATTTGATAATAAACCAAACATTACTGTAATTTCAACACAATATCGTTATACATTTTCTCCCAAATAAAAACTCTTTTATTCCATTCACCTTATTTTAATTAGTCTAATGAGATGTACCAACACTTCGCACATATAGTGCATCAACAGGGGGATAAAAACTAACTTCTTACTCCTGCATCGATGTTAGACGGGATATGAACACGAAAAAAAAAAAAAAAAAATGGCGAAAGCGTTTAATAAATTGAGATTAAACCTTAAAACAACAGACAAAATCTAAGCTCTTTATTATTATTTTTAACATGTCTTTAATCAACATCTATTCACTTCCTATTTTTTTCCTCCCCTTCCGAGCCTTTCCGGCTATACGGGATATTTTGCAGTCAAGGGTGAGGGCAGGGATAACTTGGAATCACGAAATATATTACAAAATTGACAGTAATTCATTGCCCAGGTTATTTATGAACCTAATTAGTCACTTACTGATAAAGCGAAAACTTCATTTCATTTTAAACCACATTACTTCACTAGTCAAATGTTTCTGAAAGCTGAGATTTTTCTTAAAAGAAACACAAAATACACCTGGTTATTCACGTATTGAAAAATTCAACATAATCACGATCACTATCAGCACCATTCGCCAAACCATTCCTGTAGTGCACTATTGGAGGGTAACGAGAGCCTGCTGTATCATCGGTACTGCTGGGATAGTCCTCCGTAGGTAATGAGCGAAATGGACTCAAGGGTTTAAGTGATCTTACAAAAAACCTTACTACTTCCAAAGGCAAATTTAAAATTTTCTGAAGAAATGATCTGCCCTGATCCATGTTAATGTTTGTCCCACCTGACCTAGTTTTGCGGTCAACACAAGCTTCACATAAAAAGGTACTTAGAATCAAAAGAAATATAAGTCTTGAAAAATGCATGGTGTGATCAGATCCTGAAGTATACCACTGAACTGTTAATTCAGTAAGATTCTATGTTGCATTTGTTAAACAGAGCGTATATTTATTACTACCCATTTAGCGCATAATTATGGCCTTAAACAATGTCTTCTATTCAAACAAAAGGATACTAAATTAGGGCTTTCCGTTAAGAATTTTCTCTGCTTTTCGGATAAACATTTTTTTACTATACATTAAGCAAACAAAAACAGTAACGAAAAGAAAATTTTAGTTATATGTGGGAAATAGTCTATTTTTACCTTCACTTACCTATATATGAAATATATAGTAAGTGGAAGTATTGCGATCGTGAAAAATTTCGACTTCCGGTTTTCAACGGAAATACACGTTTTGGGGTCCCCTGAGTCAAAATAACCAAGTCCCGCGAAATGGTCTGTGTGTGTGTGTGTGTGTGTGTGTGTGTGAACAGACTAGCTCAAAACCTATAAACCGTGCGAACCTGAAATTGGGTATTTAGTGTATGTATATGCCCGTGATCTGACAGCAAGAAGTTTATCCAAATTGCTCAAAGGGAGGGGGTACTTTATTTAATAACTTTTTTATTTTTTTTCGATTTTCTCAAAAACGGCTCTAACGATTTTGATTAAACTGAGTATTTGATCTAATTATATGCCCGAGATATGACTGTTAAAATTTCATCAAAATTGATCAACCGGAGGGGGGACTTTACTTAATAAATTTTTAATAATAATAATAATATAATAATAAGAAATGCATTTATTAAAAATATAACCAACATATTATATAATGTGATATGCATTTATACTCTTGGTCGAAGACCATCAGAGTGAGCCCAACATTATTTCATATACAGCAATTTTTTTTTTTTTTTTTTATATATATAATAACACTAATTAACATTATTTTGGTACAATAAATAATTAACGTTATTTTGGTACAATAAATAATTAACATTATTTTGGTACAAATGAACATATTAGTACTTATAGTATATGATCTGAGGATAACTTAACAATATAAATAGCAAAAGGCAAGTAGTAAATATAAACAATAATCATCCAACCTTTCCTTCACTCAAAACACTCTCTTACACGTAAATATTTCTCTTTTTTTTTTTTAAATTAATTTGTAAATATCAAAAATATAGTAAGAGAGACCAACAAATAAACAACATATGATATATAGAGAAAAAACAATTAATAATAATCAATACTAATATAATAATAAACTACTACTACTAATAACATAATAATAATCATAATAATAATAATAATAACAACAAAGAATTAATTACCAATTAAACCCACATACGAGTATCCGTATATTCACCCGTCTCCCCTCTATTAAGTTTCTTTTCAACCATTATATTCCTTAGTCAGGCTATATCTATAATACCACGATTGTCTAGAGTAACCAACCAGTGCAGTCCAGTTTTTCCCATTTAAATATTCTATAACCTCTGTTCTGCTTAGGATATGTTTTTTAAACCACCTCACTCTGAACTCTCTCAATACTGGACAGATAGCCAAAAAGTGTATTATATCTTCCCTTTCTTTCAAATTACAGAGTGTACAGAGTCCACTGGCTAGTTCATTAAACCTATTGTAATTTAGATATAGCAGCTCCCCTCTTATTTTAAAAATCCAGCTAATATCGTTATTGCTGAGATTCGCATTAATATATAATGGACATGGTTGTTTATTTATTTCTTTATAAAGAACAGTTTTTAAGGAGGATTCACAACGTGCAGTATTGTCTAGAACAAACTGTGTTTCCACGTTTATAAGTAGATTTTGAAATATTTCTTTCCAGTTGTGTACATTGTGTGGAGTTAGCAAAGGTTGTAACTGATATTTAACTAGTAGTAAATTTATATTGTGGTACCAGAATACATTTTTTGAAATTGACTCTTTCGCCAACAAATATGTGAACCTATTCTCTGAGTGTACTACCTTTAAAATGTATTTAAGATGCGATTTTAGAGTGTGGATATATAGAGGTTTAATGCCAGTTTCCAAATATAATAAATAATTGGGTGAGTTTACAGGTAGCCTGAATATTTTTTTGATAAAGAATGTCAGTAATTTTTCTACAGTATAGAACATCTGACCACCCCATACCTGCGCACCATAGCATAGTATATTACGTGATACTGTATTAAATACACGCATCTTATTACTAAATGTAATACAGTTATTATGTAAGATGCTTCTCCAGGTTACATTTATTCCTGTCTTAGCTGCATGTAATTTTTCTTTGAAATGTAATTCCAAAGACAAGCCAGACGTTAGGGTGATACCCAAGTACTTATACCTATTTACAACCTCAACATCATCACCACCAAATTTCCATTTTTCTAATTTTGACAGTTTACCGCCTTTTCTAAATACCATTATCTGTGATTTTGATAGATTTATTTTTAAGTTCCATTTTGAAAAATACATCTCGATTTGGTTAATCATCATCTGAAGGGTCAAAGGCTCTGAGGAAAGGAGCACTAAATCATCCGCGTAAGCCAAGAGCTTTAACCTCGTGGTGTTTATTAGTATGCCTCCGTCTAAATATTCCTCTATATCGTTCAAAAAGAGGGAAAAAAGTAATGGTGATAACAATCCGCCCTGTTTCAAACCCATATTCATTTCAAATCCTTCAGAGAGACCACTTTTTCCCCATACAAAACCAAATGTATTTTCATGCAGGACACGAATAATCTGGGTTATCTTAGTAGAGACCCCAATCTCCGTTATATTTAGTGTATGTATATGCCCGTGATCTGACAGCAAGAAGTTTATCCAAATTGCTCAAAGGGAGGGGGTACTTTATTTAATAACTTTTTTATTTTTTTTCGATTTTCTCAAAAACGGCTCTAACGATTTTGATTAAACTGAGTATTTGATCTAATTATATGCCCGAGATATGACTGTTAAAATTTCATCAAAATTGATCAACCGGAGGGGGGACTTTACTTAATAAATTTTGTATCATTTTCACGTGTTTTTTTTATTTACTCAAAAACGTTTTTAACGATTTTGATCAAACTTTTTGGGAATTTGATGTATGTATATGCCAAAGATGTGATAGCCAACATTTCATCAAAATTGATCTACGGGAGGGGGGACTTTACTTAAAGAATTTTGTCTAATTTTTAGGTTTTTTTCGATTTTCTCAAAAACGGCTCAAACGATTTTGATTAAACTCGGTATTTGGTGTATGTATATGCCCGCAATGAGACAGTCCAAATTTCATCAAAATTGATTAAATGGAGGAAGCAATTTACTTAATAAATGTTGTATCATTTTCACGTGTTTTTTTTTATTTACTTAAAATTAGGTGTTATTTAATATCAGGTAAGCGCTATCATTATTCACATGTTCTGAGCAAATGAAAACAAAAATAAGAAATGAATGTGGAAAAATGAGTAACTTTGAGGAGTTACATTAACAAAACGCATTAATTCCTTATCTAAGTAAGTTGGTAAGGGAAAGTTGTGTGTTGCGCGCACGCACCAGATTTTTTATATAATGGGAAGATTACTGATGTTCGTAATTTTCCGAAATGGAAAATGGGAAAAGTTGCCCGGGAGGTGTTGAAATGAGATATTCGCACAAAACTCGAAAACTTTCAATTTTATATGGAATATGTAGTTAATTGCAGAGTCGAATTTGTTTTTGATTCCCTACAAATAGAAAAAAAAAATCATTAATCCCGGACCATTATTAACTGAGTTACCTACGACCTAATATTTTCCCCACTCTATATAGGTATATATGTTTTATGGTTATTTATGTTACTATGGGCCAGCAAATTAAATTATTTTAACGCTTTTTACGGATCATAGAAAATTCTTTCTTAAACTGATAATGACTAATATTTATGGTTTCAAAGTGGTAGGGTTCCCTAACAGAGTGCGAAGGTTTGGCGGGGGGGGGGGGGGGGGGTTCTATGCCGTTTCATATGGTATAGAACATTGTATTGGTATTGGCAGTATGACCTGTTTTAAAAAATATATATATAAAATTTTTAAAAAATGCTGTTTTGGGGAAAATTGAAATTAAAATTTTAAACTAGGTTTTAAGAAAATTTCTTTAGCTTCAACCTATAAAATTTGGTATATAATATGAAATGGAATGGAATGCGCTATTAAACGACACCAATATCATAGTCCTAGTCAAATTTGGAAAACATCTGCAACTATCTTTAATTATAAAATGCTAGATTTATGAAATTTTATTACTAGTTTTCAATTTTTTTAGTAATGAAGAAATTTTCATCCCATTCTTATATTTTGCTGCATGAATAGATATAATACTACCTATTTTTCAAAAAATATAAATTTTTTAAAAATGCCCTTTTTCAGAAAATTGAAATTAAAATTTTACATTTATTTTTAAGAAAATTTCTTTAGTACCAACCTATACATTGTTGTATATCATATGAAACGGCATGGAATGCGCTGCCATATATCCAATCTCATAGTCCATCATCATCCACTCTCATATTGCCAATCTCATAGTCCTAGTCAATTTTGGAAAATATCTACAGCTATTTTTAATCATAAAATGCTAGATTTAAGAAATTTTATCATTACTTTTTAACTTTGTTAGTAATGAAGAAATTTTCATCCCACTTTTATATTTTGTTGTATGAATGGATATAATACTGCCTATTTTTTAAAAAAAATTAAAAATTCTAAGAGATGCCCTTTTCGAGATAATTGAAATTAAAATTTTAGGCTAGGTTTTAAGAAAATTTCTTTAGTACCAACCTATACATTGCTGTATATCATACGAAATGGCATGAAATGCGCTGTTAAAAGACACCAATCTCATAGTCCTAGTCAAATTTGGAAAACATCTACAGCTATTTTTAATCATGATTTTTTCTGTTTCTGGACGTATTTTTGAGGGTTTTAGAGACCAATAATTCAAAAACGGTTAGACATATCTCAGTAATATTTCACAATTGTTATAGTAGATACATATAGTACACATATACCAAATTTCAAGAAAATCTGAGATGGTGAGGTTCAAAATGATATTTTTTTGTGTTGATTTTACGTGGAATTGCCCTAGAGCATGGCCTGCCTATGCTAGTCTGTTGAAATCAACCGACAAAAAAATTGTCAATTTAATGATAAAAATGTTTTGATTTTAGGATAATTCAAATTTTGGTTCAATATTGTTCTCTTTTAATAAGACCCAAAAGCGTGGTCTCCCTTTCGGTAACCCGGTGCTTTACTTAGGCAGACTGAATTTGAAAAGTTGGAAATTTCAAGGTAAAATTAATGTCTTTTGGGAAAATGGAAATTTTAGCATGGGGTACCAGCGTGTTAGTGTAAACTTTGTGACGCAGTCTGCCATCGATGTTCCCTTGCCTTCTAGTGGCAGACTGAACTCAAATGTGGAAAAACTGGTATTGACCAATTTTATGGTAAAAGTTCATCTTCTTCAGAACGATTCAATTTTCAGCACAAGATACTACGTGATTCTACCACGTGTAAAAAAAAACTTTGTGACACAGTCTGCCATCGACATCTAACGGATTTCTTCGGAAGACCTACAATAAGGTACCTAAGTACAATAAGGTATACTTATACTACTTTCAGACATTGTTAAATTTTCCATCCATTTCCACCTATCCTATAAACATGTATTAGCTACAGCTCAAAACGTTATTTCTTCCATATCCATTTTCCTTTATGTCTGAATTTAGAGAATACCTGAAATTAATAAATGAAGAAATAAACAGTGTTTCATTTGTTACTAGCTGAACCGAGAGATGTTCTATCCATATCACATAACTTTTTTTGTGATCATGTAACACTGGGAAAAACGTAAATCTAAGTAAACTTAAGTATGTTAAAATTTTAAAAATGTGAATTTTTTTTTTAATTTTAACATACTTAAGTTTACTTAGATTTACGTTTTTCCCAGTGTTACATGATCACAAAAAAAGTTATGTGATATGGATAGAACATCTCTCGGTTCAGCTAGTAACAAATGAAACACTGTTTATTTCTTCATTTATTAATTTCAGGTATTCTCTAAATTCAGACATAAAGGAAAATGGATATGGAAGAAATAACGTTTTGAGCTGTAGCTAATACATGTTTATAGGATAGGTGGAAATGGATGGAAAATTTAACAATGTCTGAAAGTAGTATAAGTATACCTTATTGTACTTAGGTACCTTATTGTAGGTCTTCCGAAGAAATCCGTTAGATGTCGATGGCAGACTGTGTCACAAAGTTTTTTTTTACACGTGGTAGAATCACGTAGTATCTTGTGCTGAAAATTGAATCGTTCTGAAGAAGATGAACTTTTACCATAAAATTGGTCAATACCAGTTTTTTCCACATTTGAGTTCAGTCTGCCACTAGAAGGCAAGGGAACATCGATGGCAGACTGCGTCACAAAGTTTACACTAACACGCTGGTACCCCATGCTAAAATTTCCATTTTCCCAAAAGACATTAATTTTACCTTGAAATTTCCAACTTTTCAAATTCAGTCTGCCTAAGTAAAGCACCGGGTTACCGAAAGGGAGACCACGCTTTTGGGTCTTATTAAAAGAGAACAATATTGAACCAAAATTTGAATTATCCTAAAATCAAAACATTTTTATCATTAAATTGACAATTTTTTTGTCGGTTGATTTCAACAGACTAGCATAGGCAGGCCATGCTCTAGGGCAATTCCACGTAAAATCAACACAAAAAAATATCATTTTGAACCTCACCATCTCAGATTTTCTTGAAATTTGGTATATGTGTACTATATGTATCTACTATAACAATTGTGAAATATTACTGAGATATGTCTAACCGTTTTTGAATTATTGGTCTCTAAAACCCTCAAAAATACGTCCAGAAACAGAAAAAATCATGATTAAAAATAGCTGTAGATGTTTTCCAAATTTGACTAGGACTATGAGATTGGTGTCTTTTAACAGCGCATTTCATGCCATTTCGTATGATATACAGCAATGTATAGGTTGGTACTAAAGAAATTTTCTTAAAACCTAGCCTAAAATTTTAATTTCAATTATCTCGAAAAGGGCATCTCTTAGAATTTTTAATTTTTTTTAAAAAATAGGCAGTATTATATCCATTCATACAACAAAATATAAAAGTGGGATGAAAATTTCTTCATTACTAACAAAGTTAAAAAGTAATGATAAAATTTCTTAAATCTAGCATTTTATGATTAAAAATAGCTGTAGATATTTTCCAAAATTGACTAGGACTATGAGATTGGCAATATGAGAGTGGATGATGATGGACTATGAGATTGGATATATGGCAGCGCATTCCATGCCGTTTCATATGATATACAACAATGTATAGGTTGGTACTAAAGAAATTTTCTTAAAAATAAATGTAAAATTTTAATTTCAATTTTCTGAAAAAGGGCATTTTTAAAAAATTTATATTTTTTGAAAAATAGGTAGTATTATATCTATTCATGCAGCAAAATATAAGAATGGGATGAAAATTTCTTCATTACTAAAAAAATTGAAAACTAGTAATAAAATTTCATAAATCTAGCATTTTATAATTAAAGATAGTTGCAGATGTTTTCCAAATTTGACTAGGACTATGATATTGGTGTCGTTTAATAGCGCATTCCATTCCATTTCATATTATATACCAAATTTTATAGGTTGAAGCTAAAGAAATTTTCTTAAAACCTAGTTTAAAATTTTAATTTCAATTTTCCCCAAAACAGCATTTTTTAAAAATTTTATATATATATTTTTTAAAACAGGTCATACTGCCAATACCAATACAATGTTCTATACCATATGAAACGGCATAGAATGGGCTGTTAAACGACACCAATTTCATAATCCTAGTCCAATTTAGAAAACATTTGCAGCTATTTTTAATCATAAAATGCTAGATTTAAGAAATTTTATCACTACTTTTTAATTTTGTTAGTAATGAAGAAATTTTCATCCCACTTTTATATTTTGTTGTATGAATGGATATAATACTGCCTATTTTTTAAAAAAAAATTAAAAATTCTAAGAGGTGCCCTTTTCGAGATAATTGAAATTAAAATTTTAGGCTAGGTTTTAAGAAAATTTCTTTACTACCAACCTATACATTGCTGTATACCATACGAAATGGCATGAAATGCGCTGTTAAAAGACACCAATCTCATAGTCCTAGTCAAATTTGGAAAACATCTACAGCTATTTTTAATCATGATTTTTTCTGTTTCTGGACCTATTTTTGAGGGCTTTAGAGACCAATATTTCAAAAACGGGTAGACATATCTCAGTAATATTTCACAATTATTCTAGTAGATACAAGTAGTACACATATATCAAATTTCAAGAAGATCTGAAATGATGAGGCTCAATCCTGTGTTGAATTGACGTGGCATGACCCTCTATTGTTCTTATACCACAGGTACTTGAACATATTAAAATTTGAATCCTTACAAAAATGAAGAAATTTTTCGTCTAATTTTTCAATTTAAGCCTGCCATAACTTTTCAGCTGCTTAGGCTTGGCAGACAAATAGCAAACTCTTTCATTGGGCATAAATCATCACGTGTGAAAAATTGAGGGTCCCAAATGCTGTGAATTTTACATCCCAAAAAATACAATTTTTGAAATTGAGTCTGTCAGAGATTAATAACCGGTTACAAGTGGCAGACTGATGAAAGCATCCATGCTTGAACATAATCTATCATCTATCAAAGTTTCATCCATCCTGGAGTCAGGATCATGTTTTGGCATTTTCTTCACTCTTTTTGTATGGCCGCCATTTTCGAAAACAACCGCTTTGAAATGGCAGACTTGGGTTTTGTTACTCAGAGTGGAATGGATTTTCATTATAAGTGGTTAAACCTTCTCCTGAAATGAACATCCATTTTCGGCCTCGGCTCCAGGACTATTATAAAGGACCTAACTGTCAATGAACTTTTTCAAAGAGCGTGTCGAATATCTTGACACATTATACCTGAATACCGAGGATAATTGTGTAATCAACGAAGTCAAATAAAAATCCAGAAGACTTCAATATAGTTGGTACTATGTCTGACAATAGGAGCAGTTAATAGATACTTCCTCCAGTAATTATCCATTTGAAATAAAAAAAAATTAAATTTAATAAATTTTCTAGATAATGTTTCAAATAAAACCCTTTTTATTATGATGTATTTTTTTAGAATTTAATAGGATCAGTTGGTATCATTTGTTTAATAAAATTTAAACCACTTGATTTTAATAATAATAATAATAATACTTTATTGTTAGCTATTTACAAAATTTCCAAAATGATTAAAAAATAAAGTATACATGGCAATGGCAATAGCCGTCTGCCAGAGTTCACTGAAAGTATAAACAGGTAAACAATAATAAAATACAACAATTCAATTACAATAAAGAAAATAAAACGTAGAAATTAATTAACTTATGAGTTACTTATAACTCATTAAATAATGTAAAACAAAGATAGAAAGAAAGTAATTAAAGAGGATTAATTATACTCTGAGGAACAATAAATAAAAAAAGACAAAAAAAAAAACAAAAAAAAATCTTAAATTCAATATACCATAGTAAAAATATAGTAAAGAATAGAACTTATAAAATTAAAAATCATACATCTAGGAGTACCAAGCCCTCCAAGCGTGACGAGCAAAACGGATCAAGGGAGGAGGATGAGAAAGAGCAGTCAGAAAAGAAATTATCTCATCCCTTGTGAGACTGCGCTTGTAAAAATAAAGTAAACGAAACTCAGCCAATAGAGGACACTCTCCCAAGAAGTGATACAAATCTTTACGAGAACTACAATTGCATAGAGAACATCTTGACTGAACCAAGGACGATAATTCAAATAAAGAAGCTCTCCCCTCAACTTAAGCAGCCATTTCACCTCCAAAAAATTCAAATCTTTGGAGAGAGATGCAGTACCGCGGTTTTTATAATCCGAGATTAAAAGTTTTAACTGTTTTAAAACTTTTATAAATATAATTAAAAAGTAAAAGTTAAACCTTTACTTATTACCTCTAACAGAAAACTTAAAAAATTTATAAAAAAATATCTATTTCTAAATTTACTAAGGCGGTACTAAAAAATACATGTTTTTCGGATTTCTTTGATTTAATTGTTTACCACTATGCCATTTGTTCAAAAATCAAAACATTAAACTTTTCGGAAATCTTTGATACTAAGCAATGTTATCATATCATCCAGGGTAGTTTTTAAAAAAAAATATCTAGAGTGAATTTCGAAGGGGGAGTATTTCAAAATATCAAAAAATTATACTTTTCGGAAATCTTTGATATTAAGCAATGTTATCATGTCATCCAGAGTGGTATTTTTTAAAAAAATATCTAGTATGGTTTTGGGGGGAGGAGTTGTATTTCAAAATATCAAAAAATTATAATTTTCGTAATTCTTTGATATTAAGGGATGTGATCACGTCATCAAAGGTGGTGCTTTTAAAAAAAAATATGTAGGAATTTCCGGGGGGTGGGATTTCAAAATATCAAAACATTATACTTTTCCGAAATCTTTGATATTCAGCAATGTTATCATGTCATCCAGGGTTTTTTAAAAAACAAAATATCTAGTATGAATTTCGGGGGGGGGGGGGGGATTTAAAAAATCAAAAAATTATACTTTTCGGTAAAATCTTTGATATTAAGCAATGTTATCATGTCATCCAGAGTAGTGTTTTTTAAAAACAAAAAATAGTATAAAATTCGTTGGGGGGGGGGATTTAAAAAATCAAAAAATTATACTTTTCGGTTAAATCTTTGATATTAAGCAATGTTATCATGTCATCCAGGGTGGTGTTTAAAAAAAAAATATCTAGTATAAATTTCGGGGGGGGGGGGGAGGTTTCAAAATATCAAAAAATTAAACTTTTCGGAAATGTTTGATACTAAGCAATGTTATCATGTCATCCAGGGTGGTTTTTTAAAAAAAATATCTAGTATGAATTTCGGAGGGGGGGAATTTCAAAATATCAAAAATTATACTTTTCGGAAATCTTTGATATTAAGCAATGTTATGTCATCCAGAGTGGTATTTTTAAAAAAAATATCTAGTATGGTTTTCGGGGGAGTGGTTGTATTTCAAAATATCAAAAAAATTATAATTTTCATAATTCTTTGATATTAAGGGATGTGATCACGTCATCAAGGGTGGTGCTTTTAAAAAAAAATATGTAGGAATTTCCGGGGGGTGGGATTTCAAAATATCAAAACATTATACTTTTCCGAAATCTTTGATATTAAGCAATGTTATCATGTCATCCAGGGTTTTTTTAAAAAAAATATCTAGTATGAATTTCGGGGGGGGGGGGATTTAAAAAATCAAGAAATTATACTATTCGGAAATCTTTGATATTAAACAATGTTATCATGTCATCTATGAAGGTGTTTTTTTTTTTAAATGTCTACTATGAATTTTGAGGGGGGGTGGGGGGTAGTTCGAAAATATCAAAACATTTACTTTTCGAATATCTTTGATATTAAGGAATGTGATCATGTCATCCAGAGTTGTGGTTTTTTTTTTTTTTTTTTTTTTTTTTTTTAAATCTACTATGAATTTCAGGTGGAGGGGGGCTAATCCTTATGTTTAATTCTAAAATATGAAAACATTAAACTTTTCGGTTATCTTTAATATAATGAAATTTAATTATGTTATCCAGGGTGGTGGTTTCGAAAGATATATCTATAAATTTCGTGGTGTGGGATTACCTATTTTAAATTATTTATTAATTAAGAACTCCCAAGGGGGCACCACGAGAAGGTGGCAGTAGGCGCTGCAGGGGATCGGGTAACCGGGGAACACGTCTGAGACAACACAATAATGTTGTTGGGGACGGATATATTCAGTTATTCGAATTTCGATAAGGAAAAAAATTATAATATTATTTTTTGAACCACCACAGTCTCAAACTAATATTATTCCTGATGTTTACCGATTAAAATTTGGTCAATTGAATTTTAGGCAAGCAAAGGTCTAATTTTCGTTAAATCGATATTTTAGAATTTTAAGTAAGTATCTGGAAACATAAGGACGCATTATTATTTCAATGAAATAGGTAAATAATAAATTACTAGTAATGCGATCGCCCCCCCCACGATCGAAATATAAAATTGGTAATATTTTCGAATTATACCTATCAGGAAAAATATGGATGCACCCTCAACCTCTCCCCAAAGAAATTGAAATTTTAAATAATTGATAATGTGAGTGCCCCCCCCCCCCCACACCCACGTCCGAAATTTGTATTTGATAATATTTTCGAATTTTACGTACCTGAAAACATAAGAATGCACCTTCATTTCAATGAAATCGGTATACTTCACATTATTGTTAATGAGAGCGCCTCCCCCCCCCCCCCCCAACACCACCGAAATATAAACTTGATAATATTTTTTAATTATACCTATCGGAAAACCTAAGCATATAAACCCCCCAAACCCCAATCGGAATGAAAGATCCTTAAAAATAAATAAAATGAATACACAAAACGTTTAGTTAACAAAATTTACTCTAGGTAATAGGGAAGAAATATTCTCCTGTACTTTTCTCAAATGCTGTACTTTGATGACCGGTGTACTCGCATAAAAAAAAAAGTTGATCATGGAGAGTTTTCAAGAGTACACATCACGTATCCGTACTTTTTATTCATATTACTTTTTGCCCATCATTGACACTGTCAAAGAATTCCAAAAAGTATAATATTTTAATTTAAAAAAACTCACCATCGAAATTGGAAATAGATATTTTTTTAAAAAAACACCTCGAGTAATACATACTTATTTATTGTAATTTTTAAGTTTTCTGTGGGAAGATTTAAGTAAAGGTTTAACTTTTACTCTTTTATTACATTCATGAATGTTTTAAAACACTTAAAACTTTCATGAGGAAGAGCTTTTATGTAAAAATTTTGAAAAAACTTTTATTGCTCAGAGGTTATAAATAAAAGTTTTTTTATAACAAATAAAGTAAAGCGTTTTTTTTTTTTTTTTTTTTTTTTTTTTTTTTTTTTTTTTTTTTTTTTTTTTTTTTTTTTATCGAACCGGGCTCGTATTAATTGAAATACCCCCCATTTACAATGTTCATAGTTATCGAATAGAACCACGAATGCAAGAATTATAAAAAAATAGATAATTTAAAAAAGGTAATCCCCCACCTCTAAATTTATAGATATACCGTTCGAAACAACCACACTGGGTAACATGATTAAATTTCATTACATTAAAGATAACCGAAAAGTTTAATGTTTTTATATTTTCGAATTACACATCAGAATTAGCCACCCTCCCCCCGAAATTCGTAGTAGATTTAAAAAAAAAAAAACCATCACCCTGGATGACATGATAACATTGCTTAATATCAATGATTTCCGAAAAGTATAATTTTTTGATATTTTAAAATTCCCCCCCCCCCCGAAATTCATACTAGATAATTTTTTTTAAAAACACCACCCTGGATGACATGATAACTTTGCTTAATATCAAAGATTTCCAAAAAGTATAAATTTTTGATATTTTGAAACCCCCCCCCCGCCCGAAATTCATACTAGATATTTTTTTTTCTTGCTTTTAGTAAGTACTAAGAACTGGCAAAAATTCAGCTTGTCTCTAATTATTCCCAACACAAAACCTTCATTGCCGGGGCTATTTGGTGTATTTTGGGCTTTAGGAAATATCTCGGTTGATTTTCTTTGTCCAGCTTTTGACGCCTTCTATGGCGTATAAGTTGTTTTTTTTTTTCATCAAAAATCAAAATGCGATTGAGAAAGGGATCGTTTTTATAGCATGTCAAAAGCATAGAACAGAATTCATAGCAGCGATTGTTTTTGGTTTTCGTTTATTTGGTGAGGCTCACCTACTTACCTAACCAATTGCCTCCAGAGGCTTACGATTGGTTCATGCAGAGGTAGACCTCCATTTGTTAAATATTTTTGGTTGGGTCTTCTTCCAATATTGGACTTCAGCTGGTCGTTGTCAACTACAATTGGCGTTCCTTTTCTCACTCATTTAAAATCTCTGCTTCGAAACTTCAAGAAACTTTGCTATGTTCTATACATAAGTAATATATATATTTTTCAAAGGAAAAAGAACAACGGACTTGTTTTGTATCGATGTGCGGTGTTGGAATCGATTCCGAGAGGGCCGATTTCCGGGTTTACTCTCGAACGGTCAGTCAGTCACATGGATAGAATGCTTCCATATTTTTGGTATCTGTGTTTTCGTGTGTTAGCCTCGATAATGCATTTATTTCAATATACTGTAATCAGCTGTGTTCAGACTCAGGTGTCTTATTGATAATCCACCCATGCTCCTCATTTATTGTTCCTTCGGGAAACGGCACCAACGATTTAAGCGATTCTGTTATAGCTACCTCCGTTAAAAAAAAAAATGTATCTGAGGAGATTCATACAGCTTACGAGCGAATCTTAATATTTTTGTCGTTGACTGTTTACATATCGTTTACCTCAAGAACCAAGAAGAATAAAAAATAAAAGTTCGCAAAAATATGTGACTTAATTAGACGTTGCTGAGAAACTGTAATTGTCGCTCTGTAATTACAGTTACAATTCCTAGTTGTATTCTCCATTTACAACTATTTTTTTCCAACTACAACTCCTTAACTGGTAGTTGAAAATAGTAGTTGCAAGCTGCCAACTACAAACTACAAGTAGTTGTCTGGGTAATTAATTACAAATGTAGTAAACTACTGCCCAACTCTGTGGTACAACACGCACTTAAAACAGGTTGGCAACACTTTCGATGCTAAGTATGCCTTTACTCATTAACAATGAGCTGTCAGTAAAGGCATTATGCCCACGCAAATGTGTTCAACGTGAATTTAAGTGTTATTGGAACATAGGTTACTAATTTAAAAGTAGAAAGTATGAATTTGTCGCCCATATTCTATACATTCTACCAGCTTTATAAATTAAATATTATCTGTCTAACGTTCTCAGCTTTCCAACGATATATTTAATACTCATCAATAGAAATTTCGATCTTGGCGAAACTTTATCATTAGTTCTTCTGTATATGTTTATTGATTTTTTCTTGCTTCATATCTAGCCATTTCTTATTGCTAGGCGTAATGAGAGACAGTTAATTTCTTCATTTAAACCAAATCAAAGGTACTTAATTTCCTTATACTTTTAATATCGAGAAAACATTATTTCTACTGCCTAATATCCTTAATTCGATATATCATGTTATCTGGAATGTTATACAATTAACTTACTCGGTATCAACCCTGTTTGGCAACAGTGTATACATTTTTCTTAAGTTTCTTCTTAACATGTGTAGATGCTTAGAACCCACGGAAGACTCATATACCAACCACAACAAATAAGCCATTCTTGTAAAGACACGAGAAACATGATTTTCCCCGAATTGTGACCAACGAGGTACGTACATACAGGTACTCTGAGGTACCTATATAAGTCTGCGTGAGTGGGAGTTCGGGGTTCACTGACTCCTTTTCACATTCGGACCTGCCCACCTTCCTTAAGGCGCCTATTGCTACATTTTTCCACTGTCTTTTTACTTATTGTTTGTCCTGCTATGAGAATTAATTATTGAAACACAACAAGGAGAAATGAGCCAATCATCAGGACTATTAATAACAGGGGCTTAGGTAAAATCACCCCATCACAATAAATTTGATAGAGGAACCATACTTCCTCACCATTTGCGCATCACAGATACCCTTAATAAATTTATATATAAATATATACTTTTTTTCATTGGAAAGAAATAATTCTCTCTCTCTCTCTCTCTCTCTCTCTCTCTCTCTATATATATATATATATATATATATATATATATATATATATATATATATATATATATATAAAAGGGATAGTATTGCGATCGTGAAAAATTTCGACTTCTGGTTTTCAACGGTAATTCACGTTTTGGGGTCCCCTGAGTCCTAATAACCGACTCTCGCCAAATTTGGTGAGTGTGAGTGAGAACAGACTAGCTCAGAAGCTAGAAACCGTTCGAACTTGATATTGGGTATTTGGTCTAAGTATATGTCCGCGATGTGACAGCAAAAATTTCATCAAAATTGGTTAAACGGAGGGGGCACTTTATTTCATTACTTTTTCCCATTTTTACGTTTTTTTTCGACTTTCTCATAAACGCCTCTAACGAATTTTATTAAACTCGTCATGTTTAATGAGGATTATTTAATATCAGGTAAGTTTTATCATCATTAAAATGTTCTGAGGGAGCTTAAATGGGGTAGTGGCCTTTTTGTTTTCTTATAAAGTACCTTTGTTTTTTACTTTCACTTACCTATATATCAAATATATAGTAAGTGGAAGTATTGCGATCGTGAAAATTTTCGACTTCCGGTTTTCAACGGAAATACACGTTTTGGGGTCCCCTGAGTCAAAATAACCAAGTCCCGCGAAATGGTCTGTGTGTGTGTGTGTCTGTGTGAACAGACTAGCTCAAAAACTATAAACCGTGCGAATCTGAAATTGGGTATTTAGAGTATGTATAAGCCCGCGATGTGACAGCGAAAATTTCATCAAATTTGCTCAAAGGGAGGGGGTACTTTATTTAATAACTTTTTAAGTTTTTTTCGATTTTCTGAAAAACGGCTCTAACGATTTTGATTAAACTGAGTATTTGATCTATTTAAATGCCTGAAATATGACTGTAAAAATTTCATCAAAATTGATCAACCGGAGGGGGGGACTTTACTTAATAAATTTTGTATCATTTTCACATGTTTTTTTTTATTTACTCGAAAACAGTTTTAACGATTTTTATCAAACTTGGTATTTGATGTATTTATATGCCCGAGATATGACTGTAAAAATTTCATCAAAATTGATCTACGGGAGGGGGGACTTTACTTAATAAATTTTGTATCATTTTCACGGGTTTTTTTTATTTTACTCAAAAACCGCTTAAACGATTAACAAAAATAAGATATGAAGGTAGAAAAATGTGTGACTTTGGTAAATGATATTTAGCAAAACACGTCAATTTCTAATCTAAGTAAGTTGGTAAGTGAAAGTTGTGTGTTGCGCGCACGCACCAGATTTTCTTTATATGGAGAAAGTAAATGTGTCACATTATGCCTAAGAAATGTCTAAATATTAAATACTGAAATAATCTAGTTAACATTTACAGGAGAAAAAAAAGAAAAATTTTCCGACAACTCATAAAATACACAATAGAAATCTTTAGTGTACTTTAGAGAACAAATACAAACTAACATAAATAAATAAATGTGAAAAAATGTGTGAATTTGAGGTATAGCGTTTACATATTTATCAAAACACTTTAATTTCTAATCTATGTAAGTTGGTAAGTGAAATTTGTGTGTTACGCGCATCGCGCCAGATTGTTTATTTTATTTTCCTGACCTCCCCATTGTTCATAAATTCAGAAATTTTTTTGAGTTTAATAATTAGAGAATCAAATATGTTTTAACGAAAAATACTTGTCTAACTCAGAATTTGAGACAAGTGACTAGTTCTTTAATCGCACAATGATTGTAAACAAGGGGGGGGGGGGCAATTTTATACGAGCTTTTTTAATTCCCAGAAAGCAAGATTTTCTCCACTATCACACTTTATAACCTGATTCTGCTGTGAGTTAGTAAATGTTGAAAAGAACTGTTAGTAACATGTCAAAACCATAGTGGGCTAAGCAGCATCCAAATTGGTCGTCAGATTTTGAATATCTTAATCACATTACAGAGGAGAAGAGTATTAAAACATATAAAGAAAGTTAAACCAGTTTGGTGAATTCGTGTAGGTGCTCAAGCCTACGTATGTTCTGCAGCGTGCTTGTCTTGCTTGCTCTTTTTAGTCTGATTAGCTCTTTCCAAATCTGTAGGATATATGAATCTGACCGAATGATAACAATCTATAAACCTTATTTTTAGAAATTATAAAATGCCGATTCCTTATTTTTTCGAAAAATTTATATTTTTCTTTAAAAAATGATTAGGGTAACTGTACCAATAGTTGACAGGTTAAGAAAAAAATATTAGATTATTGACACTGTTTACTAAAATATTGATGTTAGGTTAATCTTTGTTATGAATTTAGTTTGGCCAAACCCTCTAGAAAACTGGGAATACCATATCCTATGGTCTACATTTACGGTTTTCATAAAATATGATTTCTTTGAACCTTCTAAAATGTGCCAATAGTTGACACATCAAAATGGTTTGGAATGATGACATTTATTGTGTCAATAGTTGACACATTATTTTTTAATTTCCCAAGGAGAATATTGCGCAATAAGGACTGCAATAAAAGTTAATTATTTTTTATTTATAAACTATTCAAAATTGAAACGAAAAATATAAAATTTCCACAATTTAATTACTTTATACACAAAAACTTAATAGACAAAAGAAAAAATATTAAACTGAAAAATGAGATCATCCAATTAAGAATAATACAGATACCTTAGAACAACAATCATTTTAAATTAATCTACTTTAAGTGGGAAACTAAAATGGTACCTTTGCTGTCCATTAAAGGTAAAAACTATGGGCATATGTATCGCGGATATAATATCACATGATGGGACTATGCAACATGTATCGGTGTTAATAAAACTTGTTTTCATCCGATTGCATGGTTGTAAAATTAAACCAGAATCTCTAATTTACTGAGAACTTCAGTAACTTGAGCCAGACATTTTTTACGCTTAAATCTCTTATTTGAGAACCCAGCTATTATAAATTTTCCTTCATCAACACTTAAACTACCTTGCTCCTCCTCTTGAAGAAATATTCCTTGATCAACATTAATTTTTTGCTCCTGCTCTTGGGGATCTAAGCTTTTCTGATTTTCTTACTCGTCCCTAATTTCTGATTGGGCTAGTATGGTTTCGTCTACTTCCAGTGCTGCAGCATTTTCAGGTATCTCCTTATTAACTGAATTTTTCTTAGGTTTCTTTTTGAATATCTATTTATTATAAGGTAAGTATAAGGTTCTATAAGGATTATACAACATTATTTACAACAACAACCTATCTATTTATTATAATACATTTATTTAAAACAACTAATTACAACATCTATAATTATTATAAGGTTATGATAAGTTTTATTATTCAATCCAGTCAACTATTTAACTTAACGATATATTTTATTTCCTATTAAAATAAAATAGTTATAATTTCCGACTGTTGCGATTTTTACATAATTTAAAAAAAAAAAAAAAACAAGATTATGCCAAATAAAGCTGAGGCTATGCATGGGTGTTAACTATATACACACACGATGTCAACTTTACAAACAGAATATTCCACTAGTTGACACGTTTGAACGGATAGTTGACACCCCTGTCGAACATTGGTTAGGATGCTAGAGCTCCATCAGTGATTTCACTACCGATATTAAACCCAGATATTTTTCAAATCAAGCAAATTATTTTAAACTATCAGTTTCATCAGAGTAAAAAACACCAATTGTTGACATCGATGTATATATATATATATATATATATATATATATATATATATTTATATATATATATTGGTCTATATATATATTTATAATTTAACATAAGGAAATTAACAAATTATACATTAGATGAAGTCATAAAAACAAACAAATTTCTCACCTAAACAAAATCGGTTTTTATAGTCCTTTATCTATCTCTTAAATAGTCCAATATTCCACAGCAATTACCCAATCTTCGCAGTTTTTAACAATATTATATTTTATTGTGTAACCTCCAAAAGTTTCAACACCATATGGCCTCGCTTATTTCTACTTATACGACTTAATAATATTATTACAAACGAAAAACAGTGTTTACTGTTTTATTCTCAATTACCTTGAGCAATTCTCCCTGAGTGTCTTTTTCTTCTACTGCTTTCGTTGCATGATTCACGGGATTTGGTTGAGAGATATCTATCTGTTCTTCCAAGTAAATATCCTTAAATTTGCAGTTAAAATCATCATCAAAATATATAGGAGTTATTTTTGAGGTTAAGGTTACAGTTAAATTTCGATACTGACCTATCTTACTTAATGATTTACAAGCATTTTTAATCATACTTAAGACTAAATAATTCCTCATGATGTTCTTGATCCTCGTATTCATCAGGGAAAATAAAAGTAGTACCTTCCCTTATCAGATGAATAGATTTAACTTTGACCACCAATTCATCTCGCTTGTTCTGTCCATATTCAAAACGTATACGAACTTGAACTGAATTCATTGCTGTTTATGTTCAAAAACCGATTTATAATGGTCTCTTCAAATAAAATGACTATAGACAGATTTTGCCCTAAACAAAATTTTATTGATACATTTAACATAAGTAAATTAACAAATTATACATTAGATGAAGTCATAAAAACAAACAAATTTCTCACCTAAACAAAATCGGTTTATATAGTCCTTTATCTATCTCTTAAATAGTCCAATATTCCACAGCAATTACCCAATCTTCGCAGTTTTTAACGATATTATATTTTATTGTGTAACCTCCAAAAGTTTCAACACCATATGGCCTCGCTTCTTTCTACTTATACGACTTAATAATATTATTACAAACGAAAAACAGTGTTTACTGTTTTACATATATATATGTATGTATATATAATACATATATAATACATATATATATATATATATATATATATATATATATATATATGTATATATATATTATATATGTATATATATATATTATATATGTATATATAAAAGTTAAGTACAGGAGTATATCAGTATCTGACTTAATACCATTTCCTAGATGTAAACATTGCCAAAATGTATATAAGTAGGATTAATAGAAGGAATAAGGGCCTATTCACACTATCGGTTTCGCGCCCGCTCCACTCTCGCTCCGCTCCCGGTCCGCTCTCGCTCTACCCCATTCACACTAGCGCTCCGCTCCCGCTCCACTCCCGGTCCGCTCTCCTAATGTCTTACCATATTCACACTATATAATTTCACACTGTTCACTTTTGAAAGGTTTAAGCTATTAAAGCCATTAATAATCGAAGTTGTCTGTATTCGGATTTTATTAATGATAAACTTTCAGTTATTTAAGTATTCATTTATTCTTCAATTTTACGGCCAAAAAAAAAAAAAAAATCAATTTTTCGTTTGAAGAGATAGCTGGTAAGTGTACTTTTCTTGATGAAGAAGATAAAATTATCAAAAAATATAATAAGAAGAATATATTGCAACACAATGATAATTATTAATAATAATTATAAATTAATATAATTAATGGTGAAGAAATAATTTAAATTTTTTTCGGAATGTATTCGAATACGCTTGAATATTTCAAGTTGAAATCGGTAAATGCTACAAATTTACCGATTGTGTTCTCTTCTTTTCCTGATTAATATTTTAATTATTTTTGGCTTTAATATATTTTTTTGTTAATGATTTGACATATTTTATAATATACTGTATTTTTATTCGTTTCAAATTAAACGTTATTTTATAATAGCAATGAGTATCTAGTCAACAAATAAATCGGTGACCGTTTTTTACGAGTACATTAATTCATAGCAAAATATATCTCAAACATAACATGAATTTTTCACGTCGAAAAACCGCGCGTATTGTTGGTGATTTTTTTTTTATCTTTTCAAGCGTATTCGAATACATTCGGAAAAAAATTTAAATTATTTCTTCACCATTAATTAAATTAATTTATAATTATATATATATATTTTAAAGTTGAACTTTTTTGGACGTAAAATTGATGAATAAATAAATACTTTAATAACTGAAAGTTAATTATTAATTAAAATCCAAATACAGACGGCTTCGATTATTAATGGCTTCAATCGTGAATGGTGTAAAATTATATAATGTGAATATGAAAAGACTTTAGGAGAGTGGAGTGGGAGCGGAGCGAGAGTGGAGCGGGAGTGGAGCGGGAGTGGAGCGAGAGTGGAGCGGGAGCGGAGCGAGGCCGGACCTGTGCTAATATTGTGATTAACCTCTCTCTATTCCTCTTTAGAATATTTTGCCAGTGAGACCGGACCGGGAGCGGAGCGCTTGTGTGAATGGGGTAGAGCTAGAGCGGACCGGGAGTGGAGCGAGACCGGAGCGGTACCGATAGTGGAAATCTCTGTCTATTTCTCTTTAGAATATTTGAGCGGACCGGGAGTGGAGCGGGAGCGGAGCGATAGTGTGAATCCGCCCTAAAGCAGTCTTATTTCTGACATCAAAAGTGTTGTTTCGTTCTCCTTTTTCCTTTTTTTAAATTGTTTTCTTTCGTTGAAACTTAATTGGTGCCGAAACCCGGGATTACGAGTGTGCGGGGCCCGTTTTTTTTTTTTTTTTGGCCAATCGTGAGCGTTGGAGAGATGGCAGAGGCAGTACTCAGACCACCAGTCCTTAACGTCCCAGACATCCAGGCATTGCCTCGGGAATCGCTAGCGGCGGCACATGCGAACACTCTGGAGTGGATGAAGCTGAGAGTGGCGACCTGTAAAGACCTGCGAAAGGCGATATCCGACTTAGAGCGTTTCACAGGAGAAACTAGGGAACTTAATCATTTCCTAAAAGGCGGAGATCGCCTTAATGAGAGGATTGACACTAAAGTTGCCGAAAATCTTCTTAACGCAGGAGATGCTGAAGCACTGAAGGCGGCCGTTGTTTGTAGAGTGAAGAGGAGTTTCCTTAATCACATCCAAGCAGATGAGGAAACCCCGTGGTCCATAGTAAAGGAAAGATTGAAGAAAGCATATGGAGGGGGAAGGTGGACCCCAGAGGAAGACATCTTCCAGATGTTTCGGGAAACGAAATCGCCTTGACAGACAAGCGGACAATATGCTGGGACGTTGCTCGCGGTGTATAATCAAATAACAGAGAAAATGAGAGAGTCGTTGAGTGCTGCGGAAGTGGAAGGTCGGATGGTGTTTTTATCGACCATCCTTAAAGTCCAACTAGCCAAGGAAACCGGAAAGAGAGAAGGCCTACCGAGGGACCGGTCTTTTATAGAATGTGCGCAAGAAATGATGAACTATAGTGCTAGAGAAGAGGAGGCCCATATTTACACCGAAGAAAATGGGTGGAATAGGGTAACCTACAGGCGACCTAGGTTCACACCAATGGCCTGGAGGAAGAGAGAGCCAGTGCATACTAACAGGGAGAGACCCCAGCAGGTGGAGCGAAGATCAGGACAAGGCAGATCCAGGACCCGGACGCAGAAGGAAGACAGAAAATGCCACGGATGTGGTAAAAGCGGGCACTTGGTATCACAATGCCCACATACCCGATGTTTCGAGTGTGGGACAGAGGGGCATATTGCCAGACAATGCCCCTACATGTACTCAAGGAGGGAACAGAATCGGGCAGAACTTATGGAAATGAATGCCCAGGAGATACGCAGAAGGAAAGGCTCATTGGCGAGGAGTAGATCATCGGGAGAATCCACGGAAAAATCAGGGACCCGACGAGGAGATAACCGGACCAGAGGACCGAAGGAGCGAGAAACAACGGAGTGGGAGGAAAAGTGGAGGAAGCAGACGGTGGAGAACGGAGGAGAGGGCCTGAGGAGTGTGCAGGCAGAGGGGCGACCACACGCTAGTGAGTTATAATGTAAAGAGTGAGTGCGGCTGGTTGTCTATAATTGAGGTGATTAGTGGAGTGCAGTGCCTGGTGGATACAGGAAGTTCAAACACCATCATGACCAGAGGAGCGCTGGAGAGGCTGACGGGTGGAGAGAGGATACCCCAGGTCAAGGTATGTAAATGTAAGTTAATCACTCTGGGTGGCCCTTGTGGAGTAGAGGGGGAGGTTGAGATAGGTGGAATGCCAGGGGTGGTATGTTAGTAGTGCATGTTGTAGGGAGCATGCCGAGGGAATACCAAGCAATCATAGGGTGCGATTTGATGGGGAGACTAGGCGCGAAGGTCGAAAATAGCAGAGGAATGTGGGATATCAGTATAGGGGTAAAGAAGTATAAATGTCAATCAACCGTTCAAGTTGGTAGGGCGCGGTTAGGGGCGATCAACCGGACAGACGATTGGAGACACACGATCAGGAGTGAATTCGAGGATATTTTTTTTAACGAAGGGGACATCTTGGGTGTAACAGGGAAAACGGTGCATGAAATCCCATTAAAGCAGGAAAAAGTAACCTATGTGAAAGAAAGAAGATATCCACAAGCCCTGCGTCAGCATATTAGAGAGGAATTAGAGGATCTAAAAAAGCAGGGAATCGTAATAGACAGTACGTCGCCGTACAATAGTCCCCTTTGGGCCGTAAAGAAAAAATGTGTCGCGGGGGAGAAAGAAAAATATCGGGTCGTGATAGCTTATCGTAAATTGAATGAGAACATGGTCGATGAAAAATATCCTATCCCCGAATTCGAGGATATCTTGGACAGGTTACACGGATCGGCGATATTTAGTACATTAGATTTGAAGTCCGGATATCATTAGATAAGTATGCATCCACAAGATAGGCATAAAACCGCGTTTACATTTGAAAGGGGCCACTATGAATTCACGCGGATGCCATTCGGTTTGAAGAATGCTCCTATTACATTCCAGCGGCTCATGGATGAATTTTTGAGAGGGATAGATGAGTCGATGTGTCAAATTTATATTGATGACCTTCTCGTATTCAGCAGACAGAGGCGGAACACATAAAGCACTTGCAGAGCGTTTTCGAGAGGGTGCGACAATTTGGCCTGAAACTGTCCAGTTAGAAGTCGCTGTTGGGCCAAGAGCAATTAACTTTCTTAGGACACTCGATTTCCAATGGATGGGGTCAAACCAGATCCAAAAAAGGTGGAAGCAATAACGAAGATGGCCGTCCCCAGGGATGTAAAAGGAATCCGTAGGTTATTGGGAACCCTGAATTATTATCGGAGATTTGTGCCCGAAATGGCAGAATATCTGGTGCCATTAAATAATTTATTGAAGAAAGGGATGACGGTGACCGTTACGCCGCTAATGGAGGATAATATTCGGAAGTGCATGACCCGACTGCAGGAGGAGCCGATACTTGTCTTCCCCGATTTTACTAAACCATTCACCATTACGACTGACGCCAGCGAATATGCCCTCGGGGCCGTGTTGTCACAAGAAAGAGACGGTAGAGACGACCCGTAGCATATGCCAGAAGGTGACTGACACAGGCTGAAACTAGATACAGTGCCCTGGAGAGAGAATTATTAGGGATTGAGTGGGCCATCGAGCACTTCAGACTGTATGTTTTCGGAAGGAAGTTTCAAGTCCATATGGATCATAGACCTCTACAATGGGTTGGAAAATTAAAAGAATCCTCAGCAAGGGTAACGCGGTGGAAGGAATTCCTTTCCCAATATAATATGGAAGTGGTATACAAGCCGGGGAAGGAAAACGTAGTGGAGGACTGGCTGTCCAGAGCTATCACGGTAAATGCTATTGAGGAGGATAACGGAGAGTCGTCCAGGGACGTCAGACAATTTTTGAGGGAATGGACGCCAGAAGAGGGGGGGACAGGTCTCCACAGACTCGGATGACAGGGAAGACTCACCGGTAGAGAAAAATCGGGCTGCTCAGCGGACGGTGGATATGGTAGAGTTAGAGGAAATCGTGAACGATAAGAGCCGACAGATAATCTGGAAGAGTAGAACTTCGGGGCTAATGAAGGTCCAATATAGTTCTTACGGGAGGAGCAAGATCACGACCATCTGGTCGCAGCCAGGAGCGAGGGAGGACCAAATATGCAGGGCACTTAAAGATGCATCCAAACCAGGGAAAACTTATTATCTTTACGTGTGTAACGCCACAATGTGGGACAAGATCAAGCGAATTTGGAGATCGGAGCAGATGGGCTTGGACCGCACTTTCATCCGATGCAGAACCATGGTTGAGACCCTGAGGGACGAGGAGCAGCAGAAGGAGGTAGCCTTGGCCTATCACCAGGGAAAAACTAATCATCGTGGGGTGCATGAAACAATGCAAGCGCTGCGTCGGAGATACTTCTGGTGGGGCATGAAGAAGACCATTGTGGACACGATAGGCACGTGTGATGTCTGTTTAAGCACGAAATACGATCGACACCCCCCTAAGGGCATACAGGAGGAGACACCCACAGCAGAGGCGCCTTTATGTGATCTACAAATTGATGGAGAGGGTATAAATGGGTTACTATGATGGATCTATTCAGCAAGGCGGCTATGGCATACAAGGTGCAGGACAGATCAGCAGGAGCAATACTAGAAGCTTTACAAGTATAGTTCCAATTTTACGGAGTGCCCGATCGAATCTCTTCTGACGGAGGACGGGAGTTTGACAACGCGAGAATTAGGGAGGAAATGAAGATCCTAAATGTAGTTTGGCATTTGAATACTCCAGGTCATCCAAAGAGCAGAGGAGGTATAGAGAGACTCCACAGTACCCTTAGCGACCACCTGAGTGTATATCAGCTGGAGAAAGGACTAGAACCAGACAGAGCTATGCAGAAAGCTATAACTGCGTACAACCACTCAATACATACAGTGACGGGATATTCACCAATCAAAATATTGTTTGGGTTGCGCGGACGGCGTCGGGATTACGGGGGTACGGCAGTGGACGAGGAGGTGACGGGCCGCATTTTTACCAATCAATAAGATTGAATTGGGGAAACTGTGGGAGAGGGTCCGAGGGAAAATTGAGAAAGAAAAGCGCAACAGAGTAGCATGGGGGAATATCAAAGTAAAAGACCTGATGGGGGGAATTAAGATTGGTTCAATTGTTTACCGTAAGCTATCTTCCAATAGGGGGAAAGAACTAATCCGCTACGAGGGCCCATTCAGAGTGATGGTCATTAGAGAGCACAATATTGTGACTATCGAAAGCGTCAGAGAACCAAAAAACTAACAACTAAAACTACCGGTTGTAGAACCACGGCAACCTCAGTGATCTGGAGTATCCTCGAATCCCCCAACAAAGGGTGTTGTATTGGAGGGTACCTGTTTTATTTTAAGTTGTGTATATACTTTTCATTTCTTTTGTTTTCTAATTTTTGTTGTAAGGTATGGTGTACCTTAATAAATCATATGGGAAAAGTTTCTTTGAGTTCTTAGAAGTTAAACGTTTTTTTTTTATTATTCTAAAAAAAGGCTTTTGTAAACTGGCAAGGGGGAGTTATGTACAGGAGTATATCAGTATCTGACTTAATACCATTTCCTAGATGTAAACATTGCCAAAATGTATATAAGTAGGATTAATGGAAGGAATAAAGCAGTCTTATTTCTGACATCAAAAGTGTTGCTTCGTTATATATATATATATATATGTGTGTGCAACGCAAAAGCATTTAAATGCACGGGATTATAACAATTAGCACTAAGAAATAAGATAAAGTTTGCAACACTTAGGCCGAGCGCACATTGAGACACTCGCGACGCAGAGCAGAGCAGAGCAGAGCAGAGCAGAGCAGTTTTTGTGGTAACTGAAATATATAGGAACCGCGCACATTGGGACGCACAGCAGAGCAGAGCAGAGCAGGCCGATGTGGCACTCGTGGATCTGCCACAGAAAACTGTGCCGATGCGACGCAGTTTTCAATATTTGATTATTTTAATTCCTATTATTATCATTTATTATTAGTGTTTGAGAAGTTCTACTTTTCTCTTAAGCAGGTTAATGAAACTAAGTAGGTCTTCTGTATATATAGGATGTTCTAGATGAGTTCTAGGAAAGAAAAAGGTTTTAAAAATATAATAATTTAAAAGATATATATATGTTCTGTTATTTTAGATTCCAAAATCATAGCGCATGATACGAGTGTTTTGAATTTTTAAAACTAAATAATTTCAGGATGAAAATGTAGCTGTAAAATTGTAAAATTAGTTTTAAAAAAATATATAGATATATTAAAATTTAGATGAGGGCCTTTCTGAAGTTCTAAAAGCAGATACTTTTGTTTAAATATTTTTAATATTGTTATTTTATCTGAAATTCCTTATTTCGGTTTTCGTTAGTTTTTATTCGTCTTACTGTGACACGTTTAAAAATTAGAAAAACAATTTTCTTCTCATAGATAACAGAAGTTCATTAAACGATTCAACAATTTATTATCTTAGGAAAATTTGACTGATATTATTTCACTGAAAAAAAAAAAAATAGGCTTTATGGAAATTTAGTTAATGGAAATGCTGATTACAACCAATAATGTATATTTCGGGATTGCAATAAATCAAATCGATTTATCCTTCACCAAAGTTCTTTAATTTTGTTGAGTTCACCAAGCTCACATTTTTAAGATACAAAATAAAACAAACTTGAAGTGCTTTATATTTTAATTAGACAAGTCAATTAAATAATTTACTTAAATAAAAAACTCAATCATATCATTTAACCTAACACGTTCAAGAGAAAAAATTTAAGCTATATAAAAATCGAGTTTTTGGTTTAATTGTATTTTTTAGTTCATATGGCCATCTCGATTTCTAACAGTATATTTCATCTTTTATTAAATATATTTGAGTAAAAAGAAAACTGCTAGGTATTTAAAAATCAACCATGTGTTGATTGGAACTTTTTTAATAAGAAATTTTATGTGAATATAACTCTTCTCTGTTATATTATCTAATTAATTTTTATTATATCCTCATACAGAATAGAAAAAAAGAGAAAATAAATTTTGTTATGTAGTAAGTAGTTATCGTTAGATAATTAATTTATAATTTTTAAACTATTTTATTAGAAGATAAAAGATTCGACCACTGCCGGGAATCGAACCCAGGTCCTCTGCATCTACGTCGCAGCGCTCTTACCAATGAGCTAACCGTGAGTCCGTTCCGATCGTGATCGAATTCCCCTCTTTTGTGATCTCTCCCTCCAGGTCTCGCCACATTGTAGCGAAGTACCGGGGGGCTGAACAATTGTCCAGACAAGCGGGATCTAGTTGACATACGTCAAATAAATACATTGTATGTTGTTATGTAGTAATTAGTTATCGCTAGATTATTAATTTATTAAATTAATTTTATCTTCTAATAAAATAGTTTAAAAATTCTAAATTAATTATCTAACGATAACTAATTACTACATAACAACATACAATGTATTTATTTGACGTATGTCAACTAGATCCCGTCTGTCTGGACAATTGTTCAGCCCCCCGGTACTTCGCTACAATGTGGCGAGACCTGGAGGGAGGGATCACAGAAGAGAAAGATTCGATCACGATCGGAACGGACTCACGGTTAGCTCAGTGGTAAGAGCGCTGCGACGTAGATGCAGAGGATCTGGGTTCGATTCCCGGCCGTGGTCGAATCTTTTATCTTCTAATAAAATAGTTTGAAAATAAATTTTGTTCTGGGACAAGGTCCCTCAAGAATAACAGACAGGAACAAAAAATAAAACTACAACTGATCGAATAATTAAAGTAATTATGGATAATTAAAGATAATATTTTTATTAAAAACCCATAATAAATAGTTATAAAAAATAAAAGTATACAAAGTAGTGAATATTATATTGATTTATCAAATAAATAATAACGGCAATAAATTACAATAAATTTCCAAGGGAAAAAAAAGAAGAAATTAATGAAAAAAAATATTCCATAATGATATAATGCTGTTAAAATCGTATCCAAGGATTTTAAGAGATTTGCGCCTAATATAATTCTACAAACTTAGAGCTTAACCAGATCTCTCATTACCTGATTTTATAACATCACGATAAGTAATGGTTTTAAGCTTTGGATCCCTCAGACTAAATAGTGACTTCAATGTAATTATGTAATTCCCAGTCTCAGACGGAAATATTTAATAGATTGTTAAGAATAATCTGTTTGCAAATTCTTTCGTGAGCTGGTACTTTCTCCATTTCCTCATTTTATCACAATCTTTTTTACCTTGACTTTTGATAACGCAAATTTGTTTGTGTTCAACTCTATATACGAATCAGATTCTGATCTTAAATCCAAGAACTCTAACATACTTTAACTAAAAAAGCCCCTGCCTTCCCGAAACTGCGGCACAGAAACTGCTCTTCAATGTGCGCGGGTACCTGTGCGACGCAGTTTTTTTTTCGTGCCGCCTGCTCTGCTCTGCTCTGCGTCGCCTGCGTGGCACAGTTCAATGTGCGCCTTACCTTAAACTTATCAGACACGGTTCAACACCGGGCAGCAAATATTTTTATACAATCCACAGGACACTGAAGAAGTGAACTCATGATTTTCAACGGTATTATATTAAAGATTTAGTAAGGTATAAAATATTGAACATAAATGACTTAGATGTCTCGGCGCACTTCCTCTTTCCAATTCTTAGATGTAATTAAAAGGAATACTGGAAAGATGTCAAAATATTGAGGAATAAATATTCATTAATGGAGAGCGCAATTGTGCCCTTTACAGTGATTAAAGAAAAGTTTTAGGGGGTAATAAAAGCAGTAGAAAATATGTGGTAAGCATGAAATTATTACGTAGTGCATTCTATCCCTGGGGATAGCTTCAAGGTTTGAATTCCTACAATCGTTTTATTTAACGAAGATTAATTTTGTTACATCGGTTGGCCAGTGACGGCCGGTTGTTAGAAAAGGACTACTTGAAGACCAAACTAATCTGATGAGATACCGTTTTTCTTATCTCGACCTGCGCCCGGACCTTAAAAAAATATAAAACATTTGGATTCCTTAACATAGGCAGCGAATAAAACAACCATTAATTTCTGCCTATCTTACATAAACATCAGTTTTTTTTTAATAGGGAAATTAGATATATCCTAATATACCTTTCACAGATTTTTTTTTTAATCCCTTTCAAGTTTTTGTTATTAAGTTTTCATTTAAAAAAAGGAAAATTAAATAACCAATGGCAAAAAGGGAATAGGGCTCCTAAATAGCACGTTATGGAACAATAGATGACAGCTAAAGGTTTGGGGGAGGAAGATCTAAAGGGATGAGAGATAAAGCTAATTTTTCAATTACTATGCAATTTTTAATAATAATACGTAGTTGAATGGAGAATAATAGGCTGAATAAGTATATTATGAGTTTTCCTTTTACTTTTTCAGGTTGCATATGAGCTGAAAACCTATACATGTTATCCACAAGGAAAGTTAAAATAAAACACTCGCCCTACATAAATGAGATTATTTTAGATCCCATTTCTATCTTACAGGAAATACTTTGAATTAAATTACAAATATTATTAAGCTATCTTGTTAACATAAAATAGCCTATTGCGAATAAACTCTCAAACATTAACCAGCCAATAATGTTGTATACATAGAACTAGGAAGTGGTAAATGGTTCGAAATTGAGCTATAATGAGGTTGGCTGTACTTTAAAGATCTCCGTAATTGAAACGACTAGATGCGAAACCTTAAGCGATATTCAAACCAGTAATCGGGGAACGAAGGAACATTGTTAGACCAGCTGTTATAAGAACACCAGCTACCTAATTTTTTATTTGCTTATAACAGCCAATTTTTCCAGTACCGTTATTAAAAGTAATAAAAGTAAACCAAACCCAAAAATAATAGGGTTAGTAATATTTCAACTAAATTTAAAATAACCAAAACAAATGAATTAAATTAAAACTTCATTATGAAAAAAAAATTATTTAATTTGATTTTAGACTATAAAATGTAAATAAATGTATGAATGAATCTGTCGGTCAACTTATATTTTTGATAATTTGTTTATCCACTAATATTTTGTGTTAACCACAAATGCGAATTTAGCTATGAACTATATACACGGTGGGCCAGACCCCCCTACCGTGCACCCTCCCCCCCACATCCCTATAAATTGCATATCGTTGTGTTCCTTGTGATAAAAGATTAAGAAAAAGCCAATGTTCCCAGAAAAAAAAGTGGCTGCACTAATCCAAAATGGCGTTCAAACATGGCGGAATGACGAATTTGATTTTAGTTAGTTTTTTTATTACTGACATTCTCCATTATGCTTAATTTCGCCATAACTGGTATTTTATTAAAGATAGGTAGTTCTAGATTCAGAATAAATAAACAAACGTTCTAAAATAATTAGTCTTGACAACATAAAATACCTATAAAGTCAATTTTTTCAAGTCACTCGCGTAAAAGTTAAAATTCCAAGTTAATTTGTGATTAAACGGCCATCGTTAACGAAAAACGTTCTGAAATAAAACATCTGGAGCAATTATTCTTCTTTAAAAATCAGTGGTCAAATTTCAAAATATATCAACTAGTTTTATGGAAAACGGACCTTAGCGGCGATAAGGCGCCAATGACTCGGGCGCATCCAGTCCTCTCCCACATCGTTCAGTTCTCATACACGATAACATATATAAATCTGATTAATAAAGGATATAAATATGATAAATAATAATGAATTAGTCTCAGATTGCACATTATCTAAACCTAACTTATGTTGACATAAACTGGTTACCTTAAAATGAAATAATAATGTTCTCATAGAAGTAGTTGGGTTACAGACACTGGCATCTGTTCATTCGTGAAATGTGAAATAAATGCATTTTTGCAAAGTATTGATTATTTACAGATTTAAAAACAATCAAAATAAAAAAGATAAATAAAAAGTTCTGTTTGTTCGTTGATATGTAGAAATTATTCATAATACAATTTTCCTAAAATAATATTACAAGTTACAAGATGTGTGTATATATAATTAATTTAAAATTAAACCACTACTGGAGAGGAAAACCAATTAAAACATGTAAGTATTCATGCATCTAATGGTCTATAAGCAACGAAGTTGTGGCCTTTTTCGGTTTCTTGCATATAACTACACATCAAAAAGTTTACTTTCTCTTTTTTTCGAAAAAAGGGTATTCTAATTTAAATAAAATGAAATATTTGAAGTTGAAATCGGATTATTTATTTAGCCAAATTCGAACATCAAAGATTGGTAATTTTTACCATTTCGGTGGAAACTCATACGTACTCTAAATGAAAAATGTTACAGATAAAAGTTTTAGAACATTAAATTAAGCATAAAATAACCCCACCTAAATAGTTAATTCTGTAAATATTTTATCATATCCCTTTAGGCTTCACAAAAAGAAGGAATTAAGCGCTACGAATACTTTCACGTTTTCATTTGTATCTCTACTTAGTAATTAGTTAATTTAAAAAAAAATGGGCTAGTTTTATGCTTAATTTAATGTCCTAAAACTTTTATCTATAACATTTTTCATTTAGAGTACATGTTGTCGTGTTATAGGCGTTGGAACATGAGTTTCCACCGAAATGGTAAAAATTACCTATCTTTGATGTTCGAATTTGGCTAAATAAATAATCCGATTTCAACTAAATAAAATGAAATATCTGAAGGTGAAATCGGAATAAATTTTAAATTAGAATACCCTTTTTTCGAAAAAAAGAGAAAGTAAACTTTTTGATGTGTAGTTATATGCAAGAAACCAAAAAAGGCCACAACTTCGTGGCTTATAGACCATTAGATGCATGAATACTTACATGTTTTAATTGGTTTTCCTCTCCAGTAGTGGTTTAATTTTAAATTAATTATATATATATACACACATCTTGTAACTTGTAATATTATTTTAGGAAAATTGTATTATGAATAATTTCTACATATCAACGAACAAACAGAACTTTTTATTTATCTTTTTTATTTTGATTGTTTTTAAATCTGTAAATAATCAATACTTTGCAAAAATGCATTTATTTCACATTTCACGAATGAACAGATGCCAGTGTCTGTAACCCAACTACTGCTATGAGAACATTATTATTTCATTTTAAGGTAACCAGTTTATGTCAACATAAGTTAGGTTTAGATAATGTGCAATCTGAGACTAATTCATCATTATTTATCATATTTATATCCTTTATTAATCAGATTTATATATGTTAATAAAAAAAAGAAAAGAAAAAAAAAAGGTTATATTTATTATTTCTGTCAATTAAAAACTTGCCGTTACATAGGCTCGATTATACATTCAAAATAATATCCTAAACCCGCTGTAATTATATCGTGTATGAGAACTGAACGATGTGGGAGAGGACTGGATGCGCCCGAGTCATTGGCGCCTTTTCGCCGCTAAGGTCCGTTTTCTATAAAACTAGTCGGTATATTTTGAAATTTGACCACTGATTTTTAAAGAAGAATAATTGCTCCAGATGTTTTATTTTGGGGCGTTTTTCGTTAACGATGGCCGTTTAATCACAAATTAACTTGGAATTTTAACTTTTACGCGAGTGACTTGAAAAAATTGACTTTATAGGTATTTTATGTTGTCAAGACTAATTATTTTAGAACGTTTGTTTATTTATTCTGAATCTAGAACTACCTATCTTTAATAAAATACCAGTTATGGCGAAATTAAGCATAATGGTGACTGTCAGTAATAAAAAAACTAATTAAAATCAAATTCGTCATTCCGCCATGTTTGAACGCCATTTTGGATTAGTGCAGCCATTTTTTTTTTGGGAACATTGGCTTTTTCTTAATCTTTTATCACAAGGAACACAACGATATGCAATTTATAGGGATGTGAGGGGGGTGCACGGTAGGGGGGTCAGGCCCACGCACTAATAGGTATATTAGCGGCGTTCTGCGTTTGCAAATCAATTTAAGGAGTGAAAAAAAAAAAAAAAAAACTGTCAAACCCGATTTGTGAATTCCAAAAAAAATTGATTATCATTAGGTTGATAAAATTTGTATAAAATGTATAACTTAAACAGATAGACTTTAATAATTGTACCCTCTTTGAAATTTTGTTTGTTACCGCTGGTGTAGAGCGAAATAATAAGTTGCCTTTCCTAAAATAAAAATAAATTATTCTATTCTATAAAACAATCCTTTTATGAAATTGATAAACGCTATGATGTAATTTAAGATGAATGTACAGTTCAATACGGGTTGAAAATACCGGAGCTCAATCTACAAAATTTTAGTTGTACTCATCAAACCGTTAAACCCTTTTTTTTTTTTTGTTATAACTTATTTTAATACTTGAAAATCAACAATACCACCTAACTCTGTGGGTTTTGAAAGATCATTCTCTATAATGTTTTAAAATCGACTTGTTAACAGAAAATGAAATATGTGAAATAAAAATTAAATTTATGTACTATCCCTCATAAGAAGCTCTCAGACTTATACTGTTCTAATCTGTTATGTTTCGAAAATTAAAAAAGTCTGGTGCTTGCGTGCAACACACAACTTTCACTTACCAACTTACTTATATTAGAAATTAATGTGTAATTTCCTTTGAAATTAATGTGTTAAATTAAGTGTGTTAATTGCCACTTCTCTGTCACACATTTTTCCATATTCATTTCTTATTGTTGTTTTTATTTGCACAATAAAAAACACAATTTTTTTTATTATTAAAAAAAAGGTTTTACTTGTGATAATTCGGCAATGGAAGCATAATACTCCAAGTCGTCTGATTTTATAATGCTCTATATGGGTCATTTTCCCAGAAAGGGCAAATCGCTGTTCCCGATGGATTCTGAAGCCCCCTCACCATTTTTGTTCATTAAAACAGCCTCTAATTAGGATCTGTGACTTGCTCTGTTGACTACATAGGGTTTTACTCATATAACATTAAAAATTAAAGGTTGAATTTTGATATGACCACTGGAAATCTCCTTCCCTCCTCATGTCACAACTCCAGTTTCCAAACTTTACGTTCGTCTACGAATTGACCATTGATGCTTTTTGAATTTTTTATAACTGTGGTGCTATTCAAAACATCTCAAGATTAGAATGTGAGGTATGCGATATTTTTAACCCTCGGCGGCTACGGTGGTTTCAGTCACACATATGCTACTGTTGGGTCGGATCCAACCTTACTTAATTTTGAGTCCTTTTTTCACTAATATCCGCATTGAAACAAATAAATTTGGCACTTATGTCTATCTAGAGAAGCAAAAAAAAACAAAAAAAATAACATTTCAATCAAAAATATTTTTTATTTATAAATAAATAAATTTATAAAATTTCAATCATATATAATTTTTATATACGAATAATAAGTTTATAAGGCAACCTCAGTTCAGGTTAATTCTTAATATATCAATTGTAAATAAAAATGCTATTACAAAAACATAAATTAATAAACGATTCCAGGATATCCGTTTTCCCAACAGCCTCTCCTCTTGGTCCTGGGTTCCCTTTTGTTACATTTGTAGGCGGAACTCTGGCGAATTTTGAACGAATAGGCTTGTCCGTCCATATTCTATCTCCATCTTTTCCCAATTCGAATTTTTTCGCTTGAGTGTTGGCTACGCGTTCTGCTTCTGAACTGTCATTTCTGAACAGTTCGTCTTCTTTATTTTCATCAATTCAAACTCTTCCGAAATTTGAGAGTCGGGCAAGATTTCATCTTTATATTCTGATGCGACATCATTGTCTTCATTATGTTGTTCTTCAAGAGATTGCCGTCGAAACTCTTCCCTAAACTCTTTAACGCATGAAATAATTTTGTTGAATGAGATTTTTCTTAAATCGAAGATCAAAGATTTCGGAATACATTTTACTCATCCAATGGGAAATTCACTAAAGGGATAAATAATTGTAGAAACAGGTTGAATAAAATAAATTTTTAGAGCATAAAATACTAAAGTGGGCTGTAATCCGACCTGAAACATATCTGCTACGGATGGGTCGGATCCGACCAAAGGCGGGATAAGTGCCAAACGGTACGTTCATTTTAGTTGTAATTGGGTGATCAGGTACCTAACAACAGAGGAGGAGGTGCCCTTGAAGGACAGCTGTTTAAACTCACTCCGTCGGAATTGGCGCGAAATAAAACTTTCTCTCCGGTCGGATCCGACCGACCTTAGTCGATGAGTTAAAAATGATTGAATAGTACACAGAGGAGGTAAAAGACTTGTCCCCGGTGTTTGGGTTTTTCCCCGCTTACGTAGTATTTTCGTGTTTTTTCAGTTTTAACCTTTACAGATGACAGCGGCTTCTGGCTTAAAGTAGGATTACATTTCGGGCAACAACTCTTTTTGCCGCCAAAGTCCCTGTGGAACCGTCAGGGTAACAACGTAGGTGCTGCGGCGGGAGCGGCATACAACCCGTGTCATTGTCCCGCCCGTAGCTAATTAGAAGGTAATTGTATCAAATTTTTTTCATTGCTTT
>OU426978.1:115218307-115400807 GCA_911387785.2 Aelia acuminata
CATTTTAATAATTTATTCAACTTTTTATCTTTTTAACATAGGGAACTTTTTAACTTAAAAATGACTTAGGAATCTTTGTCATTGTCGCATAGGCTGGTAACAACAAGAAGTAACAAAATAATGGAAACCTCATCAAACTGATGGTGTGTTAGCATTGACATGGGTACTTTACAAAGATAATCATGTAAAAGATAGTGAAATTAAAAATGAATATTTCAATGATAAAAAAACTCCTATTTTCATTTCTGAGTAAAGAGTGTTGCAGAGACTAGGGCAAAATTATAAGGGTAGAGGTAGGAGAGGTTAATTTGCCGACTTCAAAGGGTTTACTGCGGGGAAACCCAACCCTTTTGAAGTGAAAGGGTACACAACAATCAGGTGTAAACTTAAGATAAGGAATTGTAAAACTAGCAATATACAATAGATGGTACAGTATACAAATTGTTCATATCTGGACTCAATAATTAGATAAAACTGAGAGTACACACAAGCAGACCTGGGCATTATTTATGTGATTCCGGTTTTTCACATTTCATAATAAAATAGTTTGTTTTTGTTTTTTAATATTTTTAGAACAATATTTCTTTTTATGACAGAATGAAAATTTGTACATTAAATCTACTCTAAGAAGTACTTATGATTAATTAAACACTTTAAACGTAAATTCTAGAAAAATCTGGCGAATCAATAAAAAAATAACTTTTAAAAGGTGACTTCAATACTACAAAGAATTCGCTTAAAACATTACATTTATGTATTCACATTGACTAATCAATGATCATACAGGAAGTTATTTTGGAGCAACAAAAATACATGGACTGGACAATAAGTCCTCTTCGTCCCAAGAAATAATACTTGGTAGTATGCTTTTTAAGTCCGATATAAATAATTAGCATCGATAGTAATAATTATTTTTGCTAAATGTGAATGTTAGGCCCCTAAAAATGATTTCTTAGAACATTTAGAAATGCTCATAAATAAAAATTAAATGATAAAATAAGGCAAACGTTCACCTGGATCGGAACGATTTTTTAATTTATAAACGCGTCTGGTGGGTATTAGTAAGAATTTTTAACCAGCCAGACGACTGAATTTCGTGTTTAGGAACTAATATTAATCAATATTAATTTCGTATAGACTGTCCTAAATAGCATGATGTTTGACCCTGATATGAAAGAAATCAAAAAAGGTATTTATTATCAATGTTAGTGCGCTCCCCCGCTCTCCACCGCTATTAAAATACAAAATAAATATTCTTTTCAAAAACAACGTCCCCGATAACATAATATTGGACCTCTGTGTGAAAGAACTCCGAAAATCTAACTTCTTTATAGTGCGCCCCCCACCCCCCTCTCGACCCCTATTAAAAAACAAAATAAATATTTTTTTCAAAAACAACGTCCCCGATAACATAATATTGGACCTCTGTGTGAAAGAACTCCGAAAATCTAACTTCTTTATAGTGCGCCCCCCCCCCCTCTCCACCCCTATTAAAATACAAAATGAATATTTTTTTCAAAAATACCGTCCATAACATAGTAATGGACACCCGTTTAAAAGAAATTCGAAAATGTTACCGTTTTCAATATTATAGGCCCCTCCCCACTCGAACTTTAAAATAAATATTAATGTTAATGGTTACCTGGTCATGATATAATATGCTTAGGTAAACATGAAGAATATTCCCACATTTCAAAATATTCCGTGAATTTAAAGTTGTGGAATGAGGAATACCCCTCCCCCCCCCCCCCCGACCGCCACCACCACCAAGATTGAATTTAAAAATTAATACTTTTTCAAAATCTACGAACACGTAAAAATAGAGACTGACACTCATAACAAATTAATCAGAAGTTATAAAAAAAATCGTACCCCCTCCCCAACCAAATTTTAGAAATGTAACTATTTTCAAAATCTGCTTCCCCCGTTACCATAAAGACTCATCTCGAAGAAAACGGAAAGTTAATAAAATGTCCCCCCCCACCAGCATCGAATTTTAAAATCGGTAGTATTTTCCAATTAAAAGCCACTATTATCATCACAGTAGTTTACAATTTTAAAAATCTGAAAAGATAAAAAAAGAAAATAATTTTCACAATGGAATATTCCTATATTTTTTTTTAAAATTATTACTTTTTGTCAAAATTAACGCTTTGGATATTGCACCCTTATTTCGAAGCTATAAAATGTTGACGGCTTAAAAGACTTTTTTTCTTAACTTGTACGTAAACAGGCGAGCTTATAAAAACTAAGTTTTCGAACAAAACGAAAGTTTCTGCAGCTTGAACAACTGTGAAATATTTAGACTTTTTTTATAAAAATCTTTCCTTACAACTTGAAAATTATGCAATTATCATACATTTTATTATTAAGGAGCTCCTGAGATGCAGATGTTGATGCTCTACAACTTTTATTGGTCACACTTTATACTTTGGGTAAATTGAGTTGCAGGTGTTACAATACGAGTGTAATTAATTTTATGACCTTATGATAAACATTGACAAACAAACCTATTTTAACTGAGAATAAGTCATCATTTGATGCAGGTTAATGTTCTAAAAGTTTTAATAGCAATGATTTTTATTTGGAGATGTGTTTTTGTAGTTGCAAACATTGAAACATGTGCTTACTTACTTTTTCTGCTGAAATTATGATCCAATTCAACTGAAAGGCAGGGACGCCAGATCGATGTTGATGTTTCTAAAATATCGATGTATACACAAAAACATCAATGTTTTAGAGTCGATGTTTAGTTAACATTGATGTTTTTATTAGACTTTATTTTTAAATAAATGTGTTTCTAGTGAAAAAGTACCGTAATGAAAAACAAAACACTTAAAAGTTATCTTAAGCATACTTTTCAAGCAAATCTCACAATAAATGTAAGCTTGAAAAGATATATATATATAAAAGATAGAACGAGACTAAGATAACATAAGCAATCCGAGTGCTAGGAACTTGAAATACCTGAAACCTTTCTTGGATTTTCATTTATACAGTAAAGCTGAATTACACAAGAGCTTTTTTTTTTTTTTTTTCCAATTACTAGATTAACATGAAATTTTTTTTAGATGCCTCCAAAAACTACAGTTTGGAAATATTGTTCTAAAAACTGTGACAAATTATCCAAGTGCAGTATTTGCCTTAAGCCTTAAAAAAGTCCTGACTTTTTACTATAACACAAATACACTAAGGACATTTGAAGGCTAAACATTATACATAATAAAAGACAATTATAACATTGATTTTTGACAAAAATAAAGATTTTTTTTACAAAGATAATTGGTTTTTTAGGACTTTATTTAATTAAGATTACTGCAAGATCAATAAGTCAATCTTTGTGCCAGTAGAATCCCAATCGATCACTTCTAATTCTTTCCTAAGTTTGGAACTACTAACAGTTCTCCGATCCTTTTGCTTTTCATTTCTTTTCCTTAAATACCACACCTGACACCAGTTGTAACTTATTACAGTATTAAGTACAATTCCCAATTTTCCAGGGTCTTGTATCTATGGTAATTCTTCCAAGCCTCCTTCTTCCTTGCAACTGATGCCTTCACCCTTTCTTTCCACCACATGGTCCTTTTCCTTTTTTATTAAATAGTGGAAATCCCACAAGTACACAAAAATGGCAAACTAACAATAAAAACTAAAACTAGTAACACCGTTACAAAACAGTAACTACCAGAGATGGAAAAGTGACCTAGAGATTTAATTGGTCAGAGGAAGGGTGTCGGAAGGCCACGACAGATTAAAATGGAGCTTACAGGCTTAATGTTTATACAGAAAATGTAAACATGGATTTTATATTGTAAGGATGCGACACAAATGTTAATATTTCCAAAACATTGATGTAAAAAAAATCCCAAGGGCAGATCCAGCTGATTATAAAGAGTGGGGCTGCAGCCTCCACAGTCCTTCCCCTGGATTTGCAAATCAGATTTTTTAACTTTAAAGTATAAAGTATAAACATGGATTTTATATTGTAAGGATGTCACACAAATGTTAATATTTCCAAAACAGCTATTTAAAACAAAATCCCAACAGCGGATCCAGCTGCTTATAAAGTAAAGAGGAGGTCCCCATATATAGGGAACCACACTGAAGAGAAGAAGGCCTGTGTGGAAAAGAAGACATCCAGGATGAATGTCTCTAAAGAGGAGGCAGTGTAACACGAAACAAAATCATATGAATATTTCTGCTACATTAAAAAGAGGTCTAGACTTTTTTGGAACTGTTATATTCATATATAAGTCCTTAATCACATATTTGAGTGCTTTAGATCTTTCTGGATTGCTCCATTCCAGACTAAATATAAGAGGCAATGGGCTAAGGGCTTAGAATTGCCTTGAACATCGAAGCAAAAGGTTATTTTTAAATCTCTGTTCCGCCAACTGCAGTAATGTTGTTAATAATTTCAGTTCTAATTGTTATTTATATAATAATTTTATATTAATAAAATTATTTAGACCCACATTGGTGTTACAATGTCTCTATCTATCTGTATTGCTATTAATGTCAAATAATTCCTTACTTAGAGATATATTAGGCCTTTGGTCCTGTAACCGACTTCTAAAGGATCCTGGCCTCCTCCAAGAAAGAGTTTCTTCAGTTTCATTTTGTTGTTTAACTCTAGAATTTTCAACCTAAACAATAACAAAAAAAACAATTTAATATATATATATATATATTTAAATTATTCTAATAGGTCTTTTAATAATATTAAAGTAATTGAAAGTCAGAAATTCATTAAAGATATAAATATACATGAATAGATTGTCAAACAGAGGAAATCCTCCGAAAATCTTTTTCTTTTGGTTGTTTGCATAATGAACGTATTTTTTTCACTCTCTCCGCTCCACTAACTGATAGGCTGATAGAACCTATATCATTATTGTGATCTATCAGTAGCAATGAGAACTGACTCAATAAAATGGAAAAGTTAAAACAAAAAAAAAAAGGTAATGGGAAAAGGGGTGGAGGCTATAAATTAAAAGAACCTTTGGCCTTTTTACTTTCACTTACCTATGTGTGTGTGTGTGTGTGTGTGTGTGTGTGTGTGTGTGTGTGTGTGTGTGTGTGTGTGTCTGTGTGTGCGCGCGCGTGTGCGTGTGTGTGTGTGTGTGTGTGTGTGAACAGACAAGCTCAAAAACTTTAAACAGTGCGAACCTGAAATTGGGTATTTAGTGTAGGTATATGCCCGCGATGTGAAAGCAAAAATTTTATCAAAATTGCTCAAAGTGAGGGGGTACTTTATATAATAACTTTTTATGTTTTATTTGATTTTCTAAAAAACGGCTCTAAAAACGATTTTGATTAAACTGAGTATTTAATGTAATAATATGCCCGAGTTATGACTGTAAAAATTTCATCAAAATTGATTAACCGGAGGGGGGACTTTACTTAATAAATTTTGTATTGTTTTCACGTGTTTTTTTTATTTACTCAAAAACGGCTTACACGATTTTGATCAAACTGGGTATTTGATTTATGTATATGCCAAAGATGTGATAGCCAACATTTCATCAAAATTGATCAACTGAAGGGGGGACTTTACTTAATAAATTTTGTATCATTTTCACGTGTTTTTTTTTATTTACTCAAAAACGGCTTTAACGATTTTGATCTAACTGGGTATTTGATGTATGTATATGCCAAAGATGTGATAGCCAACATTTCATCGAAATTGATCAACCGGAGGTGGGACTTAATAAATTTTGTATCATTTTCACGTGTTTTTTTTATTTACTCAAAAACGGCTTTAACGATTTTGATCTAACTGGATATTTAATGTATGTATATGCCAAAGATGTGATAGCCAACATTTCATCGAAATTGATCAACCGGAAGGGGGACTTAATAAATTTTGTATCATTTTCACGTGTTTTTTTTTATTTACTCAAAAACGGCTTTAACGATTTTGATCTAACTGGGTATTTGATGTATGTATATGCCAAAGATGTGATAGCCAACATTTCATCGAAATTGATCAACCGGAGGTGGGACTTAATAAATTTTGTATCATTTTCACGTGTTTTTTTTATTTACTCAAAAACGGCTTTAACGATTTTGATCTAACTGGATATTTAATGTATGTATATGCCAAAGATGTGATAGCCAACATTTCATCGAAATTGATCAACCGGAAAGGGGACTTAATAAATTTTGTATCATTTTCACGTGTTTTTTTTATTTACTCAAAAACGGCTTTAACGATTTTGATCTAACTGGGTATTTGATGTATGTATATGCCAAAGATGTGATAGCCAACATTTCATCGAAATTGATCAACCGGAGGTGGGACTTAATAAATTTTGTATCATTTTCACGTGTTTTTTTTATTTACTCAAAAACGGCTTTAACGATTTTGATCTAACTGGGTATTTAATGTATGTATATGCCAAAGATGTGATAGCCAACATTTCATCGAAATTGATCAACCGGAGGTGGGACTTAATAAATTTTGTATCATTTTCACGTGTTTTTTTTATTTACTCAAAAACGGCTTTAACGATTTTGATCTAGCTGGGTATTTGATGTGTGTATATGCCAAAGATGTGATAGCCAACATTTCATCAAAATTGGTCAAAGGAGGGGGCACTTTATTTCATAACTTTTTTCCAATTTTTACCTTTTTTTCCATTATCTCAAAAACGGCTTTAACGATTTTCATCAAATTCGTCATGTTTAATGAAAATTAGGTGTTCTTTTATATCAGGCAAGCTTTATCATTATTAAAATGTTCTGAAGGGGCTTAAATGGGGTAGGGGTGTTTTTTGTTTGTTTTTTTGTTTCCTATAAATTACCTTTGTTTTTGTTTATATGGAGAAATTGACTGTCTCTCGCTAAGCCTAAAAATAAGAAATGGCTAAAGATGAGATATGATAAAAACCAAGTAAACATATAGAGGAGAAAAAAGAAAAATATTCAGTCAACTCATAAAACACGTTGAGCCCATGTGCATACAGTATTATCAGGGTTATAAGTAAAGAGGGAGGGGGTAAAGAGAGGGTTTATAAGTAATTAAACTGTTAATTTATTGGAAATTATTTTTTTCCTGATAACTATATGAGCCCACTCATGCGTAGGGTGCATTTAATGACAGACTGTTGTTCATAATTAAAGACGTTCTGTTCATTTAATGGAAATTATTTCCATGTTCCATGTTCCCCCGTTCGGGTATCCGGGTGGGGACTGCTTTAGGGGATTCATGCCGCAAGTTTAAAAATATAGATCTAAGCATAGGGACGTGGAACGTAAGAAGTTTAAATACAGCGGGTGGGTTAAAATCGGTCGCGAATGAGGTAATAGGGTATAGATTAGATATAGTTGCGCTGCAAGAGGTCCGCTGGCCAGGGGAGGGTTCGCCTACTGAAGATAGTGACGATGAAGTTAAATGTGAATTTTATGAAAAACTTGAATCGATTTATGACAAACTACCGCGAAGCTACATAAAAATTATTCTGGGAGACGCAAATGCAAAGGTAGGGAGGGAACAAGTATATTATCCTACGATCGGTAGAGAAAGTTTACATGAATATAGTAATGATAACGGAATACGACTAATAAATTTTGCCACCTCGAAAAACCTAATAATCAAAAGTACTATGTTTAACATAAATAAACATAAAGATATACATAAATATACTTGGACGTCTCCGGATTCGCAACCCGTAGTCAATAGATCACGTCTTGGTTCAACGTAGGTAGCAAAATAGCGTAATTAATATTCGATCATATCGTGGGGCCGAATGCGGGTCGGATCATGAACTAGTAATCGCGAAAATTCGCCAGAGACTTATAATACATAGGAAAAATGAGGCTGGTTTTAATTATGATAATTATAATTTGGAGAAGTTAAAAATTCCGACGGTTAGAAAACAATTCGAACTGGAAGTCAAAAATAGGTTTGAGGAGTTGGAATCGTCTGACGAGGATAACGAAGACATTGATAAGTTGTGGGAAGGTATCAGGGATAGTATTAAAGAGGTCGTTAACTCGAGTCTTGGAAAAAGGGAAAATAAAAATAAACCTTGGTTCGATGATGAATGTATTAACATGTGCAACAAAAGAAAAGCTGCTAAATTAGAAGCGTTAAATATTCCTAACGAAATCAATCTTGCTAACTTTCGAGCATCAAGAAAAGAAACAACTAAACTGCTATAATTTAAAAAGTGAGAATATCTCAAAAATAAAATAATAGCGATCGAAAGTAACAAAATCGAGAATAACGTTAAAGCCATGTACGAAGGCATAAACAGAATTCGTAAACGGTCGGGCCCGGTTACAACTGGAATTAGGGATGAAAATAACAATATCTTGGCCGATCCAGTAGACATCTTAAGACGGTTCAAGGATTATTTCGATAGTATTTTAAATACGGAAAATAATAATCTATCTTCCTCTTCGGAATACCAGAGTGCTGAACCGTTAGTAGTAGAACCGAGTAAAGAGGAGGTTGAAATAGCCATTGGAAAATTAAAATCTCATAAAGCAGCGGGAACAGATAATGTCCCTAGCGAACTAATCAAGGTATGCGGGGAAGCTGGGATATCAAAAATATTTCTTTTGGTTAAAAAGATCTGGGAACAAGAAAAGATACCCGAAGAGTGGAAAGAGTCTATTCTCATTCCGATTCACAAAAAGGGATCAAAAACGGATTGCAATAACTATTGCGGAATCTCACTCCTTCCGGTTTGCTATAAAATATTTACGTTAATCCTAACTAGTCAAATCACTGAATACGCCGAGGAAATTATCGGAGAATATCAATGTGGTTTCAGGCAAAACCGAGCAACCGTAGACCAAATATTCTCTCTTCGCCAAATATTAGAGAAAAAATTAGAATATAACGGAATCGTACATCAGCTTTTTATCGATTTCAAAAAGGCATATGACTCTATTAACCGCCAAAAGTTGTATACCGCCCTGGTCGAGCAGGGAATACCAAAAAAATTAGTAAACTTAGTAAAAATGTGTATGACTGAAACGTTCAATAAAGCTAGAATCGGTAATTATTTTTCTGAGAAGTTCGAGGTCCGCTCTGGTTTGAAACAAGGAGATTCTCTCTCACCTGTTTTATTTAATTTAGCGCTGGAATATGCCATTAGGGAGGTGACACGTACCGGAAAGGGTTTGAATTTGGGAGGGAATACACCCGTGCTCGGATATGCCGGTGATTTGGTATTGCTTGGGGAGGACGTGGAAACCAAAGAAATGAACACAAAAACGTTGATGAAAGCCGGACAAGAACTTGGACTGGAAATGAATACGGATAGGACAAAATATATGGTTAGTCGCAGAAGTGGTGAGGATTTCGCTGATATCAGTGTAGGGGGGAATACGTTTGAACAGGTAGAGAAATTTAGATATTTAGGGGCGATGGTAACTAGACAAAACGAAATCGATGAGGAAATTAAGGCTAGATTAAAAGCCGGTAATGCTTGCTACTTTTCAGTCGCGAAATTGCTTAGCTCCCACATTCTGTCCCAAAACTTAAAAATTAGGATTTACAAAACTATTATTCTTCCAACGGCCGTTTACGGATGCGAAACATGGCCGCTGACATTGAGGGATGAGCAACGGCTTAGAGTTTTTGAAAATAAAGTACTGCGTAGAATATTTGGACCGAAGAGGGACGAAATAACCGGAGAATTTAGACGCTTACACAACGCCGAACTGAGTGAACTTTACCCAGTAAATATAATTGACGTGATTGCAGCAAGACGAATAAAATGGGCGTGTAAAATTGCAAAACTTGGCTGTGAACGAATTCTGAAAAGATTAATAAGCGCGGTGCCGAATGGGAAACGTCCAAGGGGCAGGCCGAGACGGAGGTGGGAGGATTGCTTTAGGGCGGATCTATCGAAGTTAGGTCTGGAAGACGGTCAATGGATGGAGGTATGCAGGGAGTGAGTGGTGGTGTCGGCATCGAACCTTCGGGTTCGTTAAGCCTTTATTATTATTATTATGTATTCCATGTATGTTTCATGGTAACTAAATGACATTTTCAACAAGTAGATAAAGAATTATAAAATCAGTTGACTTGGAGTATTATGCTTGAATTGCCGAATTATCTCAAGTAAAAACTTTTATTTAATAATAAAAGAAATTAGTGTTTGTTATAGAGCAAATGAAAACAAACATAAAAAATAAATGTGGAAAAATGTGTAACTTTGAGAAGTGGCATTAAAACAGTTTCTAATCTAAGTAAGTTGTAAGTGAAAGTTGTGTGTTGCTCGCATGCACCAGATTTTTTTTTTTTTTCATAAATTGAATCAATATCAAATGAATCTTGGTGGTTAAAAGGATATATTTGCTGCGTTTATTTTAATATGATTTGTTAGGCAACAAATTTATTTTTTCCTGCTAACAATATGCTGAAAACAATAATCCAATCTGAACTAAAGGACACATGTAAATTAAAGTTATAAAATTTGAGCAGCTTGTACAACAATGTAATGAAGTTGTATAATTAGTAAAACATCGGTTGATCCGCCTTTAAGTGGACAGGGGTAACTCCCCAAAGTTTGAGATATTGAAGCAAGCGTCATAATTGTGTTGAAATCACATTACAATAAGACACAGCAAATATACCTTTTTAACAAAACACACATTTGAAAAACTTCTATAATTTTGAGACCTTTCAACCACCACAAAATTGATTGATATTAATTCCATAAATGAAAAAAAAAAAAATCAAAGGCTCTTTTAATTTATAGCCCCAACCATGTTACCTCAACCCAGTAGACTTTTTTTTTTTTTTTTATGGCTCATATCCACTACCCCTCCACGAAGTAATAATGCCTAACGGTGGTCCCGTGGAGGGTAGAAAACAAGTGTAGGGAGGTTGTTTTAGTGAGTAGAAATCCTAAATTTGGATAGATACGGGCCTATCCGCGTCTTTTGAAGATATCCACCTAAAAAAAACACAGACCATTTAGTGGGACTTGGTTATTTGGACTCAGGGGACATAGGACTCCACAATGTGTATTTCCATTGAAAACTGGGAATCAAAATTTGTTTATGATCGCAATACTTTCCCTTACTATATATCTCATATATACAAAAGTGAAAGTAAAAAAAGATTGAAATCGTCATCACAATGCTAAAGTAGCGAATGTGCAACTAAAAACCTATGCATATTTGTTACTTTAGCATGGTGACAACGAAATGTTGGATAGGGGTAGGGAATACTGTTTTGTGACTAGGCCAAGAAGTGATTTCTATGATACAACCTTAAGGAAGAATTTATGCATACTGGAAACTCCTCTCACGTTACTTTAAATGATCACAGGATGATCGCACTGAAGACAGAATCAGTACAGCCTCTACTTTTGCCCAATTGTGGAGCAATATATTGAAAATTCACACACAAGATTCTTTCTCAAATAGGAACTCTAATTAATAGCCTAGGGCAGTAGTTCTTAAACTTTTATTTTTGAACCCCCCAATCACTTTGAAGATCAATTACCTTTTCCGAGTCTACTATGTTTATGGAGCAGTTTTCACAAAAATAATTGAGTCCCCTACCTCTCCTTCACACCCAGTTTGATAATCACTGGTGTAGAGAATTAATAGTGGAATACTGTGCACTTCTCTTTTGAGAAATCCAGGAAAACTAACTTAAAATTAATTTTAGTAATATAATAAAATATCAGTTTGAAAAAGAAAACTAAACTAATTAAGGTTATTAAAAAAATTAAAAATAACTTACAAGGGAATTAGGAACTGTTTTGTTAATATCATCCAAAGATGGTAATCGCTGGGATTCTTCTTTGTTGACACGATTTCTTTTTTCTGTGAATAAAATTAAAATTATAAACTTCTTTGCTATCACTTAAAATAGAACTTAGAAACAAAAATGTAGAAAACTAAGAGTAGATAAAATGTATCATTGCCTGACAGATTTATAAGAAATAAAGCAATGATTTATTTCAAAACAGATGAGACAGTTCCATGAAGTTAATTCCATGAATCATTACTTCAATACAATTAAGTCAGACTAATTTGATAGACTAAAATTTTCTTTTCTATTTCTAATTTTTTTTTCTTTCTAAAATCTTTCTTCCGTGTTCTTCTGTGATCTCATCCACCAGGTCTCGCCAAATTGTAGCGAAGTACCGGGAGGCTGAACAATCGTCCAGACAAATGGGATCTAGTTGACATACGTCAAATTTATAAATTGTATGTTGTTATTTAATCAATGATTATCTGTTAGATAATTAATTTATAATTTTTTAACTATTTTATTAGAAGATAAAAGATTCTACCACAGCTGGGAATCGAACCCAGGTCCTCTGCATCTATTCCCGGCCATGGTCGAATCTTTTAACTTCTAATTAAATAGTTAAAAAATTATAAATTAATTACCTAACAGATAATCATTTATTAAATAACAACATACAATGTATAACTTTGATACATTGTTTGAATTTAAATATTTTCATATTATATTTCATCATAGCTTATTTTCATGAAAACACACTTATCCACAAGAAATTAATTAAATTGAACATATAAATATTAACAATGATGAATTCAGATCCTACTATTTGGAAGAATAGTTGCCCTAAAATTTGCAAGATCAGGGAAGAGGTTCAATGAAGAATGCGGTGGCAACATATTGCACTAGTTACCTGAACAAAGAATATGGGAGATCCGGGTTCGAATCCTAGCCAGCTAAGGCCTATCTGTTCTTTTCAAAACAAAAATATCTAAAATTATTGAAAAGTTGTTAAAAGATGTTATCCACCAGAAACTAATTAAATTTAATGTGTGTTTGTGAGTTCGCGCACCTGTGTAAGTTGGGTGTATTCCTTTTTTACTTTAACTCACCTGTTTTTTTGTTTTTTTTTTGTTCAGTACCTCTACCTGGCCATTTGTGGCATACGGGGGGTTACTCTAGAGGTGTAACCAACCTATTCTAACTATGGTAGGTAGGTCGATATTTATTCCATGGGGCCTCCACGAAATAAAAGTCAACCCTCCAAGAGGGGAACCAGGAACTGCCGCCGTTCGGCTCGAGCGTGCTAAAGCAGGTCACGCTCCATCATGCTCGGCTATCACGGCCCTCACTCACCTGTTTATGAAATATATAGTCAGGGAAAGTATTACGATCGTGAGAAATTTCTACTTGCAGTTTCCAACGAAAACATAATTTTTGGAGTTCCCCAAGTCCACATAACCAAATCCCGGGTGTCTGAACAGACTAGCTCAAAAACGATAAACCGCACGAAACTGAAATTTTGTATTTGTGGTAGGTATTTGCCCTTAATGTGACAGCAAACTTTTCTACAATATTGATTAAATGCAGGGGATACTTTATTTCATAAATTTTATGACAGTTTTACGTTTTTTACAATTTTCTCAAATACCCCTCAAAAGATTTGGATTAAACTCATCATGTTTAATGAGAGTCAATTTTCCTTTCATATCTGGTTGATTTTATCATCATAGAACTGTTCTAATGGGTCTTAAATAGCGAAGGAAAATTTTCTTCCTACAAAGTACTTCTGATTTTGTTTATATGGAGAAATTAACTGTCTCTCATTATTCCAAGTAATAAGGAATGGCTAAATATAAAAAAATCTGGTGCGTGCGCGCAACACACAACTTTCACTTACCAACTTACTTAGATTAGAAATTAACGTGTTTTGCTAAATATCATTTCCCTGAGTCACACATTTTTCTACATTCATATCTTATTTTTGTTAATCGTTAAAGCCGTTTTTGAGTAAATAAAAAAAACCGTGAAAATGATACAAAATTTATTAAGTAAAGTCCCCCCTCCCATAGATCAATTTTGATGAAATTTTTACAGTCATATCTCGGGCATATAAATACATCAAATACCAAGTTTGATCAAAATCGTTAAAACCGTTTTTGAGTAAATAAAAAAAACACGTGAAATGATACAAAATTTATCAAGTAAAGTCTCCCCTCCGGTTGATCAATTGTGATGAAATGTTGGTTATCACATCTTTGGCATATAAATACATCAAATACCAAGTTTGATCAAAATCGTTAAAACCGTTTTTGAGTAAATAAAAAAAAACCTGTGAAAATGATACAAAATTTATTAAGTAAAGTCCCCCCTCCGGTTGATCAATTTTGATGAAATTTTTACAGTCATATTTCAGGCATATAAATAGATCAAATACTCAGTTTAATCAAAATCGTTAGAGCCGTTTTTGAGAAAATCGAAAAAAACTTAAAAAGTTATTAAATAAAGTACCCCCTCCCTTTGAGCAATTTTGTTGAAATTTTTGCTGTCACATCGCGGGCATATACTTACACTAAATACCCAATTTCAGGTTCCCACGGTTTATAGTTTTTGAGCTAGTCTGTTCACACACAGACACACAGACACACACACAGACCATTTCGTGGGACTTGGTCATTTGGACTCAGGGGACCCCAAAACGTGTATTTCCGTTGAAAACCGGAAGTCGAAAATTTTCACGATCGCAATACTTCCACTTACTATATATTTCATATATAGGTAAGTGAAAGTAATAAGTATATGAATTGGATAAACATATACAAGAGAAACAAAGACAAGTGTTTTCAAAGTAAGTGTTTTCAAAGATAAAAATTATGATTTCCATAAATGAGTGGAGTAATATATCGTTGGAAAGCTGAAAATCTCAGAAAAAATAGCAATTATTTTATTAAGCATTAAAATGTATATATGTCTGAAAAAATTTGGCATACATAAATTTTATCCATAAAATTATTAGATTTGTTCCAACAAGCAAACGACAACTCTTTTCATCATCGACAATGATCGTCGGTTTCTGGAAAAGCATTATGGACTAATTTGAAAACTAAGTTCCAATTTTTTATGAATCGTAAATACCATTTCTTTCGATTCCCATTCACGATATATTCACAAAAAACAGTAAAAAAAACTTGACTGTTGATGAAATTAGGATTTTATTCCCCTTAAAAAAAGAAATTAGTAAAAATGAAATGAAAATTATCGAAGACTTTCATGTTTTGCAATAATTGTAATACTCTATACCTTATGGAGTAAGTAAAAGTAGAGTGCTGTGCCAGATTTTATATTATAAGCATTGATTTTTGACACTTTTTTGGCCATCGGCTTCTGAACTACAAAATTAATGAACATGAAATGACAAGGTGAATCTATAATTGCAAATATAGGAAATCCAAAATCCTACTTAAAACCTTTTAACAGTTCATTTTCTTCCAATATTTAGGGAGGGTAGGCATAAATCTATTTATCCCAGCTTGTACTAGGAAAATCCGTGTTTTTCCCATGGCAAATTATGTGTAGCCTTTTCACGTGTGGGGAAAACATCGAATCTATTTGTTTTAGCGAAAGACAGGTTAACCGAAACATTGTGCACCTATTAGTATAACATCTAGATACGATATCTCATTTCATCATGTGTTGTATTCTGAATTTAAGTAATACGTATTATGGCAAAAGATTAATTTGGTAGTTTTGCTGTCTATTGTGATTGCACTAAACCATGTTCCAGTTATATTCTTTATTAGTTCCTTTTACATAGGTCATTCATTTACACCAGAGTTGGGCAAAAATTGTATCTAGATACTATTTGAAAAATTTTTATTCGAATATAAAAACTATTCGAAGAAACAATTAAATTTATCGAATAGAAAAAAGTATTCGAATAACTGTTCGAATAGTTTTGTATTCGATAGGGAAACTATTCGAAGACACAAGATAGTTTATTATTCGATAAAAAAATATCTTATATTTCGAATAGAATAATCATCTGTATCTGTAAACGATTCGATACTTTATTCGATATTCGAATACATTTCGGTTCCTAAAATTCTAAAAAATTTCATTTAGTTATTTCATCGAATTGATGGTATATGGTATATGGTATTTATAGCTTTCCAAGTCAAATTCATCCACTTTGTCATGCCCGCCCGGTCTACCCCCTTACCTAAGCATATTACATCAGGACAAGGTCTCCATTAAGAATAATATTTACTTAAAGTTTAAATGAGATGGGGGGTGGGGCACTATAATCAGAAAATGTTAACATTTTCGGATTTCTTTCACATGGGGTGCGAATAAAAAAAAAAAAAAAATAGATTTTCGGCTTTCTTTCACACGGGGGTGCAATTTTATGTTATCGGGTGCAGTGTTTTTGAAAAAGATATTCGATTTGTATATTAGTGGGGGGAGGGGGGAGCCCACTATAGAAAAAATAATTTTCGGATTACTTACACCTGGGGGTGCAATTTTATGTTATCGGGGGAGGTTTTTTTGAAAAAGATGTTGAATTTGTATATTAGCGATGGGGGGGGGGGGGGGCAGGAGCCCACTACAAAAAAATAGATTTTCGGATTACTTTCACACGGAGGTGCAATTTTATGTTATCGGGGGCGGTTTTTTTTGAAAAAGATATTCGATTTGTATATTAGTGGGGGGGGGGGGAGCCCACTAATAAAAAAATAGATTTTCACATTTCTTCACCACGGGGGTGCGACTTTATGTTATTGGGGGCGGTGTTTTTGGAAAAGATATTCGATTTGTATATTAGTGGGGGGGGGGGGGCCCACAATAAAAAAAATAGATTTTTGGATTACTTTCACACGGAAGTGAAATTTTATGTTATCGAGGGCGGAGTTTTTGAAAAAGATATTCGATTTGTATATTAGATTGGGGGGCCGGCGCCCAATATAAAAAAAATAGATTTTCAGATTACTTTCACATGGGGGTGCAATTTTATGTTATCGGGGGAGGTTTTTTGGAAAAATATATTAAATTGGTATATTAGCGATGGGGGGGGGGGGGGCAGGAGCCCACTACAAAAAAATAGATTTTCGGATTACTTTCACACGGAGGTGCAATTTTATTTTATCGGGGGCGGTTTTTTTGAAAAAGATATTCGATTTGTACATTAGTGGGGGGGGGGGAGCCCACTAATAAAAAAATAGATTTTCAGATTTCTTCACCATGGGGGTGCAACTTTATGTTATCGGGGGCGGTGTTTTTGAAAAAGATATTCAATTTGTATATTAGAGGGGGGGGGCCGAAGCCCACTACAAAAAAAATTGATTTTCGGATTACTTTCACAAGGGGGTGCAATTTCATGTTACGGAGGGGGGGGGGGAGCCCACTATAAAAAAAATAAATTTTCGGATTTCTTCACCATGGGGGTGCAATTTTATGTTATCGGGGGTGGTGTTTTTGAAAAAGATATTCGATTTGTATATTAGAGGAGGGGGGGCCGGAGCCCACTATAATAAAAATAGCATTATAGCTACTGAGCATTGCTATATCAATGTATAAATATTGATTTCTAATCTTCTTAGGTTGGTATGTGAAAGTTGTGTTGCGGGCATTGCATTAGATTTGTTAATATCAATACAAGATGATTAAAAAATAGCCATATTGTCTGGACATTTTTTAGCCAGAATATACGGCATATGTCGTATTTGGCATACATATATCATCACATATATATATATATATATATATATATATATATATATATATATATATATATATATATGGTTTACCCACTCGAGAGCATGCCACATATAATTGTCCGTGTAAAAAACATGTTGTACTCAAATCTAAGCCACAAACAGACATCGTTTGGCCTCGCCACTTAAGGGTAGTCATTGCAAATGCCAATCTAATCGGAAACTTACTACGTTTAAATTTAATTGGGACATCTGTAGGTATAATTGGGATTCGTGGTATTAATATATTTATCAGAAGTTGCTATTTAAAATGATCGCTTCGATAACGTTTTTCAATAATTTTTGAATGACTAATCGCGTAGCCATGGCATAGACAGCCAGGGCGGGTTCAAATTACGAAGCAAAATTATCAGAGATCCAACCTTCAATTGTAAATTATGCGGTGGCATCCCTGGCAAATCCAGTGAGTTCACTAACTCTGTTGGAAAATTCACAGCTTCGCTGGCATGGTATGATACCAAGTTCCCTGGCAACAACTGTTGTATCTTCAGATTTAAATCGTTAACGTCCCTAATCTTCAAACTTAATCATCACAGTTTATAGTAAATTCCGCACTTCACTTTTTATAGTTTTATTCATTTTAAATGATAAACTCCGTAATAAGCGTATACGAATTTGTTAGGACGGGTGACAAAATGACATTGATAGAATGTTACCATGTAAAAAATTTCTATTAAATGTTAGGCTCAACTGGCGGGGATAACTTACCAAGTGATAATTGATCAGTTATCGAGTGGGATGAATAATGATTAAATTAATAAAATGACTATTAAAAAATAGGGGTTGGGTTGGAAGGGTGAAAAAAATGTATTTTTTAATGCCATATTATAAAAAAAAAAATTTTGTCCAAAAAAAAAATAAATGTTCGGGGTGGAAAACCCTTATCATCACTTAGGGGTATAAAAAATAAATAGTAGCCGATTCTCAGACCTACTGAATATGCATCATAAAAATCAGTCGATCCGTTTTGGTGGAGTATGGTAACTAACATTGTGACAGGAGAATTTCAAATATAAGATATATGATATTCAATAATATATGATAAGGTGCAAAGTTAATTATATATATATATATATATTAGGGTGCCCCTTACTTTTCGAAGTTTTAAATTTCTAACGCATAGGTGTTACTTGTTCATTTGCCTCTAAAACACTCGGAAATAAATTTTTACCTTATTTGGAGTACAATAACCAGACTTGCATCGAATCATGTTCACATATGTTGCGAGCGAATAGCGGGGTGTTTTCACGGCATTAGTCATTTGTTCTCAATTATTCTCAAGATTAACACGTATTGTTTTACATTTAAAAGATAGTAGTGGAATTAAGAAGCAATAAACAATGTGTTTTCTTAGTTGGTGACGTAAATTATAAAATAACAGGCGCAAAGTTACCATCTGATCGTCAAGTTCTTGCTGTACTTTTTTTTAACATTCTCGAAGTTAATTGACTGTTAGTGAAAGTGCTAATCTCGTCATTCAGGAGTGTACTATATTTTGGGAAAAAGCTAGAATCCCTACCAGAGCTATACCTAACTGTGTGAAAAAACTTGTGGATCTTCACCATGCTTGGAGGGAGTTGCTAAAACATTCTAAAAAAATACAAGATATTTACAAGCCCTGTGAGGAGGACTTTAAGAACAATTTAGATAATTTATGTGATATAGCACACGCTGATGCTTTGGAACGGATGAAAATTGAAGAAGATATAATATTTTTCCATAGAGCATCCAGGGTGCTTAGCGGGTGTGGACAAAATGTTAACTGAAATGAAGAAAGGGCAAGACAAAGGAAATTGAATGAAGAGAAAATAATATGTGAGCAAATGTGTAGCGGGGGTTTATCGTCATCTGTTACTAAGCAAGATTCTATTCAAACGCAACGATCAACTTACCAGCTCTGATGAAATTCAAGCCTATTCAAGCCTTGAGGAACCCTTAGCATCCACCTCTCAAATGGTAAGTTCTCAAACTACTAAAAAAAGAGGAAGGAAAGACTTTATCACGCCTAAGTTAGTTGCAGCTTTAGATAGATGCCAATTAAGCATAAGGGATTTTGTCTATATATTTCAGGCTGTAGTAGAAGCACGACTAGATCTTAGCTGTGATGATTTTCCGATAAACAAATCGTCTATTCAACATATTCGCACATAGAGTCAAAAAGATAGAGCGGAATCTATTAAATCAGATTTGCAGAGTAATATGCCTGAAATGGTGCTTGTTTACTGGGAAGGAAAATTATTACCTGGACTTGACGTGAGAAGTTCTAAAGAAGAACGCCTGCCAATTCTGATTTCATTTGGAGAAAAGGAACAACTTCTGGCTGTACCCAAACTAGAGAGCTATTCCGGCCAGGATCAAGCTAAAGCTGTGTTGAACGCACTTTATGACTGGAACCTCGGTTACAAAGTACAAATAATGTGCTGTGACACAATTGCATCTAATACAGGGCGATTGAAAGGAGCTTGTGTACTTTTGGAACAAAAACTAGATAGGAAATTACTACTCTTCGCTTGCCGCCAACACGTTTACGAACTGGTTTTAAAATGTGTGTTCGAAACAAAAAAACACCAAGTCACAAGTAACCCTGATAACCCACTATTCAAAAAGTTTAGAGACAACTTGAAAACTACGTCTGTTTATTCATTGCGGTTTTATATGTAAAAACATGGCTTGGATGTAGTCTGGCGGTGAAGGCACCAAATCAAGATTTGTGCTTTTTAAAAGGGCTTAATACAATAAATAGTACTATTTTTCTACTGTTTTTAATAAATTGTTAATAGTAATGCCTTATTTATAGCTGCAGGAAAATGATTAACTGATTTTGTGTCTGTCAAGAGCACAAAATTATTTTCTCAATTAAACATTGATAAGAATTTCCTCCAGAGACCCGCTTCAACATGGGATAAAGATGCTGCCTATTCAGAGGCGAAAAGGAAAGTGTTTTCTTTAAGGGCAGTTAATGGTACGCCTGAAAGAGCTGGAAAAACTTATGCAAGATTTGCATGGTTTTATCAATCCAAAGGAAGACCAAAAGCAATTTTTGCTACGCTGTGTTCAGGAGCATAGAAATCTGTATCCAGAAAAAGAGAATAAAGAAAATAACCTGCCTGATCAGTAATTTTATTTTATTTTAATAAATATTTCATAAAAAAATTAATATTTCAATTGATTTAGTAATTTAACGGAAAGGGTTAAAAACAGCAATTTTCAAAATCTTCAGAGTTCTGCCGGCACGGGTTAACGTTGATGTAGGAAGATGAAATTTTGTATTTAAGTAAGTCTGGATAGTTTAAAAAGAAATAGGAGGTATGCATTTCGATATCTAAAAAAAAAAAAAATTTTCACCTATATAAGGGACACCCTAATATATACACACACACACACACACACACACACACACACACACACACACACACACACACACACACACACACACACACACACACACACACACACACACACACACACACACACACACACACACACACACACACACACACACACACACACACACACACACACACACACACACACACACACACACACACACACACACACACACACACACACACACACACACACACACACACACACACACACACACACACACACACACACACACACACACACACACACACACACACACACACACACACACACACACACACACACACACACACACACACACACACACACACACACACACACACACACACACACACACACACACACACACACACACACACACACACACACACACACACACACACACACACACACACACACACACACACACACACACACACACACACACACACACACACACACACACACACACACACACACACACACACACACACACACACACACACACACACACACACACACACACACACACACACACACACACACACACACACACACACACACACACACACACACACACACACACACACACACACACACACACACACACACACACACACACACACACACACACACACACACACACACACACACACACACACACACACACACACACACACACACACACACACACACACACACACACACACACACACACACACACACACACACACACACACACACACACACACACACACACACACACACACACACACACACACACACACACACACACACACACACACACACACACACACACACACACACACACACACACACACACACACACACACACACACACACACACACACACACACACACACACACACACACACACACACACACACACACACACACACACACACACACACACACACACACACACACACACACACACACACACACACACACACACACACACACACACACACACACACACACACACACACACACACACACACACACACACGCGCGCACACACACACGCACACACATGCACACACGCACGCACACACATGCACACACGCACGCACACACACACACACACACGTAACTACACTTATTATCAGAACTTGAAATTTTCTTATATATTTCTTTTCTCTTTTATTTGATCATGAAATCCATGCACATTTTTTATCAAACCTTTTCTTGTCAATAGGGATAGTAAAGTATTTTTATCAACTCTATAAACTAGTAAAATTAAATATACTTTATAGAAATATTTTTTTCTTTTCCATTTAAGCCCTGTAAAATTTTTATGTGATAATAACACCTACCTTATATTAAAGAATAATTTCTTCTGATTCAACATGGAAACTTTAACCAAAATAATTAGAGCCGTTTTTGTCTATATACATCTGATAAGCATATTTTTAATTAAATTAAACAAAATGCGAAAGCTGTGCCATTATTTTAGAATTTTGAAGTATTGTGCTCCTTTTAAGCAAACTTTTAAGCCTTTTAAGCAAGATATGGCTATTTTTTCATCATCTTATATCGGTATTAAAAAATCTACTGCGATGCGCGCAACACACCTTTCAACAACAACCTACTTAGATTAGAAATCAACGTGTGATAAATAGATAAACGCGATTAAGGAACTTCATACATTTTTCCTCATTTACTTACTTACTTTTGTTTGTCTCAATAAGTTATAGGATAGTATAATTTGTCTTGCAAAACTTGCATTTTCTCAGTATTTCTCCATACCGTGCACCGCATCAGATTTTTTTTTTAATACAGTTGAATATATGCCTATACATGAGTGAAATGCACTCTTTGTAAATTGTTTGATTAAGAGGATTGTGTTTGAGATGGATGCAAGAACACTCACCAATGAGTCTTTCATTAAGATTAGGAACGGTTGAAAAGATTTACCAAAATTAAATGTATGACCCAGAGTAATGACATGTTAGGAAAGTTTTAAAGGGGGAAGGTTTTGGGCAGTTATTGATTAGTTATGTTTAGAACTTTGTGATTAGTTATGTTTAGAACTTCGTGTTTAGTTATGTTTAGAACTTCGAGATAGACTATTACCATAAGTACATGGTATAGAATTATGGGGCCTTAGGTACCTATACACCATCTACACGGTATTACAAATTATTCTATTAAGTATATACATAACACAATTTAATAGCTCACAACAATTAATGAATATATATATATATATATATATATATATATATATATATATATATATATATATATATATATATACATACATATTATGATTAATTTAAAATTAAACCACTACTGGAGAGGAAAACCAATTAAAACATGTAAGTATTCATGCATCTAATGATCTATAATCCACGAAGTTGTGGCCTTTTTCAGTTTCTGGCATACAACTACACAACAAAAAGTTTACTTTATCTTTTTTTCGAAAAAAGGGTATACTAATACAAATAAAATGAAATATTTGAAGTTGAAATCGGATTAGTTATTCAGCCAAATTCGAACATGAAAGATCGGTAATTTTTATCATTTTGGTGAAAACACATATTCCAACGCCTATAACTCGACAATATGTACTCTAAATGAAAAATGTTACAGATAAAAGTTTTAGGACATTAAATTTAGCTTAAAATAAGCCCACCTAAATAGTTAGTTCTGTGAATATTTTATCATATCCCCTTAGGTTTCACAAAAAGAAGGAATCAAGCGCTACGAATACTTTCACATTTTCATTTGTATCTCTACTTAGTAATAAGTTAATTTAAAAATAAATGGGCTTGTTTTATGCTAAATTTAATGTCCTAAAATTTGTATATGTAACATTTTTCATTTAGAGTACATATTGTCGAGTTATAGGCGTTGGAACATGAGTTTCTACCAAAATGGTAAAAATTACCGATCTTTGATGTTCGAGTTCGGCTAAATAACTAATCCGATTTCCACTCCAAATATTTCATTTTATTTGTATTAGTATACCCTTTTTTCGAAAAAAGGAGAAAGTAAACTTTTTGACATGTAGATATTTGAAGGAATGAAGATGTAGTTAAAATAATGAAGTAAGCGCTATTTTTCATTTGTATCTCTACGCAGGAATAAGTTAATTTTAAAATAAATGGGCTTATTTTATGCTAAATTTAATGTCCTAAAACTTTTATCTGTGACATTTTTCATTTAGAGTACATATTGTCGAGTTATAGGCGTTGGAATGAGTTTTCACCAAAATGATAAAAATTACCAATCCTTCATGTTCGAGTTCGGCTAAATAACTAATCCGATTTCAACTTCAAATATTTCATTTTATTTGTATTAGTATACCCTTTTTTCGAAAAAAAAGAGAAAGTAAACTTTTTGATGTGTAGTTATATGCCAGAAACCGAAAAAGGCCACAACTTCGTGGATTGTAGATCATTAGATGCATGAATACTTACATGTTTTAGTTGGTTTTCCTCTCCAGTAGTGGTTTAATTTTAAATTAATCATAATATGTATATATATATACATATATACATATATATATATATATATATTTATATATATATATATATATATATATATATATATATATATATATATATACATATTATTCATTAATTGTTGTGAGCTATTAAATTGTGTTATGTATATACTTCCTAAATTGTATTACCAATTATTTCTACATATCAACGAACAAACAGAACTTAAATAATTTATCTTTTTTATTTTGATTGTTTTTAAATCCATAAATAATCAATACTTTGCAAAAATGCATTTATTTCAAATTTCACGAATGATCAGAAGTCAGTGTCTGTAACCCAACTACAACTATGAGGACATTATTATTTGATTTCAAGAAAACCAGTTTATGTCAATATAAGTATGGTTTAGATAATGTGCAATCTGCGACTAATTCGTTATTATTTAGCTGATTTATATCCTTCATTAAACAGATTTAAAAAAAAAAAAAAAAAAAAAAAAAAAAAAAAAAAAAAAAAAAAAAGGTTATATTAATTATTTCTGTAAATTAAAAACTTGCAGTTACATAGGCTCGATTATACATTCAAAATAATATCCTAAACCCGCTGTAAATATATGATGTATGAGAACTGAACGATGTGGCAGAGGACTGGATGCGCCCGAGTCACCGGCACCTTTTCGCCTTGTAGGTCCGTTTTCTATGAAACTAGTTGATATATCTTGAAATTTGACCACTGATTTCTAAAGAAGAATAATTGCTACAGATGGTTTATTTCAGGGTGTTTTTCGTTAATGATGGCCGTTTAATCACAAATTAACTTGGAATTTTAACTTTTACGCGAGTGACTTCAAAAAATTGAATTTAAATATATTTTATGTTGTCAAGACTAATTAATTTAGAACGTTTGTTTATTTATTCTGAATCTAGAACTATCTAGCTTTAATAAAATACCAGTTATGGCGAAATTAAGCATAATGGTGAATGCCAGTAATAAAAAAACTAACTAAAATCAAAATCGTCATTCCGCCATGTTTGAACGCCATTTTCGGTTAGTGCAGCCACTTTTTTTTCTGGGAACATTGGCTTTTTCTTAATCTTTTATCACAAGGAACACAACGATATGCAATTTATAGGGATGTGGGGGGGGGTGCATGGTAGGGGGGTCTGACCCACCGTGTATCATTGTTCTACCAAAATATCTCATGGACAACTTCTTGGAAGAAAAGTATGGTGTCAGTTGGACATACTTAAGCCCGAGGAAGAAACTACTAGAAATGATTATGATTTAAGAGCAGAAAAAATAAAGGACTTCAGACCAGAGGAAGAGGTCTACATGGAGGTGTGGAGAGGTGGACGGAGAAAATGGACCCCAGTGGTGATATGTAGAAAGCTAGGACGGAACACATGGTTAGTAGAGGAGTTTTTGGACGGCGATGGGTGAAGAAACATGCAGACCAGATATGCCGAAGGAGAGGGCAATGCGATCTCAAAAGAAGTATTGCTATCAATTGCCACTTTAAGCGGGGAAGAATTAGCTAAGTGATGAGGTGTGTTGTATTGGAATCGAAAGTGGATATCGATTTATATAAAATGTCGATTTATGTATATATGAAGGTTTTAAATGTCAGATGTTATATTGCATTGTTGTATTCATTACAAAAAAGTCTTGATGTACTTTTTGTTAATAAAATACGTAACTAGTTTCCTTTTTGTCTAAAATATATCACTCATTTATAACATATCATTAACAAAATTCTAGTTACTTCCACAGGTTTTCAGTAAAATGCACAGAAACAGATATCTTGCTAAGTCCAATAATATCTATTGAGATATCTTGATTTCCCAAAACTTAAATTTTCTATGGAAATAATTCTTAACAGAAAAAACAAGCAGTATTATTCATTCTCCATAGAGTAAGGAAAAAAATATTCTATACAAAGGAAAATCAGAATTTTAGAGAAACATTCATCATGTTTCTCTAACATGTAACACATTATAAATATATATACATATATGAATATATGTTTATGATGAATGTTTCTCTAAAATGCTGGATAGGTATTTATCAGAAATATTATATGCAGAGAACACAGAATGAGGAATTCGAAAAAAAAAAAAAAAAAAAAAAAAAAAAACCATTTGCTAAGTGCCATGAGAGCCAGAGAGTTATTTATAAGAAAGATTTTATACAAATAATATTCATTCTCTATGCCTCTCTCACCTGAATTTGATTCTTTATCTGAAACATCAGTACTGTTACTTGTATCCGATGTTTCAATACTTAGAGAGTCTACATCATCATCATCCTCGGACTCTGTATGAAACAGCAAACATGAATGTTCTGAAAATTTGTGTGTGTGTGTTTGTGTTTGTGTGTGTGTGTGTGTGTGTGTGTGTGTGTGTGTGTGTGTGTGTGTGTGTGTGTGTGTGTGTGTGTGTGTGTGTGTGTGTGTGTGTGTGTGTGTGTGTGTGTGTGTGTGTGTCTGTGTCTGTGTCTGTGTCTGTGTCTGTGTCTGTGTCTGTGTCTGTGTCTGTGTCTGTGTCTGTGTCTGTGTCTGTGTCTGTGTCTGTGTCTGTGTCTGTGTCTGTGTCTGTGTCTGTTTCTGTGTCTGTGTCTGTGTCTATCGGCATTCGTACTCTGCCATGGCCAGCTCGAAGCCCAGTCCTGAACCCTCTAGAACAGCTATGGGACTTGATAGGGAGGTTTTTCCGATGGTGGCAAAACCCTTTACTTACTCTATAGGACCTCAGGACAGCGCTAGCGGAAGAGTGGGAGGCTGTACCCCAGGAACGGGTAGCTATCCTCATCCAAAGTATGCCGAGGAGGATTGAAGCAGTCATCAGAACAGAGAAGGGAATACCTGGTACTGAGGATGCTTTTTTTTTTTTTGTTAAAAATGTAAAGAAGTAAATTTTTATTTTTATAGATATTTGGTTTTTTTATATTAAATTTTATTTCTTTTTTTATATGTAATTTTTTCTTCATTTTCCTTATGTCTCTTAGAAGCATATAGTACATACTTTGCTCAGAAAAAAATTGGGAAGTAAAAAACAATAAAAAATATTTAAGTAAAAAAATTTTTTTTTTTTTTTTTTTGTTCGGTACCCCTACCTGGCCATGTGTGGCATACGGGGGGTTACTCTAGAGGTGTAACCAACCTATTCTAACCATGGTGGGAGGTTCGAGATTTATTCCGTGGGGCCTCCACGAAATAAAAGTCAACCCTCCCAGGGCGGATTCGAACCGCCGCCGTTCGGCTCGAGCGTGCAACAGCGGTTAAGTAAAAAAATTAAAAGATATTTGCAAAAATCTATGTGCGCCGGATTTTTTTGGCCACGAGTGTATTAGTAGGATATCTCCCCAGTGCTACGCTGCCCTATCAGTGAAAAAAGGTTTTTTCCAAAAGATATGCATGGACCTTATTCGGATAATGGCGTAATCTGAGCAAATATTCTAGGATATCCTTAGAAGGATATCTCGCCAGAGCTATACTGCCCTAGCGGTGAACAAGGTTAGTTACAAGCAAAAATTGATGTCAACACAGAGTCGTTATATTTTATTTAAGGATGTAAACAGTGCTTACATGATTTTTATTTCAAAAATTTAAGTCCCTATATTCTTTCGCAAATTTGGTGAAGAATTTATTTGTTTATTGGAAAATGAAGAGGTAATCCTATACGAAGGTATTAAAAATACAAATGGATTCCTTGAGGTGCTGAATCACTTCGAGAAAGACCGAATCCTTCGAGAGTTTAACTACAAAAGGCCTACAGCTCAATATAATGAGGATGCAGGACCATCTCTCAAATAAAGATTTTTCAACAAGAAAAGGATCAAGGAAGAAACTTGAACCAAAATTATAATAAGGAAAATGTAAATGCCCACCCACAGAAATATGGTGCAGGCCATTCAAACCAAATTGAAGGAAGAAGTTTCAATAGTAGCAACAACAACTGGACCCAGTCTAATAAACAAGTGAACCGAATTACAAAAGGAAGTGAGAAAAAAAACTAAGGACCCGTCAAAAGTTATCAAGAAAAAGCACATCCCAACAACCAGGCAGGACTCCAAACTAAGAATCTAAACCCTGAAGAATCATACAACTTAACTAATGATAAACAACCACTACCATACGAAGAGGAAGATCAAATAAATAATTTTTCTACCAATAGAAGGGAGGAGAGCCATGAGGACTGATAATCAAGAAGATAAGGTTTAGATGATCATACTCAAAATGTATCTTTAAATAATGGATAGGAACAACCAACTAAAACAAATGAAGAAAATTTGATTCAAACAATTGAAGCTCCAGCAACAGAAATATTGCTCAATAATGACAATAGCCAAGAAAATCTAGAAAAGGAATTATCAGAATGCAGACTAGAAATCAATCAGGACTTAGAGCACTCCGAATCAGAAAACTACCAATAGGTGTTTGTACTTTCATTCCTGCGAATGCTGAATTGTGATCAAACCAGTCAAGAAGACACCGAACAAAATAAATATTCCTGAACAGGACATCACTGTGGACAACACAATTATTCAAGGAGCAACTACTGAAAGGTGGTCTAAATCAAGGGAAATGTAATTCTTCCTGACCAGGACATACTTGAGGATGACGTCATTCAAAAAGAAGTGGAAGATCCAAGAAGCTATCTAAGGGGCAAGTTGAAGATAAAGGGACTATAGTAACCAACTGATAGTCTTTTCAGGAAATGACTCCAAGAACACTGTCAAGAGAATTTCTGCTTCTAATGATTTTTGTACGAACTAATTGTGCATGAAAAATTATTTTATTAATAGGATCTTTGTAAATTTAGCAAGTAAGCTTTTTATTGGATCAAATTATGTTTTTTATTTCGAAAACTTATGTCTTTGCTATGATAATTTTTATAAATTTAAATCATTTGTAGCTGTGTTGAAAAGTTTAAATCAAATTTGATCACTTGAAGCTGAAAAGTTGGTCTTCCTGGACTATATTAACCCTGGATTGTTATCTTTTTATTTATACCTTTATCCTCCAATCCATTACCTCCTTAATAGTAAGGACTGGTACCCCGGATCTGCTCTAAAGTCTTAAAGCCCCCAGGTTTAGGGATAAGACAGGGAATTCCTTGACTCCACTGGAAGTTTTGCTTAGATAGCGTCCTAATGCGAATAAGGTCCATGCATATCTCTGGGAATTAACCTCATTTCATCTAATCCTCTGGATAGGACAGCATAACTCTGGCAAGATATTCCAGTGAGCCATTACTCTCGCTTAGATAGTGCCATTATGTGAAGAAGGTCCATGCTTGGAACTAACCTTTCTCACCGCTAGGGCAGTATAGCTCTGGCGAGATATCCTTCTAAGGATATCCTAGAATATTTGCTCAGATTGCGCCATTATCCGAATAAGGTCCATGCATATCTTTTGGAAAAAACCTTTTTTCACTGATAGGGCAGCGTAGCACTGGCGAGATATCCTACTAATACACTCGCGGCCAAAAAAACCGGCGCACATAGATTTTTGCAAATATCTTTTTATTTTTTTACTTAAATATTTTTTATTGTTTTTTACTTCCCAATTTTTTTCTGAGCAAAGTATGTACTATACGCTTCTAAGAGACATAAGGAAAATGAAGAAAAAATTACATATAAAAAAAGAAATAAAATTTATTTATTTTAATTAACCTTTATTTATTTTACATATAAAAAAACCAAATATCTATAAAAATAAAAATTTACTTCTTTACATTTTTAACAAAAAAAAAAAAAAAAAGCATCCTCAGTACCAGGTATTCCCTTCTCTGTTCTGATGACTGCTTCAATCCTCCTCGGCATACTTTGGATGAGGATAGCTACCCGTTCCTGGGGTACAGCCTCCCACTCTTCCACTAGCGCTGTCCTCAGGTCCTATAGAGTAACTAAAGGGTTTTGCCACCATCGGACAAACCTCCCTAAAAGGTCCCATAGCTGTTCTAGAGGGTCCAAGACTGGGCTTCGAGCTGGCCATGGCAGAGTACGAATGCCAACCTCATCCAGGTACTCTTGCAAGACATAGGCTGTGTGTGGCCGGGCATTATCTTGTATTAGGCAAAAATTACTGCCAATGAAAGGCTATAAAGGCATAATAAGTTGCACTGAGGGACAGTCTGTTGAACACGTGGAGGTCTGTCTTCGCTTGTGATGTGATGCCCCACACACCATAACAGACCAACCTTCGAAACTCACTGTTTCAGCGATGTTGCACTGGCTATACCTCTCTCCACTTCTTCTTTATACTCTTACTTTTCTTTATACTCTATCTCGGCCAGGTTAAACCTCGACTGTTCGCTGAACATAATGGAGGCTCAGTCCAGTTAGCATTTTCTCGGCAAAATTGAAGACGAGTATTTCGGTGAGCTGCCGTCAACTGAGGACCTGTTGCTGGGGCCCTGGAGTGCAAGTTCACTTCAGCGAGCCTTCTCATTATTGTTCGTACACTCACTTTTACCTGGCGAGCAATTCTCAGCCTACAAGCGATTTCTACTGCAGAATTCACGAGTTTATAAATCTGAGTGCATTGATAGCACTCGGTCATTCTCGATTTTCCTGAATATTTCCCAGTGTCCTCCGCCAGTTTTTACTTTGGAGTAATTATTTTGTTTCACATTCCTGTAAGAAATTTCATGCTTGAGCACCACCTCTATCTGCAGTGGTGCTAGATTTAGCATCACCTCCATTGCAGCTGTTGGTGAGGTTCTCATTGCACCAGTCGTCATGAGGCGTACTGTCCTCTGTAGTTCGTTTAACATGATTTTGTTCTTACCGAATCCTGCTTTGTGCCACCAAGGCAAGGCTGAGTAAATAATCATTGGCCTAATTGCTGTGATGTAAAGCCAATAGACAATTTTTGGTTGTAGCCCCCAGTTTATGCCTATATCCCTTTTACAGGCCCATAGGCATTTTAGAGCTTTTTTGGTTGTGTTTTTAATACCTTAATACCAGTTTAATTTATGGTCAAGTGTGACACCTAAATGCTTGACTTTAGTCAGCAGCAGTTGTAGAGACCTACAACAGACAGTTGTAGGTGTCAACTGAAAACCATTTATCACTAGAAGCCTGATGGCTATTTTTTACCTCTTTGAGAAGAAGCAAATGTGATTTTTTTGTGGATTGATATTTAATCCATTTTCTTAATTCCCCTTCCACCCTTAGCGTTCCTAATGTTTCATGTTCAGTTTTGTTTAATATTTTCTTCACTTGGCTTACTTCGGGAATGTTGTTCACTTCCGAACAAAAATTCCTCCAAGCCTGTCTTTTAGCGTTTCTGACAGATTTCTTACCCTTCATTCAGTGATTTATTCCATAATATTTATTTTTTATATCTTCTATCTCCTAAGGTTTATCTTACATTTTTCGATATGTACACTACTATATTTTATAGAAGCAAAGTCAAAATATATAGTAGACTTAGGTCGAACCATGATTATTCAACAGTTATTTACATCGTATAGGGATTTCAAACTCGGCCCAATGTGTAAATTGTATTAATCCCGAAACACTTTACCACATATTATTATTAGGGTCTTCTTTACAAAACGACCTCATGTTACTTTTTAACTGTTACATTTATACTTACTTGTAACCGGAAAGGTGAACACATGATTTTATAAGCAAGGTTATAAACTGCATGATAAAAGTATTCTTGATTTCATTTGTATCTCGAAATTAGATTTCCTCGAGACAAAATGACTCTTTTGGAATTAAGCAATTCATTATCATCTCAAGAAAAGTGTATTGAAATACTAAGAAGTTATGGCATTCTCCATAAGAAGAGGAAGTGTTCCCTGGAACATGACATGAAGTTGGAGATTACAGGAGGTCACACACCAAGATGGAGATGCTACAGAAAAGGTTGCAGGTCGTTTTAGTATTTTTAAGGAGACTTGGTTTAATTTTAACCGACGAAATAAGAGGGAGTGCGGGACTCATCGAACTTTGTTTGACTCGTATCTCTGTGAGTTCGTTTGGAGGAGGAGATGCGAGATTTGTGACCTTTTTGATAAAATTATGGACGGTATAAGAAACTATTGGCCACCAGCGGAATAAGGCTACTTATTAATCACTTTTCAAAGTTCTTTTTTTTTAATAATATCATTACCTATGATATTTATTTACTAAAATATACATGGTTTTATAAATTAACATCTGTTCTTATAAATGTAATTGTAACAGTTAAAAAGTAACATGAGGTCGTTTTGTAAAGAAGACCCTATTATTAAATGTGACGCCTACGAACCCCATAGAAAAGTACCTTTACAAGCCCTCAACAATAACATCACTTACACAGAAATACTATCACTGAGCAGTGGAGAACAGATATTTAGTGTTGTAAAATTCTTGAAATCAATTAGAAAATTCATTAAATCAAAGTTTAAATACAATAGCATTGTTAAGTTTCAACTCTGGCTGAGTGGATTTATCTGTCATCGATAAAAGATAAAAAAACTAGAAAACATATGTTTTTAATCATTATTTTTTATTGTTAAGGTCAGCAACCTCACATTGTAATCGTTAATATTTCATATGCAAATAAATTTAAACCAATTGTTCTTTAAGGTAAGATACTATTTCCTATGTTTCATTACTTTTATTATGCAAATAACTTTATGTTATTACTATGCTAATAACTTAAAACCAATTGTTCTTTGCGGTAAGATACTATTTCCTATGTTTTATTACTATTTCACCGTTAATTGTTCAATAATTAATGTCAAAAAAATTTCTTCTAAGGTACAAATATGGCTTAGGATATTTATTCAAGCAGCCCATTACAACATTACAGACACATTCATAAAAATATAAAATATAAGGGAATTTTCTCAATAATTTGACATAATTATTTTAAAAAGATAATAAATTAAGAAAACTATTAGTTTTTTAGAGTTGAATAAATTGTCTTCATTTTTTAAATGTTTCTAAACAAGGATTCCTAAGATATTGAAATCTAATATTTAAAATAAAAAATAAATAACTAATTCAAATGTTACTTACCAACACTACTTTGTATTTCATCAGATTGTGTAGCAGGATCAGGATCACCTGACTGGGAATTAATTTTAAGTTCAACTTTATGAACGGAAGGAACTTTATCAGAGGAAGAATTTTCGTTTTCTTCTTCTTTGTCAATACCTTTTGACTCCAAACCATCTGAGATCAAGGGTTTTTGGATTGTTGATCTAAAGAAATAAATTACATAATTCTATACAATTAACATAAATCACTTGTTTTAGAAAAAATAGAATATTAATATTAAATATCTATTTTAAAAAGAATTATAGATTTTCAAATATAATTGAACTATATTAATGATAATTTATTTATTTAGAAGAATTATCAGAAATGAAGGACCTTACGAACTTAATTCTAACAAATACTAACTTAGTTGTAAGTTTAATAGTTATAGAATATTACTCAAATCCTTGAAAAACCCAAAAGTCCATGATGTATTGATCGAACAAATTACACTTAACCTCATCAAAATTATTGAAAAAAAAAACATTAAAGTAACATTGCAATGGGTGAAAGTTTACAGCGGAGTCAGCGGCAACGAGAAAGCAGACACCTGGGGGGCTAAGTCTGCTTCGAATGACCAGGACTTACCAATCGAATACAGTCTAGTGCCTTTCACCTTTGTAAAGAAAATGATTGAATAAGACTCAATTTTAGACTGGGATAGGCACTGGCAACACTCGACAAAAAGGCGACTCCTACAACAAACTTGTACCCCACATCATACTACAAAAAAAAAAAAAAAAAAAAAAAAAAAGCATACACAAGCTCACCCAATTCCTTACTGAACATGTATAAAAGATTCTACCTGACAAACTCAGACTCATGCAACTGCGAAGGACAAATCCCACAAACATTTAATCATATACTCTATGACTGCAATATATACGAACATGCAAGACATCAGTTAATCAAAAGCTGAACTAAAAGAACAGACATGGCCTGTGTCAGAGGACAAAAAATAAAAAAGGAACTGATGATTTTCATATCCAGAACCGACTTGGAAACGAACCAAGTACAACATAACCCGACCGCTAAAACCGAATAATGGATCACCACCCATTACGGCCCAACTTTTATTTATTTCCTTGTATATAGCACTGGTAAATATAATTTTCAATTGTAAATATGAAGGGTCCAGGGGAAAAAGGGTACTTGTCCATTTTTCCATAATTTTCAGGGTTTAAAAAACAAAGTTCACTAACTTATAAATTCATAAATGAAGGATTTAGGGTAAAAAAAATGTACATTGATATCAAAATTTGGTTTGTATATTTTAGGTTTAAACAATAATATTTAATGATTATTTCAATTTATTATTGATAAAAAAATGTAATGCAAAAAGTTATTGGACATAAATCTTTCTTCCCCGTTATTCATTCTTCTTCTTCTAAGGGAACATCATCAATATATTCCTCATCACTTCCGTCTTGTATATCAGTTGGTTTTAACTTATCATAAAATTCTCTTGCTTGTGGGGACTCCAAATACTGTTTTAAATGCTGCAGATCCTTATATTTTGCTGCTTTGATGGGCAGCTTCCCTTTATAAAGCTTCTTTAGCGGAACCTTCTTTGGTGTACTTGCCTTTTTCTTCTTTGGAGGGTTTGGGGTCACTTTTGTACTGTGGTATGGTCCATCGTAAGAATTTTTATGGTAAATGAAGAGTGGGTTGTCCTGAATCATTTTCAGTATTCTGATGGGGCGTGTTCGGAGAGGGCATCGATGAGCATAAAATCCAGTTAAGTGTTCTGTCCAGTTGTAGAAGTCCATTTCTTTTTCACAGTCGACGACGATAAATGGAGCTGGTTTGACTCTGCTAGATCGCAAAACTTCTCTCCAGTCCTCTGGGGTCTCTGTGCGGGCTTTAGTGTTAACAAGACTCATATTTCGATCACACTCCAAGTAAGAGTGGCCCCTAATTGGGAAAACCATTTTCACAGAGTCAAATCTTTTTTTATAAGTTATTAGGTAGTGGAAAAACCTTAGAACAGTAAAATTCTTATTTTGCCCGGAGCATGAGTCACAAAACACAATTAACTCACGGACCGTTGTGGGTAATATGTTGAAAATGAAATGGTTCATCATCGAACAAACATCATCTGCCCCTTTCTTAGCAACTGATTCGTCATATGTATAGAAGACTGATTGGGAGTTTGAAAGCACATGGACATTAAAGGAGATAAAGTTCAGTTGACGTTTGTAATACACATCATTTGTAGTAATGTTAGGAGTGGGGAGATTTTTCTGGTAATCAATAGTAATCGCTTCTACGGTTTCATTTTTCATAGCTGCCTTCCGGAATCTTCTTTTCAGTTCATAAAACTTCTCAGCTTTTTTCAGGTGTGCTTCCCTTTCAGTGTTTTTTTCTTTTCTCCTGCAATAACATTTTTTGATGATTCATCACATTGTTCCAGTTTAGCGGTAAGTTCAAATATTTCAGCTTTTGTCTTATCACAAAAACTGCAGGTATCCTTCCGAGGGTATCCAAAGTGAATATTGAACTTGGTTTCAAAAATTGTTCGAAATGATTCGTAAGACAGTTTGTTTGTAGGATTTTTTTCTTCATACATGGAATGAAGCTTCTTTATATTTAACTCTTTTGGCAAATAAATTCTTGTTGAATCCTTCAGGGAATAATGTGACTTGCGGCCCCTCAGTGATTTTATGAAATCATAAACTTTATTTGATGTCTCTACTGAAAGTTTTCGGGGCCTATTAGAATGTTTTCCCCTACTATCCCGAGGGGCATCACCAGTCTTTGCCAACGACTCCCGAATATTTTGCACACGTTTTAAAGATATTCCATGGAAGGCTGCAAATGCATTTTTACAAACTTTTACATCCTCCACTTTTCCATCATGGAAAACACGGACACGGTAGGCATAAGACGCCATGTGGGAGCAGGAAGCTTCTTCATTGTCACACCGGGAACGCCTCCTCATCACAGGTAAGACTGTGATAAGTCCAGCTAGGTACCTACTCTGGGCGTCCCAGCTACCAATTTCATTGAATTGTTTTAATATGCGAGTTCTTTCACTTACATTCACAGTTTCAAAGCAACGGAGGCGCCGGCACTTGCAGTCTTCACCTAACTCGTGTGTCGTAGCTCTCATCTTCTTCATTACATCCCGAATTCTACCGGTTTTCACTCTCTTTTTACTTGGTCTTTTCACTGCACAATCACTACCACTTTCGCACGTGCCACTACCTGGATCACTGTTCATTGTGCCGGAAAAATTCTTAATAAAGAAGTAGTAACTACTGTTTGGTAAACAACCTGTTGAGTGAACAGAAAATAACCAGCTACTAGTTTTTTCCTGCAAAGATGTGCAAGCATATTGTTTACCTTTACTTCTGGACTTAAACCCTTCTTCCCCACGGCCGCTTGGACAAAGATCCTTTTTCCCCAGAACTCCGAAACTTTTGAGGCTCATAACTTTGGACAGGAATTGTTTTTCCCCTGGAGGTATAAAGGTTTTAAAACTGACAACAAGTAGCAACAAGATCTTGATGTTATCTCATTTTCGAGAAAAAATGGACAAGTACCCTTTTTCCCCTGGACCCTTCATATAACTTTCACTATACTTTTTCAAATATTACACACTGTAATTAACATTGATAGTATTCTTGGGATTATTATTTTTCTTTCTGTTATAATTATTGCTATTACATTTTGTTTGTTTTTATCTCCTGTTTATATCTGTACCTCGGAGGTATAGAACACTACGTCACATTTCAGTAACTTTACAGGGGAGCAGTTTGAATAGGTTTTATTTTTAAAAGATTTCATTTCCTCAACTGTTTATTAAATTTTTGCTGCAAAATTTTACCCGTACATTCCTTTTAAATTGTATTTACTATTGCTTGTTGGCAATAAATTGATTTATTTAAGTCCACATGGTGTTTTATACCTCTGAATAAAAGTGGACTTATTATTCTTTTAAAAGTGTGTAACACCATACAATTGGTCTAGGACATACTATTCTATACCTCTAGATAAAGTGAAAAAAGGTGAATAGGAATACGTAATTATGTATTATTTGGTAAAAAATGGACATAGTGTTTTATACCTCCGAGGCACAGATATATACTTATATATGTATTCCAAATAGCTTTAATAACTTTATTTGTCACTTAATATAAAGTAACCATCAGCAAACTATACATGTACAGATGGATCATCATAATAGGTCAAAAGAATTCACCGTAACTCTAACTTTAAACTATTCGATTATTGTACAATTGTAACATTAAATAAAAACAAAAACCATAAGGTTTAGAATAGTTCTAGACATTTGGTTGGAATGAACTAACAGTTGGAACAAACTGTCATAGTACATGTTCGTGACTACGATGTTCGAGTACCATCTACATCAACCCAGAAGGTTCTAGACTGTTCTACTTACGACTATATATAAGGACCGATGGACTGGAGAATTAAGGCCTATTTACACTGAACAGTGATGGCACAGTGCCGTAACCAGCCCGTGATTCTACTTCCGGTAATCTCACAATGGAAGACGGAACTAAGTTTTTTTTGATATTTCAGGATGTCCGAAAATCCATTTAACGTTCTGTTAAGAATACAAAATGAATTTGAAAAAAAAAACAGGATACACACTGGAGAAAATCAATTTTTCCAAGAGAATGACTCGCAGTTAGTTTAAGGTAAGTCGGATAGAATAACACAAATAACATAAAATACAAAATTTTTATCAGCTAAAAAAAAAATGATTATAAAATGAAAAAAAAAATTTTTTAAACAAAAATATTGTAAATACCGTTGCCTTTGATGATTGTAGCTCAAATAATATTTGTCCTAGAAAGAGGAAACTTGTGCCATATTTTTAGAATGGCAAGATCTTTAATTTGGCATATAACTTGTTTGCAGTACTTATCTTTTTTTGGGAAGCAAAAAAAAAATTATTAACGATCAAAAATCTAATATACTGGGTGTCCCAGACCTAGTATAAAAAAATAAATTGGGTAATACTACATGCTAAACGGGATAGAATGGCGCAGAAATGATTTTCCTATCTCAAACCGTTGAGAAGATAGAATTTTTTTTTTTTTTTAAATCTTATTTTTTTCTGAAAAAATGCAATTTTCCCTATTTCGGTTTAGCGTAGAACCAAAAACGATGATATATTCTTAATCAAAATTAAATTTCCTAAAAGATGAGTTAGGTTTGGTTATTTTAAATCTACTTTCAGTGGGCCTTTTAACTCGCAAAACACAAAACATTTATTAAAACTTAAATTTTTAAGAGTTTTTGAAAATTCCTGACTCCCCACTGGAGCACCCTACAAGCTGTCAAATTTCCTAAATACTGCAGAATTTAGTTAGCTTTTAAGTGGTGTAACCCATGATACAATTGCACTTCACCTTTTGAGTCTAAAAGAAGTTTTTCTGATGAAAAACACGCTAGAGAATGTCACTGCTGGGGCAATGAGGAAGCGTGCAAGGGCCGGCATCCAAAGTAATGAATGCCGAACTTTCCATGAGTTAGAGTTAGTTTTACTTTTTTAAGACTAGAAAGAACAATGTATGAATTCTAAATAATATAAAAAGGGTAAGTAATAATAATCTAAAAAAAAAAAAAAAAAACTTCTTAGTTTAAATTAAAAAAATATATACTTTTTTAAAAATAAATTAAACTTTTTTCTTCTCTTCCACTAAAATTTGGAAAATTCTAAATGATAAATGTAGTCTACAACTATAAATGTTGATAAGATATAAGATAAACAGTAATATTATTATTGCAGAACCATATTAAAATGGATTATTGCAGGGTGTGTTCAAAATGTCCTCCATTACTTTGGATAGAGGCTTATCTTCAACATTTTTCATGTAGAGTTTTTCAAATTTTAGTAAGAGAAGAAAAAAGTTTAATTTATTTTAAAGGAAGTACATATTTTTTTAATTTAAACTAAGAAGTTTTTTTTTTTAATTTTAGATTATTATAACCCTTTTTATGTTATTTAGGATTCATAAATTGTTCTTTCTAGTCTTAAAAAAGTAAAACTAACTCTAACTCATGGGAAGTTGGGCATCCATTACTTTGGTTGCAGGCTTTAGCGCTCTTCCTCATTGCCCCAGCAGTGACATTCTCTAGCGTGATTTCATCAGAAAAACTTCTTTTGGACTCAAAAGGTGAAGTGCAATTGCATCATGGGTTACACCAATAAAAAGCTAATTGAATTGCGCAGTTTTTAGGAAATTTGACGGCTTCTAGGGTGGTCCAGTGGAGTCATGAACTTTAAAAGAATATTAAAAATTTAAGTTTTAATAAATGTTTTGTGTTTTGCGCGTTAAAAGGCCCACTGAATGTAGATTTAAAATAACCAAAGCTAACTCATCTTTTAGAAAATTTAATGCTGAATAAGAATATATCATCGTTTTTGGTTCTACGCTAAACCGAAGTAGAGAAAACTGCCTTTTTTCAGAAAAAAATAAGATTTTAAAAATAAAAACAAAAAATATTTTATCTCCTCAACGGATTGAGATAGGAAACTCATTTCTGCACCATTCAACCCCGTTTAGCATGTATTATTACCCATTTTATTTTTTTACACTAGGTCTGGGACACCCAGTATATATACAATTCTGATTGGTACAATGAAAACTGGAAAATGGTACAAGTTTCATCTTTCTAGGATAAAAATTGTATTTCAGCGAATTGCGTTTAGATGTTTTAAAAATTGTCATTCTTCGATTTTTAAAATAACTATGTGTACAAAAGCAATGGAAATATAACGATAAGAATTTATGTTAGTTATTTTATAAGCTGGTTCTGACTTATATTAAAAATATCTGCAGACATAAGATTTCAACCGTTGGTAATATGATATGGAAAAGCCCAGTGTTCTTGTATGTAAATCTAAAAAATAAATTGATTTGGGTATTTCCTATAATAAAAAAAAAAATAATACAAAATATAAACCTAGGCATTTTGTTTACTGAATTTTTTTTTTTTTTTAGAGCTAAATTAATTCATTAAACTATAAATAGCTGTGAAGAAATTAGACTAATATTAATTTGTGTTTACTAATATGAGTTTATATTTACAGTTGATTTCATTTCCTCTCCTATTTTATCCCAAATAGTATTTATAATTTCGGTGCCATTGTACATTGGGTTTGCAAGATCGTATAGCATAGGATCTAAGGCGCACCAATTAGATGAGTTTCGAAAGTCACGGTCTAAATACGGCCATAAAAGAATAAAAATATCAGCGAGGACTAACCTGACTTTTACAGTGGTATAGGCTTCACTATTACGATATGATGCCGAATGAGTGGGAACAGACTCATTTGAAATACATGCAAGAATATTTTTTAATCCGCCGGTTGAATTATGTGCCATCAGGGTTGAGTGTAAATATACCTTTAGTTGTTGTTCTGAAGCTCAAGTCGTATCATTATTTCTGTGTTACAAATAGATAATGTTTGTAACCTGTTTGTAGCGGCAGTAAGAGAGAAGGAGGTTTCTAATAGAGCCACTTGGCGCGCCACCTGCACTAAGCAGAGTGGGGGGCGGCCAGCCAGTATAAATACCGCGGCCGTCTACTCTTTAGCCAGAGAAGATACCTCACCTTCTCTCACACCTTTTTTCCTCTCCTTGACCTCTCGCCTTCTCTCTTACTGATCACTCTCCTTCTCCGCCTTGTATACTACATAGCATTTGTTTAATAAAATATTTTTTAAAGTTGCTTTTTCTTATTTTTCAAACTTCCTTTCCTTTCCTTTCCTTGTTACCCGTGACGAGCCTACTGGTGTCCGAGATACTTGTCAATGACCACACCAGTAATCTCCGAGGCAACTCTCCTTTACCGCCCATGAAGGTCCTACCAGCGAACGAGTCTTGAGACCGTGACTTCACTGTTACCCCCGAGGCACTCTCCTCCTGCACTCCTCTATCACCCGTGACGAGTCTAGCTGCGGTCGAGGCCAGTGCCCGTGACACCACAGGTACCTCCGAGGTGGAATTCCCATCCTGTCCGTGACAGGTCTAGCTACGGACGAGGCTCTCACCCACGACTCCCTAGCTACCCTCGAGACACTATCCTTCTTCCTTTCTTCCCGGTATGCAGGTTGTCGTCGCCTTCTGATCGGACATCAAGCCGGTAACCTGCGACGAGCCATAGGCATCAGCACCGGCGACACACCTGGTAACCCACCGTCAACACAGACGACGACATGTTTAAATATTTGTGTTCTCATAATTTGTGTTTCATTAAAAATTGTTATTTTCTTTGAATAAAAATTGTTTAACCCACAAAAGCTACCTATTAAAATTGAAGCAATTGTGAAATTTCGTGTTTAATGTTCAAATTAATCAGTAATCTTTAATCATTTTTGTACGTTTTCTTCAGCTCTGCTAGCTATAAAATTAATTTTTTGTTTCAAAGCATGAGCAAGAGCTCGGATTTTAAGTGTATCTTGTTTACTTACTTTTATTAGTTTTACTTTTTCAATCAATATCAACGTTACCTTTTACTTAAAATACGTGGGGCAATAATAATGAATAGTTCTATTTGACCTTTTTCTTTTAAAACAATACACACTAAACTGCACTGACAAGTGATGTAACGTCATATATTGAGATCGGAGAGGGATAGAAAACATTTCTTTGAAATATTAATGTTTTGTTTACAGGAAACCACACTTAGCCTTTCTTTGAAATAAAAATTCTAAGAAATAACTTTTAACAGGTTATCTCTACTCTAATCCTTAGCCTTCGAAGAAATTACAACGCCTGTCCTGCCTACTGTCTGGTTGAGAGAGATTTTTTTCTAAACAAAAAGAACTAAATCTTTGTCCGCGTCTGTTTATTAGAAGATCCAGTTAATAGAAGTTGAATAGAATGTAAAGTAAATGGAACGATGCCGGAGAAATAAAATCTGTCCACTTATAACAGATGCCCATTTATTAGAAGATTGAGGGAAGCTCTAGTGAATTGCATTGTCATTTGAATGGTCTCTTTCTATTCAGAATGTCGAAAAATGTATATGAACTGTATATTTTGCCTCACAGTACCACTGATTTGGGTAAAGAAATTCCGTGGGCAAAGAGTACGTTACAAAACAGGTCTATTTTTTTCCCTCCCCTTTCTCACCGTACAGCCTAAACGGCGAGAGGGTGGGCCTCGGCCAGGGAAGAGGGTGGGGGATTATTGCAGAGTATTACTAAACATCCCCTGGCTTCGGGTTTCCAATCAACTCTTTTCCATGGCAACGCATATTTCCCAGTTTGCCCAGTCAGCCATCCCGCCAAAGTTTATTATGGCATGCCAATCATCACACAACCCCCTCAACCTAGTCGAGGGTATCCCAGCCCAGCTAGTTTTATAATATAATTACATTAAAGAAGCATGCCCCCCCTCCCCCGAAATCAATGAGCTATTCATCCAATCCACGGTGTTTGGATCAGTCATAATAGGTAGAGTGGAAGCCTTCCCACATGCCTCCAGGATGAAGAATTTCTCGGAGTCCCAATGCTTCATACATAGTGACTCACTCTGCTGAGCGATAGCCTACTCTCTAATCCCGATATCGGAAAGCGGGCTTCCTGAACTCAAACACCAAGTAGTACCAACACAATCACTCACAACTTAAAGGCAAAGACACAAACAGTATACATCTTAGAGATACCTTACCACTCTCTGTCATAGGGCAGAGCCTAAAGAGTATGTTCAGTTTCCTCTTAGAGGGGAGGGGGACTACAAAGAGACAGACTGATTCTGTGCCATTTTATCAGAAATTTTTAATATCACAAGAAAAGTAAGAACAGGACAGATTTAAAGGAATCAGCTGGGAAAGATTTTAAAGAATCAGCTAGGAGAGATTTTAAGGAATGAGACGAAGCAGGGAAAAAGAGTTTTGCGTTTGGCTAATTAGAAGAAATAAAGAAAGCAAAAGTAAATTATTAGGAATTACAGAAATTAAAAAGGGAGGAAAAGGAGAAATGAAAAAAAAAAAAAAAAAGGGGCACATTTAACTTATTTCAGGTCCCCTGGAGAGTAGGACAGTTAAAGGAGAAATGGTTTTATGTTCCCAGAAAGTTGGAGTGTGATGATAAAGGAATAGAAATTAGCGAACGACCAGCTTATGTGATGTATGGGGAAGAAGGAGAGAAGCTTAACTCTCTAATTATTGCATATTGACCTAATGATAGTAGCATTGCTGCATTTGCATAGAAGGGAATTTTATTTGAAGACCTGCAGAGAGAAATAGATTACACAAAGGGAGAACCCATAATTATGAGGGGTCTGAGTAGCAGAGTTGGAAAATGCCCGCATCAATAGCAAGATATCCTAGGTTAATAAGGAAAGAATGGTAATGAAGAAGGAATATAGAATGGGTAAGCAGATAGTGGGTAGCAAGATATCCTAGGTTAATAAGGAAAGAATGGTAATGAAGACGGAATATAGAATGGGTAAGCAGCCAATGGACTATTTACTGAAAATAATATATGGAGAGGAAAACAAATAATGGGGCCAAAGAAGAAAATGCCTCAGCTAATAAGGAACTCATAAAATTATACAGGTTAAGAGACAGAGATGGCTTCTTATTTCCAGCAGAAGATAGAGAGAAGAGCAAGAGACCCGGAATATCTATGGGAATATGATGACATGGAAACCAGCTGAAAATACTTTAAGAAAACCTCAAAAGTATTTAAGACATCTGGAAAATTTTGAAAAGAAAATTATACACTTATACTTCATTAAAAATAAACATATCAGGACTTTTATTTTCTGAACCAAAATTTAAAAGAGATTATGTGATTTTTATTTATTTATTTAAAGAAGAAAAGTCAGGATATGACTAAAAATTCTCTCGCCAAGATAATACGAATTAATTTAATCCTGTGAAAACTGATATTTTTGATATTAACAGATATGTTTAGTAAAATATTGTTTGTTTCTAAAAACAACTGTAGTGAAAGTTTAGTGGGAAGTGTCACCAAAAACAGTTTTTTTACTTAGGTATTGACATCTCTGTAAAGAGACGATTAATGATTTCTGTTATCTGGCATTTTTCAAGTCCAAAAGATGAAAGAGAAAAGAGGTTTAATTATTATGTCTAACGGTTCTCAAGTAGCTAACTTAAAAGTACGTTGCTGCCATTAAACAAAATACAAAAATTAAAAAAAGGTGTTGCTACGAACATTTTATTAACACTTTTCTTCCTACTAATATTGTTGTCCTTAGGGAGTGTTGATTGTTTTTTCTTGAGCTCTTCTAAGACACGGACCATTTCTGTTTCTGCAACATCAAAAGGTGTCTGCCCCTTAAAAAAAACAAATTAAATTTTTATTACAAACATTAGTCAGCTAATTCATTAATAGCAAAATCAATTATTTTGAGAATAATAATAATAATAATAATACAAGGAGAGGTCAATCAGTTCTTGTATTGTATATATGCCTAACAATGGAGGAAAGAATAAAGATAAAGGACTAATACCCAATCATGTTTAGCTAATAAATAGCTATATTCCCACAAATGTTTATTTTATTATCCTATTGTCTCTTGTCTAATATTGATGGCACTTTTTGGTTTCATGAGTTTGCAATTTCCATAAAAATGAGTAACATTAAGTACAGAGCTGAGATGAAATTTTTATAGAAGTCATTAGGACATCAGATATTTTTGATTGCCTAAGGAATGGCTATAAGGACTAGTCTCCTTGCTATAGTGCTGTGAAAAATAATTTAAGTTTATTCAAGATGCGAGAATCCTTAGGTCAGTGGAAGCGACTATCCCAGACATTATCAGCTGCATGAGGACTTGGTTCTTAGTGATGACCATTGAAAGAAGTAGATCGTAAGGATCGTTGGACTATCAGAAACTAACATGCTAAATATTGTATACACTCATCTCGACAAGTCAAGGGCCAGTGGTTGAGAAGTTACTAGAAACCTCTAATCAGCTCAAATGAAATGATATTTTCCTTGAATTTAATTGATTGCTACAATGAATTTTTGTTGCTTTGTGGTTCAAATCCCAAATACGTTTTGAAACCAATAGTGAATGGAGACGATATCTGAGTCCACCTCTATGATCCTGAGTCTAAACAGGAGTTAATGAAGTGTCGTAGCAAAGGTGAAAATCCACCAGTAAAGTTCAAGCCAAACCATTGGAAAGAAAAATTATTACCACAATTTTAGTGATTCAGAAGGAATTCGGATGAAAGTTGGCAAAGATAAATGAATGACAAAATCACCAAGATAAAAACAATCACGGTAAAGTACAATTTTAATGTTATAACCCGCCTTAGAAAATGAAAAGGAAAATAGGAGGGGGGAGCTGAGCCGAGAAAACATTTTTCTTTATGACAATGCTCCCTGCTGCTTGGGTATATTGACGGCCACGCTTGACACCATGGGATTTGATTAGATCAACCATTTACCCTGAAGCCCAAATCTAGCCCCTAGTGTCAAATTTCTGTTGCCAAACCCCAAAAAGGACTTCAGAAGAAACTAACTTCAAAAAGCAATTGATGCACCTTTTGAATCTAAAAAAAGAAAGCTATTATTTGGGGGATAATAATAATAATAACAACCTTAATTTGTACATAAAACGTATCAAAAAATATACACTAACTTTATATATCCAATATTCACAAGTGAACGAAAGCAACATTTAGTAGAGATATTAGGTTTGATTGTTATTACCACTCTTGCAACCATACTAAATAATGAACCTGCCCCATCCGCAACTCTTCTTCATCTTCTTCTTCCTGGTCCCAATCTGTCAGCTGACGTCCTTTCTTCCTTGCATGCTCCCTTAGATGCCAGTCCATAAGCTGCCGGATCCATGAAATAGCATTTCTCCTGATGACAAGTCCGATCTAGGTCCACTTCCTAATAGCCCATGCAATGAAGGCCAAAAATGACCGAATGTCGGGAATAATTAGAGACAAGCTGAATTTTTGCCAGTTGTTAGTACTTACTAAAAGTAGCTTTTTCTCAAAAGTCCCCGCCCCTGTCATTTGTGCTAACCACCCCACCAACATTTTACTGTAATTTTCCATTGGTTCGGGTTTTACTTAACACCTCCGTTATTACTAATCCGATTCAGAAATTTTGAAGACATCGTTTTATACAAATGCTAATCTTTAAAATAATATATAGGAAGTTTTTCCTATCACCCATACTTGGGCAGTTATTTGTCAAAATACATTTTTTTTTTTGCGAAAAATAAATTTCATACGTATAACTTTCTTTTATAAAATTTAGCCTGATGGAGATTCATAAAAATTGTTCAGATAAATTTTTTAGTGCAAGAATTAAACTTTAATATGATGTGTAAAAAAAACTGATTCCCACCACACGGACGCCAACAAAACTAATATATAACAAAAAATGTGCTGCTGCCGGCAGCGGGCATGCCTATTAAGCATCTCTGTTTTATTTCTATTTTAATATATTTAATAAGTTTATTATTTACTATTTTATAATTTATTGAGTAATATAAACTTAATCGATATAAAAATAAATAAATAATTAAATTCATTTCATAAATTCTTTTTAATTTCATAAATTCATCAAATTTCATCAATTAAAAAGTTAAGTATAATCAAAGTTAAAAATTATATCTTGATAGAGAGAGGCGTTTAAGTTGTTATTATTTTATTACTCTATTATATAAAAATAAAATAAAATAATATTAGTATATATTTATACAGCATTATGTTTTGCTGTTGAACAAAGTAGGAAACAAAATCAGTCATGTATCGTAACATTTGATCAGCCTTTGTTTTTAAAAGCTCCCGAGATCGTAGCGTCTGCAGATAGTGATATTGAAATTGGGAAAATCGTGTTGAGGCTTGGATGGTTTCATCTTCTGATGTTGTTTATGGGTTCATAGTAATATATAATGGAAGATAGTGGGCTAAAAAGTTTGTTAGGTACAGTTTATAACCTGAATACGGTTCAACATATGCTTAATGGTCATTCTTATGCACGGTGTATCCGAGCAAACATGCAAAGCGCAGCCACATTAATAAACATTTTAAAAGAACACAATATTCAGTTTCAAGATAATATGTCAATCTTAGAGAAATATCGTACTCAGGTATCGAATCTTGAGATGAAACCAGAAGACATAACAACAGAATCAGAGATACTGAAATCTTGTTCCATGATAAAAGATTCATTGAAAAATATTGAATTATCAAGAACTTCAAAACTTTGGATTAATTTACTAAAGTGTATTGATATTATTTTTCAATTTATTTATGCCGAACGAACTGGTGATTGGAATTTGCACATATCAACAACAATTAAAATGCTTCCTTATTTCCATTCCGCTGGACATTTACTTTATGCGAAATCAGCCCACTTAAACGTGCAACAAATGTTGGAAATCGAGTCCAAACTAACAAAAAGAGACCTAGAGATGTTTAAAAATAACGGTTGTTTTACAGTTAGACGTAGCGGCAAATTTTGGTCCGGTACTTGGACAGATATGTCAATTGAGCAATGCCTAATGAGGCCGATGAAATTCGTCAGAGGTTTAACCCATGGTAGAGGCATTACAGAGAACTCCGCCTGTGGAAGTAGCGAAAGCTAGGACAACAGCCGGTCCCAAGCCCGGATAAAGGAGGAGGGTTGATGGGTAGGGCTGACTACCCACCCATAATAAAAAAAATCTGGTGCGTGCGCGCAACACACAACTTTCACTTACCAACTTACTTAGATTAGAAATTGACGTGTTTTGTGACGTGTGATAAATATCATTTCCCAAAGTCACACATTTTTCTACATTGATATCTTATTTTTGTTAATCGTTAAAGCCGTTTTTGAGTAAATAAAAAAACCCTGAAAATGATACAAAATTTATTAAGTAAAGTCCCCCCTTTGGTTGATCAATTTTGATGAAATGTTGGCTAACACATATTTGGCATATACATACATCAAATACTTAGTTTGATCAAAATATTTAAAGCTGTTTTTGAGTAAATAAAAAAAACACGTGAAAATGATACAAAATTTATTAAGTAAAGTCCCCCCTCCCGTTAATCAATTTTGATGAAATTTTTACAGTCATATCTCGGTAATATACATACATCAAATACCCAGTTTGATCAAAATCTTTAAAGCCGTTTTTGAGTAAATAAAAAAAACACGTGAAAATGATACAAAATTTACAAAGTAAAGTACCCCTCCGGTTAATCAATTTTGATGAAATTTTAACAGTCATATCTCGGGCATATAAATACATTAAATACCCAGTTTGATCAAAATCGTTAAAGCCGATTTAGAGTAAATAAAAAAAAACACGTGAAAATGTTACAAAATTATTAAGTAAAGTCCCCCCTCAGGTTAATCAATTTTGATGAAATTTTTACAGTCATATCTCAGGCATATTAATACATCAAATATCAAGTTTGATCAAAATCGTTAGAGCCGTTTTTGAGAAAATCAAAAAAAACCTTAAAAGTTATTAAGTAAAGTACCCCCTCCCTTTAAGTAATTTTGATGAAATTTATGCTGTCACATCGCGGGCATATACCTACACTAAATACCCAATTTCAGGATCGCACGGTTTATAGTTTTTGAGCTAGTCTGTTCACACACACACACACAGACCATTTCGCGGGACTTGGTCATTTCGACTCCGTTGAAAACCGGAAGTCGAAATTTTTCATGATCGCAATACTTCCACTTACTATATATTTCATATATAGGTAAGTGAAAGTAAAAAATCCTTGGTTACCACGACTCAATCATGCCTCGGATATCGGACTGATAAACGGCATCAACAGGGAACTCAGAAAAGGACACTACTTTTTGGAACATGGAATGTACGGACACTATTCAGGCCTGGAGCTCTGAGAGAACTATCGGACCAACTATCAAGGTGCAAGCTATAGCAGCTCTAAAAGAGGTTAGATGGACTGGAAAGGGACACATAAAAGGAAAAGACTATGATATCCTATACAGTGGAAATGTAGATAAGCACATATTTGGAATGGGCTTTATGATTGCCAAACGAGTTCGTAACTCTGTGGTCGACTTCCAACCGCTTAGTGACAGGATGTGCAAAATAAGAATTAGGAACGGGTCAAGGAACATCACCATAGTGAATGTCCACGCACCGACAGAAGATAAATGTGAAGAGGATAAAGATGCATTCTATTATAGCTTAGAAAGAGTAATGAGCCAGTGCCATGCACACGATATAAAAATTATTATGGGCGACTTTAACGCGCAAGTCGGCAAAGAAAAAGCCTTTTGTACAAACGTAGGTAAAGAAAGTCTCCATCAAACAACTAACGACAATGGTGAAAGAATGATTGATTTCGCTACAGCTAATTCATTAGTCGTAATGAGTACAATCCTCCCTCACAAGGATAAACACAAACATACATGGAGAGCCCCAAATGGAGCCTATAGTCAAATAGACCATAAACTGGTAACATCCCAACACTTTAATTGGGTGAACGATGTGAGATCATATAAAGGCCCAGACATAGACTCAGATCATTTCCTGTTTGTAATGAAAGTGAAATTAAGATTTCATCAGTATAATAATAATGTAAGAATCAAAAAGAAGAAATGGTGCACAGACAGCCTAAAAAAACCGGAGGTCGAAAAAAAGTTCAAAGAGAGTATAGAGGAAAAGATATCTGCCATACCAGCTAAGGAAGGAGGTTATGCAATAGAAGAACAATGGAATATACTGCAACACATAATAAAAACGACGGCGGACGATAACTGCAGCAATAATCAGTACAATTGCAGAAACGGATGGTTTGATGCGGAATGTGAGGAGGCTGTAAAAATACGTAATAATAAACGGGCCATATTTCTTATGCATGATACTCGCCAAACAAGGAAGGAATTCAAAGAAGTCCGGGCACATGCAAAAAAAATCAGGAACCTAGAAACATCTCGGGCCATGAATGAAACAAGAAAATTTTTCCAGGAGATGAGGGAAATAAAAACAGGATGGAAACCGATGGAAACAATGGTAAGAGACGAGAATGGAGTATTGCTGCTTCTAGAGGATGATGAGTTGAATAGATGGGAGAGGTACTTCTGTGATGAACTTAATCCCATTGTGGGTAATGATGAAGAAGGTACGGCAGCCGAAGACAACCAGCTGGATGAAACGGATGAAGAAGAATTACCCCCAGAGGTAGAAGATATTGCCGACATTGTGGGTAAACTCAGAAATCACAAAGCCCCTGGGACAGATGACATCACCGCAGAACTAATAAAAGCGGCAGGCCCTGAACTGAACAAGGAAATGTATAGATTAGTAGTGAACATATGGCAAGAGGAAAGACTTCCTGAAAAATGGAAGGAATCTGTAGTTGTTCCCATACTTAAGAGAAAAGGAGATCCCACTGAATGCAGAAACTATAGAGGGATCAGCCTTCTTAACGTTGCATACAAGATCTTTGCCATATCATTATATAACAGGCTGGTACCATACGTGGAAAGCACCGTTGGAGATTATCAAGCAGGCTTCCGATCTAATAGATCAACAATAGACCAAATCTTCACGCTCAGGCAACTGGGAGAAAAGATGTATGAATTCGGCCTCAATCTTTGGGTGCTTTTTGTCGACTTTGAGAAAGCATACGAATCAGTGAACAGGAGAGAGCTATATCGAACAATGGAAGAGATGGATATCCCTAGGAAACTGATTGCACTAACGAAATGCACTATGGAAAGCAATATTAGCCAAGTCCGAATAAATGGGAAAAAAAGTGGAGCGTTCAATGTGAACACAGGGCTAAGGCAGGGTGATGCATTGGCACCACTTCTCTTTAACATAGTTCTCCATAGAATAATAAGATAGATAATAATAAGATAACATCTTTAACTTAGTCAATTTAATAAAATACTCTTTTCATACGAAGTATAAGTGCAAAATTTATTGTCTATTTGTTGACTTTAAAGCAGCATTCGACACTGTCGACAGACATTCCCTATTTTGTAAGCTTTTTAGTATGGGAGTCTCCACGAAATATATCAATATGCTAAAGACGCTATATGAGAACACAAACATGGCGATAAAGTTGAGGGAAGGTATTTCCGAGTACTTTGCTAACACTATGGGAGTAAAACAGGGTTGCTTATTGAGTCCGGCCTTATTTTCCGCTTATATAAATGACTTAAATAATGACTTGGAAGGAGGAATAAGAATCGGAAATATCCGTATAAATGCACTACTATTCGCGGATGACATTGTGCTAATCGCTAAAAGTGCCTATGAACTAAAGGAAATGATAAGGCAATTAGAAAATTATACTGCAAAATGGAACTTGACAGTAAATTTGTCAAAATCTAAAATTATGATTTTTAGAGAAAAGGGTGGTAGGTTGCGGAAGTCTGAGAAATGGTTCTTTAATAAGCAGCGGGTTGAGGTAGTAAAAAATTATACTTATCTAGGGCTAGTACTTTCCCCCTCTCTTATATTCTCCGCGAATAATAAAGAAAGAAGTAAAAAATGCAAACAAGCAATAAATAGTATTTGGCATAACATTTTTACAAACCGTGTTGTCCCTCTCTCCACAAAGTTAAGGGTTTTCAACTCCACTATAATGGCTTCTCTTTGTTATGGAAGTCAGATATGGGGCTACTATAAGTTTGAGGAAATTGAAAGGGTGTTGAAATTCTTTATTAAAAAAATATTTTCGCTTCCCAACAATACACCAAACTATCAAATTTACTTAGAGACGCAATTAGACCCCATTTTTATCACTACTCTTAAAATGCACTTTAAATATATTTTAAAAATATTTTGTTTGCCGGACTATAGATTTCCTAAAATAATTGCAAATGAAATAGTAAAAAGTAAATGTTCGTGGTTTGCTGACTGGATTACACTAGCTGATCGCCTTGGTACTGATTTAGACCCCTGTTTTATTTCAGTTGAGAGGTGGCAGAAACAAACTAATAAAATCATCGGTCTCTTTCTAGAGCAGTTTAAAAGTGATTGTTTAGCCACAGCCCAACAATCTGACTATCATATACTCTATAAAGATTTATTACCCAGTTCAATATCGTACATAAATGACGTTAACAGTTTAGATTTAATAAAAATAATATTTAAAGTAAAAGGAGAACTGTTAGACCTAAATTACAAACCATGGGTAGATGGAGTAAGTTATTATTGTACCATTTGTAACAAAAATGAAATAGAAGACATGGTCCATTTTATTGGAGTATGTCCAATTTTTAATTACATCAGGTTGAAATATTTTGGAAAAATATTGATCAATAAAGAAGAGTTAATAGAATTGTTTAACAAAAATAAACTAAATGACATTTACTTTTATGTTAAAGAAGCAATAAGATATAGAAGATTATTGTTATCTGAATACTCTTAAGATGTAAATATTTTCTTTATTCTCTATGAATGTATTATTATTTTCAGGACTCCTGGCAGACGGCGTAAGCCATGTCAAAATTTGTTCTTAGATATGTATATAGTTTTGTAAATTCTTTTTTGTTATTTAAATAAAGGACTTTTCTATTCTATTCTGTTCTATTCTAGAATAATAGAAGGACAGCAATAGCAGGACAGGACTAGATCATGGCGGCACGGTATTTTCAAGAATGGTGCAAGTACTGGCATACGCGGATGATTTAGCCATTGTTGGTAGGTCACTAGGCAGTGTAGAAGAGGCATTTATGAAGATAAAGCAAGAAGCTGAATACATGGGTCTAAGGGTCAACAACAGTAAAACAAAGAAAAGGGATCACGGTCCCAGAACTGGTGCAGCTAGGAAACAGCACTGTCCAGGTTGTCACTAGCTTCCAATATCTGAGACTGTGGACTCTCAACAAGTCCATTGCGCAGAAAGTGGACCGATTTGAAAGAAAGATCCTGAGGCAATAATGGGCCCTGTCAAAGAAAATGGTACATGGCGACTGCGTAAGAATAAGGAGCTGTATAAAGAATACCAGGACCTCAGTATCTCTAATTTTGCCAGAATACAACGAATTAAATGGCTTGGCCATGTTATTAGGATGGAAAATGGTAGGTGCCTCTCGAAGGCCTACAAAAAACGCAAGTCGGGACCAGGCCTAGGGGAAGACCTAGATCTAGATGGAAGGACAAAGTATTTGCAGATGTAAGAGAAGCTGGAATAAACACGGGACAAGCTACAGACAGACAATACTGGGGCAGAATGATTGAGCTGGCTAAGGACCGCTTTAGGCATCTGTCGTGCCAATAGAAGAAGAAGAAGAAGAGGCATTACAGAATGCACACTTTCAAAGTGGATAGATACTTGGAACTACCTATTTTTTAAAAGTACATGAAGCTATTGAAGAGTTATTAGGAACATCAATAAGTTTAATGAACAGCATGTTGAAGTTCAAGATTCAAGAAAGAAGAGAGATCAATTAGATATTCATAATTTACATCCTGGCTTCAAGAACATAATCCATTTACAAAAGAATCTGGAGAACTTGTATCACTATCATCGGGCTATGTTTCCGACGGCTCAGTTAATTGTGACCAGGCGTATAAAGTAGGAATAGCACCAATGCAAAAGATGTGCGGAAAAAACTTTGGTGAGATAAAATTACGGATTATGGATAAAGTGCAGACGCAGGCACTGCCTAGGAAGGTAAAAGTTCGATCAAAGGAAATGCGATAACCCATAAAAATTAATTTAATATCTATCATTCGAGCTAGCTTCAAAACCACCAGCCTTATTTGATAATGTGTCACACCGTAAGGGAACAAAGTCTTCCTTAATGAAAATTTTTGAAAATGGCATGCAAACTTATGTTGATCTTAAAAATGCAACATTTGTCACAGACGGAGGATTTTTGATACATTGCGTAAGTTGGCCTAATAATGCCACTTTTGGAGGCATTGTAAATGCATATTGTGACTATGTAGTAGCCAACTATGGGTATAATGTTACCATTGTCTTCGATGGATACCCTCAGTATCCGACGGTTAAAAACAAAGAACATCGTAGAAGAGCCTCAAGGGAAAATTCTTGTGATATCAATTTTGAAAAAAACACAGAATGTACAACACCCAAGGATAACTGTTTAGGAAATGTAAGAAACAAACGAAATTAGCTGCGAGCAGTGACTTCAGAAATGAATAAAAGAAAAATATCAACTTCCAATCAGAAGAAGACACAGATTTAGATGTGGTAACCATTGCTATAGAAAAGCTGAAGGATTGCTTTAGAGTTGTTGTTATAGGTTCGGATACAGACTAAATAATTCTATTAGTGGCTCCTGCACCAGAAAACCAAAATATTTACTTCTGTAAACATAAAATTGGAAATATTCCGACCAAACAATATTATAAAATTGATATTTTGATCAAGCAGCATAATGATATTAGAAAATGCTTGTTGTTTACCCATGCAATGATAGGATGTGATACAACATCCAGCTTTTATAGTTTAGAAAGATAAAAGCGACGAAAATAATTAAATTAAACATCAAAAACAGTTTTCCAAAGTTCACAGCTGCCGGTTTTTGCAAGTCCGGAACACGGAGGGTCCATAGGTGGTGGATAATGGAAAGACCTTTAGTCTTAAGATCAGGAGTAAAAAGCTTCCCCGAACCAAAACTTGCAAAGAAAAAAAAATCGAATACATTTTTATGGTAATTAAAGTATTTTCTATAATAATGAATACATTTTTTTAATTTGTTTTTTAAATATAAATAATATTTTTCAGTAATATTGTGCTATTGGTTTTAATGTATGATGAAAGCGTTATCTATGATGAATAAAAATCAAATAAGCTATAGGTAAATGCCACAACTACCGGTCACGCGTTGTTGCTTGGTAAGTGTCGGGCGCTTACTAATACGTAACTCTGTTCGCGTTCACGACCTCCAAAATGTAAAGTTAGCTATATATTTTTAATGAGTGGAAAACAAGCAAAAACTTTTATTTGAGAAGTTTTTTTTCATAATATCTCAATACAAAGAACTGTTCCCTAAAAACTATAAAAGATACGAATTTTTACTCGAAAATTTGGCATCTTTTAGCGAATTATGTCAAAAGGGTTAATTTCTCAAAAAAACATTATATGACCTCTTTTGAAGAATAGATAATGAGGAATAAAAGGATACAAGCAGTATCAATAATGAATGAAAAATAGCGGAGTTATGATTAATACCAAAAAGAGTCTCGAAACGGATGTTCAAGGGGGCCCCCCAAGTTAGCACAAAGGGGAGAGTGGGACTTTTGAGAAAACACTGCTTTGCTTTGGCAACTGGCAAAATTCAGCTTGTCTCTAATTATTCCCGACACAAAACCTTCATTGCCTGGGCTATAAAGTGCATTTTCTCCATAATATCCGGGACCCAGTCAGTTCTTGATCTAATCCACTCATTTGATTTACATTCTCGCCTTGATATTCCAAGGAGGTATCGCCTCATACCTCTGACTGTTACCCTTAACCCTTTAACAGCTAAGCACTCAGAACGAAAGTTGCACTGAGAAGCTAAGTGGGTCTGCCGGCTTTTACACTTCCCAAGCTAAGGTGTGCAGGCCACTCTCCGCTGCTGACTGCCTCAACTTCTTCAACTCCTCATAACATACTATTATATCATATGATATCTTAAACTACTAATATATCACACCGACTATTTCTTAATGTTTTATTTATTTTTTATGATTCTATAATACCTTTATCATTATTTCAATAAATTAAAATGCTAGATTATTGATTGCAATTACAGATTACGTGATTTAAGAAGGTAATAATGAACAATAAATAATATAATAATGTTATTACTTTATATAATTTTTTTAATTTAATTAATTTTTAATAAGTAATTTTTTTTTTTATTTGAAGTAATATTTTAATAATTTACCACACTAATAATTTAACACACTGTAGCCAACTCGACATACGGCTTACTGCCATTGTCTATGCTTTGCAGATTTTTTTTTTTTTTTGTTATAAATTTTGTATATATTTAAATAAAAGCGTTATTCATTCAAAATACACAATACAATCCTACCTCGTTATACATCGTCGTGGAAAGTTTTGGGATTGATTAAAGTGTCTGATGCTGCAGTGTAGTGCGCGCCACCGGTGGTAGTCGCTGGCATGAACGTGTTAAACAGAGACTGATTCAATTTAAATCATCATGAAGCTTATTAGTCACTGACAATAAAATTATCAGCATGCATATGGTTTTGGGAATGATCAATCAGAAGATGATGGTCGTTATTATAAATAGAGTGGCCGATACCGAGGATCCCTGTGGGCCACTGCAGGAGATGGGCAGTGTTTTCGATGTAGGTAGGAATGATTAGAAACTGGGAACGATCTGAATGAAAGGATTGGAACTAGTGTGAAGTGCTGAGTACAGACCTTGCACCACTCGACTACCACTGTTCCAGCCCTTCCAAAACTCCCTCAAGGGGAAATCATTCGACGAGAAAGATGTTTTATAGAATTGGAATAATGAAATTATCAGAAAGATGGCTAGATAAATTAAATTTATAAAAAACTCTGTTACTAAATTATGCAAATAATATAGAAATTGGAAATCATTTGAAGAAAAGACAAAGCAACATACATAAAATAATCTTATCATTAAAAATTAATAAAATTAAACAATTCATCTTACAACACAATTCCTAATATTCATATCACAATGTGCTTCAGCCAAAACCTCAGCAGCTTCCTTCTGCCCCCAATGTGCTGCTGCATGAAGTGGAGTCCATCCATCTAAATCTTGAGCATTGACATCGGCACCAGCCTTGATCAGGATACTACACAACCATTTAAACAGAGATAAAGCTGAAATTGCAAATAAAAATGTACAAACAGTACAGTTGATAAAATTTGAAAAAATCCGTCTCACTGCTCTGTACTTTGTGTGGACTTCTGGTCATCATATATATATGTATATATGTATGTGAGTGTATATATGTATACTGCTCCATACTTTGTGCAGACTGTTTCTGTTAATCATATATATATATATATATATATATATATATATATATATATATATATGATAACCAGAAGTCTACACAAAGTACGGCCCAGTGAGACAGATTTTTTCAAATAGTCAACAATAAAAAAAATATAGCCAGAATTCTGAATTTTATATAGAACATCTTGCTACAGTTGTTCAGTTAATGTGAAATATGAAAAAGTTATACTCGAGAATATTTATTTTTATAAAACCATAAGAGGGTTTTTGCATCAGTGTAACCCAGTTCAGGAAATACTGAGACATTGCTCGGGAAGTGAGTTACCATATGACAACTGAAAATTTTAATAAAATTATTAATAATAAAAGGCTTCATTTTAATCATTTGCACCTAAACCATTTTTTAGTATGGGTATTCAGCTACCCAAAACTAGTTTTAATAAAAAAAATTTAATGCATTCAAGATAAGAATTTTAAACAATAGTAGTTTATTTACATACTGTAAAGTTAAACACAAACAATAAAAACATATGGTTCAGAATTGTTGGAACTAACTAACAGTTTGAACAAACTGTCATAGCATATGTTTGTGAATACGATGTTAGAGTACCATCGACGTCAGCCCGGACTGCTCTCCTTACGACTATATATACTATAGGGGAAAGTTCCCTATTATGGGATGGTTGCCTAATATGGGATATGTGGTTTCTGGATATAGTTTGTACAGCAACCCCTCTTTTATTCTATAAAATTTAAGATTAATTTCCCAATGGCACATAACCTTGTCACATTGTTATATATTCTCATCCTGTTAGATTATTTTCAGTGAAGTGTTGTTTTAGGGTTCAAAAACTTTTTTCGTGATTATTTTGACCTGATATTTTAGGCCTCAAGGTAAGTCAAATTCCCTTAATCATTGTTTTATCTTAAACGTTGGATAATTCATTAGAATATTTTCTAAATGCTTTCTTTTTTTATTAAATACTAAGGCACAATAACCTCTAAACAAAAAGAAGCCACATCCCCTAATATGGGATACCCATTACTTCCTATTATGGGATATCCCATATTGAGACACCTTTTTATCAATGAAATAAAAATTGTTATTAATAGATTAAAATGATTTTAATGAAATATTACTTTAAACAGTGAGTTTTTAGGAACGTGTATTTTTTGTGATAAAAATTTAGAAAATGAAGAAACTAAAGTTCAATGTTCCTAATGTGGAGTACCCTGCCATGAGAGCTGCCTTGAACTCATAATCCACATATTTTCTTTGTAATTTGTGAAAAAATCTGTCAAATAAAGGTCTTATCAAATTTTTGATTATTTGAAAATTATAATAAAAAAAAAAAATGTTTTTTTTTTTTTTTTGTAACATGTATTTATTTATTTATATAAACATATATATATTTTTTTGTTCCTCCCTTTCCTCGTCTCTTAGGCTAGATGGGGTTTCCCGGCCAAGGGAGAAGGTGGGAAATTAATGCCTAGTAATATTATTAAATATCCCCTGGCTCCGGGTTTTGAACTTGCTATCTTCGGGTTTCCGATTGAACGTTGCCAAGGGCATTTACAACATATATTTTTGTGAACATCGTCTGTATAATAAACAAATTTTGCTTTATATATATCATTTTATATCATGGTCCCTAAAACGGGATATGTATCCCATATTAGGACACCCCCCTATCCCATATTAAGAGCCTATTTCCAAAAAATACAAATTTGACTTATCTCACATTAACCGTGATTACAAATTTAAAAAAGGAAATATGGTATGTTTTTCATTGTTGATGTGGTATACTACTACTGCTATATGTATAACATTTTTTGAATCCTCTTTATTAGCAATTTATGGCCAACCAATTAAGACTTAAAAAAAAGTATCCCATAATAGGGCACTTTCCCCTACTAGCTAGGGTGCCCGGCTTCGCTCCGGTAGCTGTGTGTTATGTTTTAATAACAGAAAAACTTTTAAATTAAAGTAAATATAGAACAAAATTAGCACCTTCGAGAAACTTCGGTTTTTATCTTGGTATTAATATTAAGATTCGAGATCTTAAGAGGGGGGCTGAAAATGGTTAGTGAAAAATTAATTTGGCTGCAACTTTGTCAAGTTATGCATCGTTTTTGATGGTTTCTGTGATTCTGAATCCTATAAGCCCATTCCATGCAGTCAACAAATAATAAGTTATTAGATTATAGTAGACAAATCTGATATCTCAGTTAAAAAAAAATTATATTTCGAGTAAATTTTAGGCCCCGACTACTGGGGTGCTCGACCCCCCCCCCCAATGCTGCAGTTATAGTCTGTGATAACTTTCAATCTATAGACTGCAATGCCATGTGAATTGTCCATTCGATTTCATGATGTAAAAACTTTGTACATAACTGAATTTTACCTTAAATCACGACCATATTAAGTCAACTTATAGTAAGTATACACAAAATTTCATTCAAAAGTGTACTTTAAAAATCCCTGGACAGATAATCTGGCTATTAACTTCAAATTGATCATTTACCTATGATAATATTTATTGATTGAATGATGTATATATGAAGTTTATAACAAATTAAAGTCTTTCCATCAGTGGCGAGTCCAGAAATTTTCTGAGGGGAGGGCGCACTTTTTCTTTTACATTTCATGAGAAATGAAGGCCCAAATTTAAAATACATATTAGTACATAATAACGTTGTAAATTACTGTAAATGTTTAAATACAATTCATTTTCAATTAGTGGACATGAAAAATGACTAAATATAGCTCATTTTATATAGAAATCCTATAGTAATACTTTAGAATTACTAATTAAACCCTCATTTAACAGAGATATCCGCAATCAACTTATTTCTGATTAATCGACTTATACTCATATATATCTGTATATCGCACGTCGGATTGTTACAACTTTAAAAATATCAATTTTAAGTTATAAATACCGCTTGAATCAGAATGATTCAAATGAAAGGAAAACCTGCAATGCCATAATATTCACAATATTATTAATAATTTCTTTAGCTTCAGGCCCAACATACATATTCTTTTACGGTGGGGATGATCATGTAACGCAAGTAGAGGGCTACTTTTGAGTTACAGTTAGTACCATTGGTACTAAACGCTGTAATGGTAGACTATTTTCTCTAGTCGCTGTCTGTATGTGATTAAAACAAAATTTGTACCATCCTGAAACTTCAGTTTAGTATTAGTGGTAAGTTTAGAAACCTCAAGAGTCCGCCCATATATGGTTCGGATATAAGAGATCCTATTATTGGGGTTCTCTTAATGTGTTTTCTTCCCTTTTCTAGATTAAGAAAATTTATTTTGGCAGCAAATATGTTCTGGTATGTACCATTTTTTATGGTTAATATGTTCTGATTCCATTGAGACCATTCTCATGACGATACCGGATCCTTATCAAGTAACTTCTCCTTTTTCGAATTTGGTTAAAAATTTACGAACAGAACAGAACTATTAAACAGAAATATTATATGAAAACTTTATTTTCGATATATATTCCATTAGGTTATATCTTTTATTCATATTATCTATAGGTTATCTATTTTATTCAATGTTAGTTTTTATTCGCTTACTACACTAATAAGCAATTTTTCTTTTGTTGTAAATTTACTCTTAACTGTATATTGATTAAAGGCAATGTTTCGACCAATTCTTTCCTCTTCTGTAAAACTTAATTCGCTTAGGAATTCAGTTGGTTTTGTTTCTAATTTCAATTCATTGCAGAGATGTAATCACCTAATTAAAAAATAAAAAGGAAAAAATAATTATTTATACATAATCTCGTGTAATTTAAAGAAAACAGCTGAAGCTAAAACCATAACAAAGCGAACTATGAACGATAACCTTATGAATTGAGTTTAGCTAGCACTCCTGGCTTCCAAATGTCGAACTAAATTTTTTCATTCATTTACTCGCCTGGGCTTATTAGAGGGGCTAATTTTATGTAGCGAGAGGCTTAAAATTACAGCCCTTGTCCCTTCAACATTACACACTTAAAATTAAAACTGAAATCTCCTTCATCGTTAGGTGCAATAGGGTAATACGACGACATAACATTCTTGATAGTAGGTGTAGTCGTTTTTGAGCCTTTTCGGCACGCACATTGTACACTTTGCTTTATAATATATATTGATTAATTACAGGAGAGTTAGTCTTGGTTCTAAGCTCAAGTCATATGATTATTTCTGAGTTAGGGTCTGGCCACACATGTCCGCACCGCAGCACTAATATAGGTTATGTTCAGAATATTTTTAATTTAACTTACATATTACCTTTAGTTATGCCTAAAGTGGCCTGTGTCTGACATGTGTGGCCTGACCTTTAGGCATAACTAAAGGTAATATGTAAGTTAAATTAAAAATATTCTGAACAAAACCTATATTAGTGCTGCGGTGCGGACATGTGTGGCCAGACTCTTAGAGTGATAATTTTTGTAACCTTCTTAATTGCTTGTTTCAATATTTGTGTTATCATAATTTGTGTGGCATTGAAAATTGTTATTTTTCTTTAAATACGAATCATTTAACCCACATAAGTATTATTAAAATTTCATATTTGTAGCAATTTTAAAACATTAACCAATATCTCAAGTTTTTATTAAAAACTATTTACAATATAACAAAGTTGACCTCAAAAATTGATGACAATCAGTTAAAAAAAGTTATGGATGAAATTCTGAACCTAAGAATTTTTGCTTCTTCACTGACACATTATTATAGGAGATTTTTATTTATATTAATCAACAACCAAACACGTCAGTGTTAAAGAAGAATCATTGCCAGTATTTGATTCGTTAACTTCATTTCCTAGTGAATTCTTCAGAACATATTATATCAATTAATTTTTTTATCTTTCTTACCAACCAATTTTTTTATCTTTCTTACCAATTATTTTTTTTTTTCTGTTACAATTTGAAATTTCAACCTCATCACATTTTCATATTGAGATAAAGTGAACACTAAGTCAGACAGTGATCAGTATCTTTATTTTATAAATATATATCTTATTTATATAGATTGTATTCGAAACAATCATTTAATTTTTGAAATGTTATCTCTTGAGTTACAATTATTTTATTAAACTTGAAGATTGTGAATTAAATACAAGTGAGTCTTAACTTTTGACTGGTACAGTATATATATATATATATATATATATATATATATATATATACATATTATAGTATGTGATATTATTGCCGATTGTAAGATTACTAAAGTGAACTTACTAAAAGGGTGAGGTAAATCCTGAAAGATGAGGTGAGTTAGTGAGTTGGCGGAGGTAAGAGCCGAAACGTCTTATAAATAAAAAAATGTATTGTTGAGACTAATTTGGTCCCCTTCTTGATATCCTGTTGTAAGGGCTATAGTTAATTAAGAGGTATTGCAATAGGCGGCAGCACTGTGCCACAACCAATTTTTATAGGACCCCCCTCCTCTATACTAACCCTCCTCTATACTAACCCCCCCTCCTCTATACTAAACCCCCTTTCAAGGGATCACGTTCTGTCTCTCAGCTCTCCATAACGGAAACAACATCTTATCGATTCTCTTTTTACTTTATTTCACCTCGTCTGGTTATTTCCTGTACCTGTCGTCTAGACTATCCTACCAAATACCTACTAAACCATGTAATAAAATATCATAAATGTGGGGTATACCTATCATCCCTTTGATATAATTGAAAATAATATCTTTATATCATAAACTGACGGATAAATTTTCTTTTTTTAAAAGTTATTAATGTTTATGTTGTGTCTTTATCAAATAACTTAATAATGACCGTAGGAACTTCACTCCGATAGCTCGCAAAATGTTTGCACAACTCTAACTCTTTTGTTGTTGTTATATAGGGTAACTGTACCATAAGTTGACAGTGATCCAATAGTTGACATTTTGTACAAAAAGTGTGAATAATAAGATTCAGGGTTGATTATTTAGGTTCAAAATTTGGTGGTAATTTGCCAAGTTATACTAGTTAGCTGTGCTGTCATCGATATTAGTTTGATTAAAACTCAGGCTTATTTGTTAGAGGTTGTAATGGTGAATTTTCTAGTGGCCTAAAAACTTGGTTTCTGCTACCCTGTTTCATTAAGGTGGTCAAAGTCAAGTTAAATAAGCTTTTTAGGTGGTTTATTCGACTTCAATTATGTTTTAATTATTTTTATGTCGTTCATTAAGTTCATGAGAATCATTTGATATCCTTTTTAATATATTTTACAATGTTTTAGGGCTTAAATGTAGGTGACAACTATTAGAACAGAAATTAATCCATACTTTTAATAGTTGACATTGATGTCAACTACCGCCAGAAATGACAGATAGTGTTCCATTTGGGGGTGGTTTATGGAAGTCTGAGTCTGGCAGGATGACAGGTGTCTTATTTTATCAATTTATAGCTACTGTGCTCTATCCATGGATCGTTGAGAGAAAAATTGCATTGCCAATAATCCTATTCATGAATGGACAAGTGTCCCATCTGACTCTCCCCACTTCCCAATTCTGCAAAGAACAGGGAATACTTGCTATTCTAGTGCTAGTCGCTCTCTATCAAAATGTTAAACATTTCAGCCAACCATTAAATGTGGCTTTAATTATCTAAAAGGGCACTGGAAGTGTGAAAGTTCATCATTGGAGAGTCGAAAATTGTGCAGACCCAACATTAAAAAATGAAACTTTACTAAAGGCCATTACTAAAATCTATTTATCTTACTTACTTAACTGGGTGATCTCATTTTTCGTTTAAATATGTTTGTTTTGTTTTTTTGTCTCATTTAAGCTTTTTATGTGTAAAGTAATTAAGTTAACTTTTATTGTAGTCTTTTTTACCCATCAAAAATCATAGGAAATCAAATATTAATGCATGCGTCAACTTTAGAACCATAAATGTCAACTTTCCAAACCTTTAAATTTTGATGTGTCAACTATTGGTTCATTTTAGAAGTTTCTAAGAAATCATTTTTTATAAAAACCGTAAATGTAGACCATGGGAGGATATGGGGGGGAGACATCTAAGGGATATTGTATTCCCAGTTTTCTAGAGGGATTGTGTATATATATGTATATATATATATATATATATATATATATATATATATATAAAGATTGATAATAAGTCAAAATTGATAATAGACTGGATTAGATAACGGATTTTATTATTCTGTAAAGAATTAAGAAATAATTAAATAACTGTTGGAGGACAAAATAACATGAAATATATAAATGTATATATATATATATAAATGTGAACAATAACACATACCTGTAAATTAAATTACAAGAGATCTATCCAGTAGTATAAATGTTAAAGTAGGAAGGTAGGTTATAATTCCTATAGCAACAGTTGGGAATCAACTATTAATCTAAGTTTATAATAAGTATGTCAACTTGTAGGAGGAACTACATACCTTCCCCTCCCAGGTCACTTTATCATCCTTATAAAGTGACAACTTGCTGCTGTGGAAATAATTGCACGTTTTCTTCGCTTATCGCAACCTACTTCATACAAACACTGTGATGGTCCGATTCTCACTCTATCCATCTTCTGTCTATTTATTTTATTGCCATTTTCAATGTCTCCCAAGGTCTCATAAGGTCTCCCTCATAAGGACTCATATTCAGCTCTGTTCCTATGCACTCTGATCTTGTTGGTGTAGAAACTTTTCATTGAGTTAAGAAAACCTGTTCTCTAGTCCTCCTCCAGATCACCTTCTTTGTGAACGGGTATTGGAGAAATTAATGACTTCTTTCCAAGAAGTAAATATTCCGGTTCAAACTTGGTTGCGCTCTGTATAGTTTTGTTATACTCTTGAAGACACTCTTGGGCAACGCTTGGCCAAGCTCGTTTATTACTGCAACTAATGAGTTTGCATCTAATTCGGTTGACCAGAGACTGATCTAGTCTTTCATTCAGTCCATTAGATTGAGGACAATCTATCGCTGTGAAGACTAGGGTAATATTCATCTTGTCAAGATATCACTTCAATTCTCCAGATCTGAAGCAAGTATATTGATCAGTTAAGATTAATTTAATTTTATTGTTCTTAGCGATTGGATCAATTAATTTAATAAAATCTTTTGCACACCTGTTGTGGTCGAAATCCAAGCATAGCGAGTGAAGTGACCAATAAGTATTTGCATGTACTTTTTTGCAAATCTGTTATTTCCGAACCCACCAACCGAATCGATGGAACCGATCTCATAAGGCTCCTTTGGTGGCCCCAGCTTTGACAATAAACCAATGGGTCTGTTCCTGCAAGCTTTTATTTTCCATACAGGTTGAACTGCTTCTACAAAACAATTCCACCAACTGATTTTACCATGTTTTTAAAATAATATTATGGCCTTATTATTTCCGTCATCTGAGTAACACCAATATGCCCATAGTAGTCATGTACGCGATCAATAAGTCGTTTCCCAAAATCAATTGATACAAATATTCTTGATCTACCTCCCAACTTCTTAAATATAATGTTATAGTGTTTTTCAATATGTTTGTCTAAATTTAGTTGAATAGCATTTGTCTTTTGGTCATTAAATATTTTATTAAGTTGGACTAAGTTAATCAATATTACTATAAATAATTTTAATGTTAAATTGCGATAAATAGTTGACCATATCTCCCAGTAGTTCGTCAGTTCTCGCCTTTGTTGTTCTCTACAAGATCACTGCACACTACAATTTCATGACCTATTAGATAATACTGCCAATATTTTATAGCTTCTTTAATAGCCTTACATTCGAGGTGAATGATATCCATTCTTTTTTCAGTTGGAGACATTTTTCTTGAGAAATAGACCACAGGGAGCAAAATTCAATCAGCTTGCGGCTGTTTCAACGTTGCACCGAACTCTTTAAAGCTCGCATCCGTTTCAATGTATATTTCTTTCCCCGTGTCATAAATTGCCAAAATTTAAGAGGTGCACATGTATTGCTTGATTAATTAAAACTTTTCTCACATTCATCTGAATTTTTCTATGTTGAAAAATACATTGTTAGGTTTATTGCTATTAATAGATGAAATATCATCTTGGTCATTCAGTTCAATTGGTTCCAGAAATTGCATTATTTTAATTTCAACCCCATAACACTTCTTTCTTCAACACTGCTTGGTGGGTTTAACAGGTAGCAGCTACAAGAAGTCCCTATGGCGGGGCCGAAACAGATCAGTTAGATCTTCACTGGCAAGACAAACATTTAGCACATGCTTACACACAAAATTAAAATTAATTATTTAAATGATGAGAAAATGTATGGTTTTATATTTTGATTATATGTTCAATACATCATTAAAATAATAATTTTATGTTTTGGATCAGCAGTGTGATCGGAACCATAGACCGTTTCACCCGAGCTCAAAGCTCTGTATAGATAGATGGTATAGAAACCTTCCAAAAGAAAGTTTCACTTAAAAAAAAAAAAATATGTAAATGTTAATGAATGGTTAGGCATTGGTGGGAACCTAACAGTGAAGGTTAACTTCCTTATCTGTGTGTTTTGTATTATTACTTTACCCATTAAAGCTATCATTTAACAAAGAGTTTTTTGTTAATACTCCTAAACATTTATGAAGTTAAATTTGTCAGATCAGCTGAATTTTTTGGAGGAAAATATATGAAAGAGAGTGGGGAGAAATTGTTGAGGTGAATATTTTGCAACAATATAGATAGTTCTAGGGGAGAAGGCAAGGAGTACAGTTTTTGGTGAGAGTGCAGCGTAGGGAGTTCTTGAAGAGAGCCAGAAGGAGAGAGTTCAGACTCGAGAAGCAGAAGGAGATCTGGCAGACTGAAGATTTTAGAAAGACAGCAGCAGAATGATATTGAGAGGGCCCATCCTGTTGCACCCTATTCATCAGATAAGTTGTGAATATAATATCTATGTAGTGCTGAGGAGCAAAGAAATCATTAACTTAGATTACTATAGGTCTCCTTGTCAGCATCCATTTATGTTAGAAATGATACAAGTACCAATTTAGTTATGTTTATATATTATACGGGGTATCAAATATTTTAAATACTTGGTTATAAAATAAGATATGTTCAGTATTCAGTTTTGTTAGTAAATATTAATATCAATAATAGAAGTCTAAGCAGTTTACCATAACAGGGGGACTCTGCGGTATACTAGTTTCCCCAGTGGAATCGATATAAATACATTCCAAAGTAAATATACTTGATAAGTTTACTTTATATAAGCAGCTTCTGGAACTAAAAAAGCATACAGCTAGAAATGTAGCACTATATCATACCGACATCCACTCCTTCATTTTCAAGAAGTGCCATTCTTATCGCCTTCTCCAATGCCATGCTGAACATCATCAGGGAAAGTCAATTTCCTTCTCTGAAACCCATATGAATTTGAAAGGCTTCAGATAATTCTCTTTGTGTCAGGACTTGGAATTGACATGGACATGGAAAACCTGGGAATCCTAGCACATTCATAATATTCCAGACAACTTCAGTCACAAGATGCTTGAAATCGGCAAATACAGCATATACATCTTTTGCTTCTCTGTTTTTTGAACAACTGTTGAAGATAAAAATCTGGTCAAATCTTCGGTATATGCCAGTTTTCCAAGGCTCTGGTATTTTTTCCACATCCCATACTTTCATGATATTATACAAAGTATATATATATATATATATATATATATATATATATATATATATATATATATATATATATAATATATAATTGCTATTGAAAGGTGATTTTTTTTTTTCCAATATTAATCTTTTTTTTTATTGTTAAAATATTTTCTTAAAGCCATTATTTGTTGAATATAATTATTTACTTTGATTTTAAAAGTCAAATTTAATGAGAATGGAATAATAAATCTTAACAGCTGCTGGGGGGGGGGGGGGGGAAGAAGAGAGACGGACTCGGGAATCTAAAAAATTGTGGTTAAATTAGACAGTATTTTGAGTGGTTTTGGTTCAGCTTTTTGAAAATGAATGGTTGGTAAGAAGTGCAATTTAACAAAGAGATTAACGAGCAAGTACGGAGCTGAGACTTTATGAGTGGAACAGAAGCTATGAACAGTCACACACTGCAGGTAAATGTTATCTACAGTACACACCATAGTGTCACCTCCACTAGATTAGGAGAAATAGCAGGCCTACCAGCTAATTAGGAGAAGTGGGCAATGATCTAAATTTCCTAAACCACCATATCACAAGTACTCAACAAAGATTAGCCAGACCGATCAATAGGAAACAACACAAAACGTTAATTGCAGGTTTCCAATTTAATTCTAATTTAATTCTAATGTTAGTTCTACTTTTTCTTTCTCTTTACGAAAAATCTGGTGGGATGCGCGCAACACACAACTTTCACTTACGAACTTACTTAGATTAGAAATTGACGTATTTCGATAATCTGTAAACGCCTGTAAGTTAAGTTTGTCTCTTATACCTTTCTTGAAATCAAGAACAATTACTGTTCCTCTAAGATCACTCTATATTGCCTTAAGAAAGTTATTATGGAACTAAAGTTTCTAAACTAAAATATAATTAATTAAAGATTATCTTATACCATACTCTTTCACACCTTAAATGCTTTAAATAATTTGAGCATCATGTATTAACTCTCAAAAGTAAAATATTTATTTTTATTGTTCAATAAAAGTTTATATTTTCATCAGTGATAATAAGGGATATGAAATTTCGACTTCTTAAAACTTGAAAATGAGACAAAATTTATTAAATAAATTTTGATGAAATTTCGGCTGTCGCATCGGGGGCGTATAAATACATCAAATACCCAGTTTGATCAAAATGGTTAAACCCGTTTTTGAATAGATAAAAAAAAACACGTGAAAAAGAGACAAAATTTATTAAGTAAAGTGCCCCCTCCAAATGATAAATTTTGACTATCACATCGTGGGTATATACTCGTACATACATCAAATATCAATTTAATCAAAATCTGTAGAGCCATTTTTGAGGAAATCGAAAAAAACTTAAAAATGAGACAAAATTTATTCAATAAAGTATCCCCTCTGTTTGACCAATTTTGATGAAATTTTTGCTGTCACATCGCGGGCATATACATGCACCAAATACCCAATTTCAGGTTCGTAAGGTTTATATTTTTGGAGCTAGCACACACACGAACGAAGGCGCGCATGCGCACACGCGAGCACACACACACACACACAGACCATTTGGCAGAACTTTGTTAGTTGTAGTTGGTTGGACTCAGGGGACCCCAAAACGTGTATTTCTGATGAGAAACGGAAGTTGAAATTGTTTATGATCGCAATACTTTCCCTTACTATATATTCCATATGTAGGTAAGTGAAAGTAAAAAAACTACATCTTCCTTAAACTCAGCAAATATATACATTCTGCTTCTCTTCTGATCTTCTCAAGCCAAAATGTTGTAATCTTCTTTCATTATAATATGTTGGGGTTTCCCATAAATCCCTCACACAAGGTCTATTATACTACTAGCAACCAATGTCTATAATAGACATTGGCTGCTAGTATAGACATACTAATGTCTATAATACCTTAGAGTCTTCTGAAATCATACCCGTTAATTGAAGCACAGCCATATGACTATAATATTTAGAAAACTTTTTCATCTGAATTAAACAAAGCATTTTGCTTTCTTCTACATTCCGCTTCGGTATATCTTCTTTTCCTATTATTATTATAGGTAAGTTTATTATATTAAAAGTTAAATTTATATAGATATATTTTATCTTATTTTTAGTAGGCGATTTTCTTAAACTTACTTAGTAGCAATAAGAATTCTGTCTCTCTGCAATTAAAAGAAATAACAAAAGGTTATTCCCTCAATGATTGAAGTTACTTATCATTTATATTACTATGTATCTACAACATACATTAAGTTGTTAAAAATTTTGTTAATGTCAACATTTGCTTTAGTAACAAGTTTTTTATATATTTTTTTCTCTCTCCTTCCTTACCTTATATTCACGAAATAGTTTTAGTAATGAGTGACAAAATAATTTTATGTTTCAAAGGGATTTATGGTAATGTACCAGTATTAAAAATGGGTAGTAATTTCTTTGTAGGATGAAACTATAAATTTTATTAAACTTTATGATTTTTGTAATAAAAATATGGCATCTTAAATGAAAAACTTGATTTCCCACTGCAAAACCTAATTTAAAATACATACAAAGGAAACAATGACAAAATAACAATAACAATAAAATCTTACTCCATCACTTTTAGATATCCTTTGGCAGCCGACACATGAAGTGCTAATGCACCAGTCTTAGGGTGTGGTTGTTCAGATATATAACCAGAACTCAACCAATTTTTGGCATCAGCTAACATCAGTCTTTCTTCTTCAGTTCGAGCACTATCAGCATCAATACCTGAGAAATGCATTTTTTAAAAACTATTAAGATATTATTTTATTAAAAATACTTACACTCAGTGTCAAAATGTTAGACACACTTCAAAAATTGTTATCCCTATCATCCCATATTTTCAAATTTCCTATAAAACAATATTAAAATAATCTATCACTCACCTGAAGCCAAAAATATATACTTTTTTTTATTTTTCAAATTAAAGTTAAAGCCCATCAAAATGTTAGACATGGTAAAAATAAACAAAACTCATTTTAATACTTTGTGGCCTTTCCACCACCTTTTATTAATTCAAAAAATCTGTTTGGTAATGAAACCCTTCAATTTTTGGTTGTTTCTTGAGATAATTGTTCCCATGAAGTTTTAACTGCAGATTTCAAATACTCGATTGTTCTAAACTGTTATGACTCAGAGTACAACCTTCTTCAAAGAGTTCCCCAAACATTTTCGAAAACGTTCAGGTATGGGAAGACAGCAGACCAGTCTAATTTGGCAATTTTGTTGCGAGTAAACCAGTCTTTAATAATTTTTGCTGAATGTATTGGGGTGTTATCTTGCTGGAAAACTGGTGTGCCTTCAGACATGTCATTTAAAGTCAACTTATGTTCCTCTAACTACTTTTTATATTCAGCTGAGTTGACTCTTGATGAAACAAATGCCAAATTTCCTTTCTTTTAGTAACCAATTGATGCCCAAACAATAACTTTTCCTACTCCCATTTGACTCCTTGATAAAATGTATTTTTTCTTTTCTTAAGTCATGAAAATAATACGAAAATTCATCTGGCCCATCCAGATTGAATTTTTTTCGTAACCAAAGATTACTTTCTTCACTCCTCATTACATGACATCACATTATGAGCAAAAGCCTAAGGGCTAATTTGTGGTGGGTACTCAAAACTGGCTTTCTTTTCAAACAAATTTTCTTTACTTTTTTAATAATCTTTGGACATTCCTTAGTTTTGTTTGAACTCTAGCTTCCTCAGCAATTGCTTTTGCTGTTTTAAAAGAGTTGGATGCAATTTGAAGAATATTCTGTTTCTCTCGTAATGTGAAAGCAGGGGGCCTCCCAGTTGAATGGTGAGTTCCATATAGGCCCCCAACATGAATAAACTTCACAACCGATGAAAAACTCCGCTCAATTCGGCGGGCTATTTCCCTACAACTCATACAGTACTTGCAGGGAGAAGAAATCAGATGGCACTCTTCTGCGGAATAACACTTTTTTTCCCCCTTCTTTTTAGGTCTATTTAGAAACAAATCCAACATTGCACTGAAGTATAAATGGTATTTTAACGATTTCAACTCTAGAGGATTAAGAAAATAGTAGACAAGTGTGTCAATCATTTAGACACACATAAAATGTCAATATTTACCGATGTAGGATTTAAATAATGCTCAGGATCTGAGAAGATTGTCCCAATTTCAGTATCATAATTTATACTTTTAATTTGACTTAAAAAATAATATCAATTATAAAATAAAACACCTCACAACGGTCTCAATTTTATATTTATTTATATTTTCAGGAGCTTGCGATGCCCATAGCACCATATTCATCTGCACTAAAATCAATAGATAATAATTATATATTTATTATCTATTGGTTTTAGTGCAGATGAATAAGGTGCTATGGGCACCAAAAGCTCCCGAAAATTTAAATAAATATAAAATTGAGACCGTTGTGAGGTGTTTTATTTTATAATATATAAAATTTAACAGTCTATGAACACATAATGAATAATATCAATAAAAATTAAGGAAACATGAAAAGTTTCTTTTAATTTCAATGGGCGTGTCTAACATTTTGAAACTGAGTGTCTATTATAGTAATTGGTATACATATAATTTAATTCCCTGAAACAACTTTTCTATCAATTTTTTTAAAGAAACTTATTTATAAGCTGTTATTTATAGAAATACAGTAAACTCCTAATTATAGGATGGCGCAAATGCCGTGGATAATCTCTTAATCTCTCTCTCTCCAAAAAAAATAAATAAATAAAAGACATAAATACTTAAAAATAGCTTATTCTCTTAACATATAACTTCATTTAAGGTAAATACTTTTGAAAATTAGCCTAAATTGATTATTGTATTCATTTTCTTATTTGATGCGATGTAAAGCATTTTGGCTTACACAATATACCTTAAAAATAAAAAAAATAAAAAAAAAAAATCCTTTTACATAAACAATACATCTCAGTTTAATTCACACTTAAGCTTCTTAAAATAAAAGTGTTTGATTAATGTGAAAATAAGAAATACATGTATTAAAAAATAGTAGAGCGAACATTAAAAAAATAAAAAAAAATAGTAGAACCTAATCAATAACATTGTTATTTACATACAGCAAACAGAAATTATGGTGGAATGGATATTTACATTAAAGTCAATATTAAGACTTGTCCTTCCTTTTTAACCGACTTCGATACAGGAGGTTACTCAATACCTGTGTGGCCTTTTTTTCTTTTTTTTCTATGGATGTTCACCATTTACTCGGAGATGGGTGGACAAATTGGAACAAACATGTTGAATCTTGTAGAGTATATTCCTGAGGTAGTCCCTTTTTTGGGTTCTTAATTTATTTATGAAGTTATCAGGAAAAAACATGAAAATAATTATTTAATCATCCCTCAAAACGTTTACTTATTGGAATAACAAATGGCATATATAAGATAAGGTATGCTCCAACAAGCTATTAAAACACTTTGAAAATTGTTTTCCTTTTCCAATTTTTTTATTTTCACTTACTTATATATGAAATATATAGTAAGGGTAAAGTATTGCGATCATGAAAAATTTAGACTTCCGGTTTTCAACGGAAAAACACGTTTGGGGTCTGCTGAGTCCAAACAACCAAGTCCCACACATTATGGACACCATAATCATAAAACCACAAAATTCATGGAATTTCAAGAAAGGCTGAGTATTGATAACCCTTTTTAAAGAAGAATTTAAGACTTCTTCAAGTTCCCGAAGGATCGTTTAAATTTAAAAAACGTGGCCATTATTGATTTAAATTAGATTTTGATTTCTGACTTCCATTCACGATGCTTATTAAACAGGAATACAACACTTCCTGGAAAAGCTTATTTTCGGTTGATTTAAGGGCCTTCACAAAGGATTCAGGCACCTCCGTCTTCTTACAGATACTCTCGGTCACTGTCGGATATTAATATACAACGTAATCATAAAATTTTCTGCTGATTCTTCATTCTGGAGTAACACTTTGGTTATGTTATCCGGATAACTATTATCGGTTTTTAATTTTGTTTCTGCAAATATTGAGGCGCTTAAATAAAAAAAGGTTGCAAGTGCCAAATTTTTGATTTTGAAAAACAAAAAACTATTAACTAAGCTTAAAATTAAGAAAAAATATTATGTTTTAAATAATTTATTTTTTGAAGAGAAAAGATTTGGCTCCGCCGGGAGTCGAACCCGGGTCTCCTGCGTTACATGCGAGGATGCTAACCACTACACCACAGAGCTCGGCTCAAGGCAGAGCAAATCCTTCCTCTTCACTGATACCTACTCTTGTGAGATAGGGGGAGTAGGTATCAGTGAAGAGGAAGGATTTGCTCTGCCTTGAGCCGAGCTCTGTGGTGTAGTGGTTAGCATCCTCGCATGTAACGCAGGAGACCCGGGTTCGACTCCCGGCGGAGCCAAATCTTTTCTCTTCAAAAAATAAATTATTTAAAAATAATTTAAAATGGTGGTCAGCCACGAACTAAGATTAGATTAATTAAAAAAATATTATGGATATGTCCAGTCATGAAATAAATACGTCCTACTAAATAATTTTAATATTATTTTCTTCCATCCATGATCGTTAATTGTCTCATTTTTTCTTTAAGTTATGATAATGTCCCTAGCGTTTGGCACATACAGGATTTGCTATTGTCTAGATAGAAGAGTCTAGATACGAAAATTTTAAAGGTAATCACTAACGTAGGAGACCTCTCAGCATCTCATGAGATCAAAGTCTGATTTAACTGAAAAACGGTAGGGGTATTTATACCCCCTATTGGGAACTACATCTCAAACTGAATTAGACAGGGCATGACATCTTCTAGGCTTAATTTATTACTTTTTATGATTTTAAAATCCATTATTTTTTAAATAATGATCAAAAATGCACAAACATTCTTTAACAATAACGTTTTTAACCCTGGAAAGGTAGCACTAATCAAAGGGTTGATTTAGGTAGCGCTTCATCGATGAGGCAAAGTAACCTTATTATCGTTTCAGGGATTACTAATCATCATGTAAATGCAGTATTTATTATACTTTAAAACAGACCTGATTTACATTTATGCCTTATGCCAAAAAGAAACAAAGAATGGTGTAATATACTTACTAAAAGTTAAGGTTCAATGTACGCAAAACACTTTGATTTTTAATGTATGATTTATTGGATAGAATATTTATTTCATAAAAAAAACAAAAAAAAAAAAAACAAAGAAAATGTCAAAAAAGCAAAATTGCCAAAGAAATAATGAAACAGTAAATAAAAAAATAAGCTAGGAAAGCATATCAATAGGAATACACTACACTACCAACTAAACAGGAACAATGAATTACAAATAATAGGAAAATTTACATTGGACTTATAGTTAATAAATTTTCTCATTAATTATTGATAATATATAAGTCACAGCCTGGTTTTACAATCTGGACATTATTTGACCGTATTCTCTCAACAAATGCGCTTTCCACAAATACAATAAGTTTTTGGCATTCTTCTCTCCTGCCAAAGACAAAATTGACACATTTCTCGAGGTCCATATAATCCATAAATATTCCACCTACAGATAGAATTAGCTTTCAAGACGAACATTAAGTTCCATTAGGTTACTTCGTTTCGAAGGCTGACAGAAAGTTACATATGAGGTAGGGCTTCGTCTTATTGATGTCGTTACTTCAGAAAAATAAATTAAGCGATTGACTTACCTAAATCGACCGACCTTTTACCTACAGGATCTGTTTTAGTACTAAGTGGAGATAGAAATCCCAGAAGGTGGGCCTGCTAGGATTAAGGGTTCATCTGTAATTAAAAGAAATGTGCGGTCTCTTCGTCGCTAAGGCGAACGCTACCTTTCCCGGGTTAAGAAAATAATATGCTATGTTTTGATACAAGCTGTTGGCTCTGACCAGAAGATGGCGCTTTAGTAGCCATTGTTTTCATTTAGCAGGTTTCAAATCACAATAGGTTACATTTAAATACTTCTTAGTGTTTGAAAGTAGGGGTAATTATTTAAATTTCTACATTAAATAGTTCACAAGGAAAACTGTTAAACTGCAATTCTCTGTTAATAGCAACAGTACATCTAAAAGTCAAATAAAACTTAGGATTATTTACATTCACTCCCTATTCTTCCTTCATTAGTGATTATTTACCTTAATATGGAAAAGATATTCTACAAAAGAATAACAGATTATTAATGAGGTTATTACTATTTACATCCTTATAAAACTAAAAACTCCTAAACATCAAAACCGTTTACCAGTTTCAATTATTAAAACATTAACTCTAATGTTCAAAGAAAATTAAGAACTATTTAATTTAAAAAGACATTAAGACTGTACATTGTATAGGGACTTCTTAAATTCTTTAAATAAAAAGTCATGAAAGCACTGTTTACATTCTAAAATGAAATATAACGACTCTGTGTAGACATCGATTTTTAGTGCCTACCTAGATATATTACAGCGTAGAAATGAAAAAGGCTGTAAGTGCCAAATTATTGATTTGGAGAAAACAAAAAACAATTATCTATGCTCAAATGTGGTTTGAAAATCAAGAAAAAATATTATGGACATGTCCAGTCATGAAATAAATATATTCTGCTGAATAATTGCAATATTATTTTCTTCCATCTCCAATTCCTTATATGATGGCTAATTGTCACATTTTTTTCTTTAAGTTGCGATAGTGTCCCTAGCTGGTGGCACTAACAGGATATGCTATTATCTAGATACAAAAATCATTAAGGTAGGCACTTATTAGGAATTTTTTTCATCATTATTAATTTTCCAATAACTTTTTATATTTTTCAATTTTTTGCACTTTTCCATGTACTTGCCTCAATAGTGTGCTATCTAGTGTTCAATAAATGAATTTTATTGGAACAGACAATGGAAATGGACTTTGGACAATCTGGCTTAGATGTGTTAATGGGTGTTTGCATTCGAGGCAGTCATGCTCTCTGGTACCGAAATAACTAACATACAAAGGGTACTACAAAAGTTTGCAATACAGCTTTATTTATTTAATTTTCTCAAACTAATTTCCACCACATTCAATACACTTCTCCATACGTCGAAATGAGTCATTAAACCAGCTCTGCCAAGTTTCATCTGGGATTGAGGCACATTCGTTGTCCCAAGCCATCAGAAGGTCCTCGTCGCTTGAAAAACGTTTCCCTTTCAGCTTCATTTTCACATGTGGGAACAGCGCAAAGTCACAGGGTGCAAGGTCTGGACTGTAAGGAGGGTACTCAAGAGGTTTCAGCCCAGTGGTGGCCTAATACTCGGTGCAGGCTCTTGCACGATAAGCTGGTATGTTCTCAAGGTGGTACCAGGTGTTCATTCTTGACTTTGGTCTCAGGTTTTTCATAGACTCTATGACTGTCTTCTGTGTCTCCAAAACAACACGCTCTACAATTCCGCTTGATCTGAAAAATACAGCGATCATTTTTTTTTTTATAGATCGAGATTTTCTGACTTTTACAGGTGCATCCTCATCGTCAAATACCTTAACTTTGTTTTGAGCCTTAATCGGCACATCATAATAGTATAGCCAAGTTTCGCCACCGGTCACGATGCTGTTCACATATGTAAAATGTCCCTTATCAAATAGTTTCAGCATCTTTCAGCATCAAGTCACACGATGAGTCATTTGCTCTTCCATTAGACTATAGGGCACCCAAAGATAACAAAAATTTTTTACCTTTAAATGGTCTCTTAGAATTGAATGAATTGCTAGCGCATGAAGGCATAATGTCTCCTCTATCTGTTGATTTGTCACTCGACTGTCCTCATCAAGCATTTTCCTCACAGCAGAAATTTTTTCGTCTGTTACAGACTTTCGCGGCCTTCCTTCTCTCTCAGCGCCCTCCAGAGTGAAATTGCCCCTTTCCAATTTTCTGTACCATCTAAATATAGTCATTGAATATGTCAGTAAACACACAAGCTCAAAAATGGATTAGGGTCACCTTTGGTGTAGTGGTTAGCATAACAACCTACAGTTCCAAAGGTCACGAGTTTATGACCCTCAGTGGTCCTAGGATTTTTTAAAGGGAGTAAAAAATCCTTGGCTATATTCGTCAGATAGGACATAAAATGGAGGTCCCGAGCCTGTATGATGTCAGGTACTTGTTAAAGATCCCCATCCTAATTATATCTATTATATCACAAATTTAACTTTAACACAAATCCAACTTTATTCCTGGTACAATACTGTATGAGAAGTACCCACTTTATAATAGAATAAACAAAAAATTGTCATTGAGAACAATATTTTTGTGTTCCCCTTCAGATTGCACTTACATCAATTTAAAAAAAAATGTCTAGTTTTAGTCAGAGAAAGGAGAATATTGAGTGAAAGCTACGTGATGTGGGAACTGGACCAAATTGATTCTCATGTTAGGGTGTTATTTTAGTGGTTGGTGTACTAAAATGAGAAAAGATATGAATTTCTTAATCTCCTAAATGTTTTTATCTTATTTCAATAATTTTAAATCCACACAATACAAATGCGAACTGTTATTTTTACTGGAATAATAATTTTTTCAATTAGCAATATTCATTATTGAACATTTTTTGATTAATTTCTATTCATTACTACTCAACTATTAGTAGTCCATTATTAAAATGTTATTTTGCTATTAGGGAAAAATGCATATTTTACCAATTTTGTGCGTCCTAAAACTTTATCTATATAAAAATCTCGTGTCCCAATGTTTGTCGGAGGTAAAATCAGAAACTAATCAACCGATCTTAATAATATTTGGCTCATTGTGAGTAGTTTCGTCCAACTTGAAAGATAGGATAGGTTTTATCTCGATTATTGGCCTCAATATTTCTTTTATTGCAAATTAAATGCTTATTATTCTACGACTGAGTGTGATTATTTGTAAGTTCTATAAATTACCTACAGATGGCTGTGTAAGTTGATTTATTGACACAATTCATTTTTTTTTTTTTCGATAATTAGGGTGAGTAAGAATCCAGTAGACAAATTTATTTTTTTGGCTTGGGCTAGGAAAATCCGTGTTTTTCCCAAGGGCAATTAAGTGTCGCCTTTTCATGTGTGGAGAAAGTATCGAATCTATTTGTTTTAGCAAAAGACATTTTGATATCCTGTTTCAGATAGAACCTACTGCTATATCTAATCTCATATCATCATTTGTTATATTCTGAATTCAATTAATATGTATTATGCCGAAAGCTTAATTTGGTACATTTTTGCTCACTGTCTATTTTGATTGTACTAAACCCTATTGCAGTTAGATTCTTTATTAGTTCCTTTTACATTTTTGTTATATATATTTAAACTCGCCTTTACTAGAAGTGCTAAATGAATGGATCATTAATACTTAATATAGTCAAATATGAAATGTAAAAAATGGAAACTTTAACTCTTCTAAATTCTTTACCAAGTAATTTTAAATTAGGCGTAAAGTTCTATTTTAAATCCTGTTGGTTTTTAGATTAACTGAAACATTTTTATCAGTGAATTTTGATTTGACTGTATTAAAAAGAGTAGGGAATAATTAATTCTATGCATTAAAGCTACTAAGCTACAACGTGTGGCCGTGTCTGCTCGTAAAATTTAAAAACAAATTTTACTCTAAACTACTGTAATTAGAAAATTAACTGATTTGAAAAAAATTGGATGTCTTAGTAACTTTTTGAAATATAAACAGTTAAAACAACACATAGAAAAGCTAATTAAATTCCCTTGCAACTCATACAAAAAGTTTTCATAACTATCAGCTCAAAATGAAAAAATAAAAAAGAACATTTTTTGTTTTTCAGAAGTTGCACTTTTGTTGAAAAATTCTAAGTGGTCATATTTAAATTCCTATTTAGCATCCCCAAAAATATTGAAATGAAAATATTAAAACTCCCCAATTTTCCAGGTAAAAACTACTAAAGTTTGGACCTAAGACATTTCTTACTGATGTAATATGAAATTACCCAATTCTTCAATTTGTTGTTGAAGCATATCCTCCATCTCATCTGATTCTGCAACATCAACAGGCAGTTCACCATCATTGTTAACTGCTGCTACATTAGCTCCTTTCTCAATCAAGTACCTGAAATTAACTTAGTTTAAGCTTCAATAAATAATGAAAAGTTCATTAAACTGAAAATTTTAGATTAAGGATAAACTATTAACTAGTAATTCTACCAGCTTATTCAAGGACTATCACTAAGTATTTTTCCAGAGGGCACAGATATTATTAACATTCTAGGGTTATCTGATACATGAAATACTTTTATCTATATATGAAATATATAATAAGGAAAAGTGTTATGATCTTGAAAACTTCCGACTTCCGGTTTTCAATGGATAGACAGGTTTTGAGGTCCCCTGAGTCCAAATAACCAAGTCCCTCGAAATGGTCTGTAAGTGTGAACACACGAGCTCAAAAACAATAAAAGCCTATGAAACTGAAATTCGGTATTTGAGGTAGGTATACGCCCGTGATGTGACAGTAAAAATTTCATAAAATCGGGTAAACAGAGGGGATTTTTTTCTCAAAAAGGGCTTTAACGATTTTGATTAAACACATGTTTAAAGATAATCAAGTATTCTTAAATATCAGGAATGTTTTACTATCATTGAAATGTTCTGTTAGGGCTTAAATGGCACAGGAAAATTTTCTTCCAATTAACTACCTTTGATTTTGTTTATATGGAGTAATTAACTGTATCTCAATATGCCCAGTAATAAGAAATGGCTAAATATGAAATATAAAGAATTTATTAAACATATCAAGGAGAAATAAAGAAAATTGTTTCCACAATATGAAAATTTGAATTTCAGTTAATGAGTGCAGTAATACAAATGTATAATATATTGTTGAAAAACTGATATTTTCAGAAAGAATAATATTTGGTTTATAAAGTCATAAAATGTATGTATGCCTGAAAAATTTGGCATAGGTACATTTAATACATTAAAAAAATTAGGTATGTTCCAATCAAGCACTTGAAACACATTGACAACTTTTTCGCATGCTCAATAGGCCTTTACTAACAGCCAATTGGTAACATCTTACTTGTAATGACATAAAGAGTTATCAATGTGTTTTAAATGATTGTTGGAATATAACTATTTTACAGAAACCATTTGTTTCCCTGGTAACTAAATCAAGTTTTCTAATCAAGTATTATGTTTTGCACTGTCAAAGATTAAAAAAAAAAAACTATAAGTTCCCTGTTCACTATGCAACCCCAGGAAACAAAAACATCGTTCAGTTGATAAGTAAAGAAGATCTAATCACATTATAAGATCTGTCCCCAATTAAGGCAACTCTGCCATATTTTTTTTTTTTTTTTTTTTTTGTCAGTACCCCTACCTGGACATGTATGGCATGGGGGGGGGGGGGGGTTACTCTATAGGTGTAACCAACCTATTCTAACCATGGTGGGTAGGTCGAGATTTATTCTGTGGGGCCTCCACGAAATAAAAGTTAACCCTCCCAGGGCAGATTCAAACTGCCACCGTTTGGCTCGAGCGTGCTAAAGCGGGTCGTGCTCAAACACGCTCGGCTATCCCGACCCGATTCTCCCCTACTTATGAAATATAAGATAAGGGAAAGTAGTGAGATCGTTAAAAATTTAGACTTTCAGTTTTCAATGGAAATACACGTTTTGGAGTTCCCTCAGTCTAAATAACTAAGTCCCACAAAAGGGTAAAAAACGATAAGCCCTACAAATCAGACGATGCTATATTGTGAGTTCTTAATTTTTCTTTTAATTAGGATATGTCCTATCTGAGGGACGGCATAGCCTATCTCTTATTTTACTCCCCAATGATGGGACATTTAAAGCTTTGTTATACAAGAACGAGAACGAGTAGATGAGTAACATTTTATATTTTTCCAAGTCTCAACGAATCGTTCTCTTCTTCTTCTTTATTGGATCTATAACCCGCGGGGGTCAAGGCCTCTTGCAACAGACGCCTCCAGTCATCCCTGTTTAGAGCAGCGTCCTTCCAATTCCTCATCCCCAGGATAGACCTTGCATCAGCAGCAATGCCGTAAGCCCAATGCAATTTGGGACGTCCAACAGGTCTTGTTCCATGGATCTGTTCATTAACGAGCTTCTTAGGAATTTGGTCTTCCACCATCCTCGCCACATGTTCAGCCCAACTCGAAGGATCTCGAAACGGAGGTTGAGGGGGTCCTTAGCACAAAGGGGAGGGGCGGGGACTTTAGAGAAAATACTGCTTTTATTCATTACAATTTCATGAAATTTCAACTCCATAGCGTATTCGCATTGAGATAACAGCCACCAATAAATCAGAGAGTGGTTAGTATCTTTATTTTATAAATATCAATTACAATAAATATATGAAAAAATAAGATCTTACGTTTTCTAGGAGGCAAAATATATTTAGTTGTTTCATTTTTTCCCTTATAGCCATTGTTAGGTGAAATATCATCTGATTCATCCATTTTAATTTACTTCAGCAATTGGAATATCCCAACAAAATTCAAAACACTTCCCTGTTCACCCACATTTGTTGTGATAGCAATCAGAAGTCAAAATGATGGGCCGAAAAGATCAGTCAGGCGTCCCCAGTGACAAAAACTTTAGCACATATATACATTCACAATTAAAATTAATTATTTAAATTATGAGAAAATATATGTTTCTATTATATTTTCAATACAAAACATCATTAAAATGATAATTTTATGTTTTGGTTCAGCTGTGTGACTGGAACCACAGATCACTTCACCCAAGCTTAATACGCTTCTATATAACTTTGGACCTTCCAAATCAAGATTTACTTAAAAAACAAAATTGAGTCATAACTGGAACTTTTAATTAAATTAAAATATTTATAATTATTAAAATCATGGTTTGGATGGATGAGTCAAACCGATGGTGTAAGGGGGTATCGTGCTTTGTTCCAAACCTACAGTTATCCCCCACCATTTTCCGTTGTGCAAACCGATGGCTCGGAAGGATGAAAGAACCAAACGTGTAAGGGCACCTTAAAACTCACCTGGCAATTGAAAGGAATCCGCATGAGGCAGTGGCATGGAGTGGAGTCCATCCTTCATTGTCACCCTTATTGACGTCAGCACCATTTTCAACCAGGAATTCAACCAACTCCAAATTGTCGTCGATACAGGCCTATAAATCAATAAAAGATCAGTTTAAGTAAGTTTTGATAAATGAAAGGGTTGCAATTATTGATAAGTGTGTGCACAGATGGTGCTAACCCATAATGTTGTAGTTCTGAGATAATTCATATATAAACTTTGGAAAAAATCTATAAATTACTATTATGATATTACTGATTTTTGCATTTGATGAACATTCCTTAGCATGGACATAGTATTTAAAAATTATTTTGATCTATAAAGACTTAAAATATTGTTTATTCTGACTTATCCCATTCATGTTTGTGGTAATAAAATCTTTTCTAGAGATTTATTTTTTATAAAAAACATACATTTTTTAACTTTTAAGTTCTTTTACACACTCGAAAGAGTCAGAAATGGAGCACTAAGATTATGACTAATATCTAATTTTCGTGAAAACTTTTAGTTAGATGAAAAGAAACGGCACTTAAAATTAAAAATTAACTTTCCCTGATTCATTAAAATTAAGCTTCTTTGTTGGCCACCACAATATTTTAATTTAAAGTTTCCGTTTTTGTTTTGTATGATACTTTTTAATTGTTGCCTGATATTAAAAAATTATCCTCAACTTCTTCAAAACAAATTTATCAATTTTAAAGCAGTGAATGCTAACAACAATCTGCTAAGGTTAGGATAGATGCTAGTTATTTTTAACCCAAAAATAATTAAACTGATCAATCTTTCAATATCTGAGTAATACAAGATGAATTATGGTCATCATTCGCTAAGGGAAATTCAGGATCATCATCTGTAATATCTTTGTAATTCCCTCACAACCAATATACCGACAAAGAACCTTTACTACTCCCTATCTAAAAATTGAGGATTGGGGATACCATTGTATTACCTAAAACTCGAACACAATGACTGCTGCTACCAGAGCACTACTTCCATAACACCATAAGAGTCTGACTATGTATAGTACAGGTGTTTCACTAACATAATATGTAAGATCTAAAAAAAAAAAAACCTTGTGGGAATGAATTATTAATGCGCACATTACACACACAATTAGCAACTTTGAGATATCAGATTTTTTCACATTTACTTAATTATTTATGTTCATTATTCTCCAAAACGTATGGGTGATTCTAAAACTATGGGCAACTTCTTGTCACTCCATATTCAAAGCCAAACCCGGCATTGTGGCCTCTTTTTTTAGATGTAAACATTTTCTGTCAGCAGATATCTGACTGATGAAATGAAAATTATAACATATTTCTACGCTCTTTGATCGAATCTGATGATTTTTTATCTTATTCGTCATTCTCATGGGCGTAACGATTTTTCTTACATAATATATATTTTGGTTTATAGTACTCAATAATTGAAAAAAATGTATAACCCTGATTGTAATATAACGGAAGAAGAATTAAAATAACACGATTTTCAACCATTTGGTGTAAATGATAAACCAATCATGGGCGGATCCAGCCGTTCTTAAAGGGGGGGCTGCAGTCCTAAAGGGGGGGCTGCAGCCCCACAGCCCTTCATTTGGATCTGCTAATCAGCTTTTTTACCTTTATGTTCCTTTCCCACAACTAACAAATTCCACTTGTTCTGCACATTATTTGTTTTTTATCTTGCTTCCTTACATTAAGGAAAGTCAAATTCTATCTTTAAATGACGAAATATTTTCCAAAGGGAGGGGCTGCAGCCCCCACAGCCCCCCTCCCCCTGGATCCGCCAATGAAACCAATAAACAATACTTAAAAATTGTCACTGGGATATGACGCCATTACCGTGGACGGATGAATTATCGAATCGTACACCCACCAAGAGGGAATTAAGTGACCCAAAGAGAGAATTTCAATAATGTTACTATTGTCCAGTAAGATTTCACCTCTTTTTATTACCTTCTGCACTATTTCGGCCCATCTCGGGGTGTTCTTTCATCGTAAATGGAAGTTTATGTTTATTACCCTCATTCACGTGACCCGAATTTTTCGCTGTTCTTTATGAATTTACGACTTAAAAATATTTCCTTCTTTTTCCCCTTAACTCGCTCAATTAAATTTTGACATTCATTCTTTCGTAAATCATATAGTTTTTAAAAGAAAAATTTGTAAATGTCATTTTTTCATTCTCGTGGAGCTTTCCCCGCCTCATTCTCGTGGATATTTCCTGTCCAATTATTTGCCCACGACAATGACTATTGTAAGGCAACATAATGAAAGAATATAAAACAGCTTTTAGATAATTAACATTTCTGAATCATACCAGGAGGGGAAGAAAAAAAGAAGAAAAAAATTTAACTGACAGGATGTAAAATATTTACAAAAATGTGTCTCTTTTGCTGATTTGAACCTTTCAATGTACTGGTGATTTAAAAAAAGAAGGATACATTTTTATGTATTAGTCACGAAAATATAAATCAGTTAATGAAATAATTAAACTATTTGGATTCAAAGAGTCGGATACTTATTTCAGTTTTAAATAATTATGTTGTTTTTCAGATTTGAACGAGCATGACAACATGAATGAATTAAAGAGGACAAGGCACTTGCAACAAGTTTATATTAAAAAAAAAATTAATTTCTACTGTACGGGAAGGGGTATTATTATAAATTCAAATACTATCCTTCTTACCTAATATTCACTGATTCATTTCTTATGGTTCCTATGTAAGGAATAATTATGTTTTGTGGATTAATTATATGGTTGAAATTCAATTGAAAAATATTAATATCAAAGAAATTGAAATAATCATAAAATAACGAATAAAGAAATTAATTATTAAGACATTTATTGTTGCACACAAAATCAAAAAATATATAGTATGAATCTTAAAAGAGTACAAAAAAAAAAAAAAAAATATTCTTCTACAAATTAAAAACAAAAAAAAAACATATATATACTTATTTTAAACTTAAACAGTAAAAAGAATGAACAACAAAAATATCTTCTTCTTTGACTTATATCTAAAGTCAAATTAAACAAAATTGATTAAACTGATGATTTATTAAGTTATATGGTGTTTAAAGAAATGTTTCTGACTTGAAACAAAAAAAAAACTCAATGTCTTCAAATTAAAAAATAAAGTTCATGACCTTGTGCAATGAAGAACGATGTTTTAATACAGGTCGCCAGGGCGATGAAAAAAGGCCGGGCCCGGTGCTGGGTTGGCTAACTGGTGGTCTTCCGATAAAAAATTGGGAAGATGAATTAAAATTCACTTGGTGGTGCACTATTGAATATAGCACTTGGTATTTTTCTCGAGACTGGCACACAAGTAGCGTCAGTTGTTTATGCTAAGTAATACCACTCGGTGTTATGAACAATGCGCAGTATTACATTATTTATAATGGAATGCTCGTAATAAACGTAATTAAAATTAAACTTATTTTAAATAAAAATATACTATATTTTAACTTAAATTTAAATTTTATTCTAAACAAAAATAAAATTTTATTCGGGCTTGTAACATCTACCAAATGAAAACAAAATTCTCAATCTGATCATTTCTATTCCTCGAGGTGCTTAAAGGTGTATTGTGGAAAAGATTTTTCCTTTTCTCAACAATCTTTGGAATTCTTCGAGATGATGCAAGATCTGTTTTGATAAACATTATATAATATATATAATTAATTAATTTCATCCTCCTTCCAGCAATATAAATGAACTAGCTAGTGTGCCCGGCTTCGCTCCGGTAGTTGTGTAGCAGTTTCAATAACAGAAAAACTTTAAAATTAAAGGAAATATAGAACAAAATTAGCACTTTCTTGAAAATTTTAACATTGTATCAATATTAAGATTCGAGATCTGCAGGAAATAAGGAACCCTATATACTTTATAGGGTGTTGAAAATGGTGGATAAACAATTCATTTTGCTGCAACTTTGTCGAGTCATGCATCGTTTTTGATGGTTTCTGTGATTATGAATCCTATAAGCCCATTCCAAGCAGTCAGCAGATAATAAGTTATTAGATTATTAGTTAAAAAAACTATATTTGGAGTACAACTTAAGCGCCGACTACTGTGATGGTCCCATTAGATCCAGAAGTTTAGAAAATACCGAAGATTCATAGAAACTTTTTTTGTAAGACCTTTCTTCCAGTTCAACCTCCCTTAATTTATTCCCCCCTCACACACACTAATTTGGCCGAACTCTGCACTTCTCCAATCTTACTACTGTTACAAAGTGAAAACCAAAATATCATGAGGGCACAATTTTTTTATCATATTTCTTTTTATCCTTAACTATGAGCGGTGATAAAATCGTATTGAAAACATGTATATTTGGAGTCAATTCATCATTTTGTCAACTGGAATGCTCATCATACATAGTAATAAAACCATTTTTCATAACTACATACAATAAGAACACTTCAAACTTGTTATTTTCGGTTTATAATCAGTCTATTCAGATCTTCTTTTTTGTTTCATGTCTGTTTTTATTTGCTCACTCATATTGCATTAAATTAACTTTAGTATATGTTAGATATTGATTAAATGTAATGTGTTAATCAATTAACCTTCTTATGAGAAAATTAATTTTGTAAAGTATCCAGTCAGTTTTCTCATTGATTGCAGATATGTAAAATCATTAATTTAGAAAATGTGAAACTAATTATTTCACCTAATGAAACTAATTATTTTCGCTTGATTTTTTAGTAATTTAAAAAGAACAGCTGACAAAATATATAACCTTTACAAATATAACGGAATGAATGAACAATAAACATTGAGTGAACCACCTAGCGCATCCTGGTGGTCTGCAGCTCGAACTAAATTTTTCATTCATAAACTCGCTAATTACATGTTGCGAGAGTCTTAAAATTCCAGTCCTTTTCTCTTCAATTTCACAACCTTAAGAGAAAAACGGAAACCTTCTTCTCCGTTAGGGGATCTACAGTTACACGCTGACATAAATCTCTTAATCGTATGTGGAGTCGTTTCTGAGCCTTTTCGGCACGCACATTGAACACTTTGCTTTATAATATATATTGATATTGATTAGGTGAATCGGGGTCAGATGTTTGCTTAAGTTATTTTTCGATGCCTTTTTTATTTCTGGAAAAAAGTATGATGTTATGTTTAAGAATTTTTTTCCGTTTATAAAAAATTATTATGGCAATTCTTTAATGCAATTATATATTATATATTATATATTAATATTATGGCAATTCTCTAATGGTATCATCCGATTCTGCATTAAAAGTGGAATATACTAAACAATAAATGGAGACACTTCAACACGTTTAAGACAGTTTTACGATTAGTCTTGACGTACCTAACACCTAACTGAAATCATTGCCGTGGCAATGAAATTTTAAATTGAATTATCTGAATTTCAAGCAATGATCATGAACTGCTATTATGCTCGATTTGCTATAGATGGGTCCTAATACATGTACACTTTTTTTTTTTTTTTTTTTTTTTTTTTTAACCACTGAAAAATTTCGGAAATAAAATGTAAAACTTGCCCGTTGTTTGAGAATCACCCGTATAAGATTATTATAATTATTGCAAATCTTAAACAACCTTTCAATTGATTATTATTTCTTTCTTATTTTTTAAGAGGTATAAAAACAATTCTAATTTTTATTTTATAAAAACAATTCTAATTTTTATTTAAGTCGATTTTTTTTAGGAGAACTAAGAGAAGGGTTATTATCGTTTCATAATAAATTGATAATTAATTTGGATTCAGGGATCCACAAAACGTATTTCAGTTGAAGAACGGAAGTCCAAAATTTTCACGATCGCAATAAATATTTCATATGTATGTAAGTGAAAATAAAAATGACACAGTTTAAAGCCGTAGAGCATTAATTTCCCCATCAAACTTGCTCCATGTTGTAAAATGTGTGAGGCATAAATTTTTAGCTATGGGAGGGGGATACGATTTTAGGACACAGAAACATTTCCCGACAAAAATTTATAGAAAACTCACGTTTTCCATGCAGGCGTAGTGAGTACCTATAGGCAAGTAATATAAAAAACTTTTTGAGATGAGAGATGGTCAACTGTTCTTCAATTACGATAGGTTAAATGATGGTCAGGATTTTCAGTTACAATGATATTTATTATGGTAAGCCAACGTTTCGATCCAACTTGTGGATCTTCATCAGGGCTAAAAGAAAACAAATATATGAGTATCTATGCTAGGGGGTGACAATAAATGGATACATTACAGAACTGATAATAATATAAAAGATGGTGTATACATAAATATTAAAATAAGAGGCTGGTTAACAAGATAAAATAGAATCTGATATTTACCTACTGAGTCCAGGTGGATACTAAGACTAAAGGTAAAAATAAGGTGAGAGGTAGTGGTAGGGGGTTAGTTTGCCGACTTCAAAGGTTTATAGCGGGGAAATCCAACGCTTTTGAAGTGAAGGCACATGACAACTGAGTGAACAAAAATATTTAAAAACTAACAAAATATATGGTACTGTATACAAATAGTTGTGTCTGGACTGAATAATAACATAAAAATGAGATAATACATAATGTAACAATGCATACAAATTTGGAAAATATACAGAAAGAAGCATACAATACAAAAAATAATAATAGTACAAGAGGTACAGTGATAATTGCAGGTACCTATGAAATCAAAACTAGGATTTGAGGATGCGGAAGATGTTAGAATAGGTGGATGAAATTATCTCTTTATCTGTTTTGTGATTTACCGGGTTATTTGTTTCTAGATGGATGAAAATGGATTCTGAGAGGAGACGTTTGTCGTGGTTAGATACAGTTGCTAATATGGAGGGGTTCTGTAAGTCGAAGGAATGGTTGTGGGCAATGGCATGTTCTGCGAATTTAGATGTAGACGAATTACGCGCGGAAATACTGTATTTATGTTGATAAATACGTTTTTAAAAATAATTTTTGGTTTCACCAATATAGCAACTGTTGCAATTAAGCGTGGAGCACTGGATACGATAAACTACATTACATTTGTCTAGGAGAGGTACAGGGTCTTTGAGTTTTGTATAAAGATTTTTTAATTTATTGTTATTTTTTAATACTAGGCGCATGTGTGGGAAACTCGATGAGAAGGATTTTTTAATTTTGTTTGAGAGAATGGGGATATATGGGATAGATCTTTTTTGGAAAGTAGAAATCGGAGGTTGTGAAGAGTTGTTAGAGAGATTTTGAGTTTTAGCATTGTTATTGATAAGTGTTTTTATTAAGTGCTCAGGAAAATCGTTAGATTGTAAGATATTTTTCAGGCGGATTTTGTTATGACAATGAAGTTGTGGATCGGACAAGGTCAGGCTACGGTGGATGAGGTTTTTTGCGACGTTGATCTTTTGGTGATGTGGATGTTGGGAAAAATAGTTAAGGAGTCGGCCAGAATAAGTGGGTTTGGTGTACCAATTAGTGGATATAGAATGGTCCGGGTTTCTGGTAATGGAAATATCCAGGAATGGAAGGGTACAATTGGTTTCCAATTCTATAGTGAAACGGAGACGTGGATGGTAGGAGTTAAAGGCGGCGAGAATATCAGTGATAGAGTTAGGATTGAGAATCAATAGGAGGTCGTCTACATATTTTTGAATGAAAAAATATCGTTGGGGAATTTAGGTATAACAGAATCAAGGAGGTCGTTGAGGACAATACCGGAAAGGTCGGGAGCTAGACAGCTACCCATTGCAAGGCCAAAAGTTTGGAAAAAATATTTATTTTGATAACAAAAATATCCAGAATTACAGCATAAAGCAAGGGAGTCAATGTAGGCAGATTTATTGAGTTTACTATGGGATTCTAACAAGTTCCATTTTTCTTCAACGATTTGGAGGGCACGATCCGGTTTTAAAAATTTTAAAGGATATGCTGCGGTTACCTCTCCAAAAATTTAAACTTCAATATATGGATATCTTTCAAATGAAGGTCTATTGTTTTGTAAGAGAGATTGATTATAAGCTTTTTGTAGCATTTTAACCACTTCTTCATGTTTACCAAAGCATATTATATCATGACCAGGTATATAAAAAAGTTATAACTTCGGATTTCTTTCACACGAGGATCAACATTTATGTTATCGGGGACGTTGTTTTTGAAAACAAATTTTTATTTCAGTGACGGGAACTTTTTTTGGCCTTCAACTCCCGGACTATGAAGAAGATGATGATTAAATTTTAATCATGTAATTATTAATTTAGATACTTTAACAACAAGAAGTAACAAAATAATGGAAACCTAATCCAACTGATGGTGTGGTTATATGACTAAAATTCTACGCGAATATTGCAATAGGTAGCTCGTTAGAATGACAAAATAAAATCTGATATTTACCTTGTTAAGTCCACAGTAATGCACAAACTGAGGGAAAAATTGTGTGAGAGGAGTGAGAGGTTAGTTTGCCGACTTCAAAAGGTTTATTATGGGGAAACCCAACGCTTTTGAAATGAGAGGGTACACAACGACAAAGTGTAAAATAGAAATGAATAAGGAATTGTAAAACTAAATTCCTAAATAAATCAATGTGAATATATAAATGTAATGCTTTAAGCAAATTTTTTGTTGTATTTAAGTCACCTTTTAAAAGTTTATTTTTAATTGATTCGCTAGATTTTTCTAGAATTTATGTTTAAAGTGTTTAATTTTAAGTATTTCTTAGAGTAGATTTAATATAAAAATTTTCATTCTGCCATAAAAAGAAATATTGTTCTAAAAATATTAAAAAACAAAAACAAACTATTTTATTATGAAATATGAAAAACCGGAATCATTTAGGCCCAGGTCTGCTTATGTGTACTCCCACTTTTAACTTATTATTGAGTCCAGATATGAACAATTTGTATACTGTACCATCTATTGTAAATTGCTAGTTTTACAATTCCTTATCTTAATTTTACACTTGGTCGTTGTGTACCCTTTGACTTCAAAAGGGTTGGTTTCCCCGCAGTAAACCCTTTGAAGTCGGCAAATTAAACTCTCCTACCTCTTTCCCTAGTCTCTGCAATACTCTTTACTCAGAAATGAAAATAGGAGTTTTTTATCCTAACCACCTACTAATTGAAATATTCATTTTTAATTTCACTATCATATATATGATTATATTTATAAAGTACCCATCTTATGCTAACACACCATCAGTTTGATTTGGTTTCCATTATTTTGTTTGTTTAACGTCACTATGCCACTAGGGCTAATCGCACGATGCTACAGCGGGAGCCCTAAATTTTGCCTATCCAGGTATAATTAGGATAGGGATCTTTAACGAGTACCTGACATCGTACAGGCTCAGGCCTCATTTACGTCCTATCGTAGGGACGGCATGGCTAAGGATTTTTTACTCCCATTAAAAAATCCTAGGGCCACCGCTGGGCGCGAACCTGCGACCTTTAATATTGTAGGTTGCCATGCTAACCACTATACCACAGGTGACCCCTCCATTATTTTGTTAATTCTTGTTGTTACCAACCTATGCGTATTTCGCGACAATGACAAAGATTCCTAAGTCATTTTTAAGTTAAAAAGATTCCTGAGTCATTTTTAAGTTAAAAAGTTTCCTAAGTTAAAAAGATAAAAAGTTGAATAAATTATTAAAATGTAAGATAGTATAAATGTTTTTCCATATAGTTTAATTTATTTAAAAAATATTGATATAGTTTGTGAATTGCATTTTATTATCTCAAATAAACTGTTTCTGATTCTTTTTGATTTAAAGCGTCTCCATTTTAGATAGGAATGTTTTAATTCATATCTACTCTTATTGTGTGTTTCTTTATATTTGATTATAATAAAACGTATTATAATAAAATTTATGTACAACTAATATAGACCCTCGCAACGAATTAATCAGAAGTTTAAAAAAAATTGCGTAGTAAACCCCCACCAAATTTTAAAATTGTAACTATTTTCGAAATCTGCTCCCCCGTTATCTTAAACGCTCTTCCTCGAACCTCCCTCGCTGCATCGAATTTTAAAATTGATACCATTCACCAAATCCATACCCGTATGAGCCCTCATTTAGTGTGTATTTACAAAAATATAAATTCTATTCGAATTAATTTTAGAAGTTACGATTTTCTCTTTAAGGTGGACCCCCCCCCACACAATATCAAAATTTTAAAATTATTTCTAAGTATTTTCAAAAGTTAGGCCAGCCTAAACATAATTATGCTTCTTTATTGTGAAGAAATAAAAAAAAAATTTCCGTTTAGGAATATTATTAATTTTAAATAATTTCAATTTTAAAATTATGACTATTTTAAAAAATTTCGATTTTAGAAACAATAATGGATCCTTATTTCGAAAACATAAAATGTTGACGGCTTAATAATAATAAAAAAGTTTAATAACAACATTATAAATATTCCTAACCTCAGAAGTAGAAGTATCCGTTAAACGTTAATACTTTCTCAAAATCTACGAACGCGTAAACATAGAGATGGACGGAAACTCATAACAAATTAATCAGATGTTATAAAAACAATCGTAGTATCTCCCTCCCCAACCAAATTTTAAAACTGTAACTATTTTCAAAATCTGCTCCCCCGTTACCATAATGACTCTTCTCGAAGAAAACGGAAAGTTAAAAAAATGTCCCCCACCCAGCATCGAATTTTAAAATCGGTAGTATTTTCCAATTCTAAGCCACAATTATCCCAGCCCCAGAAGTAGAAGTATCCGAAATAATTAAAAATTAACTAAAAATAAAAATTAACTAAATACCGAAGAACTCACGGATAATCGGGTATCCGTGCTGACAGATACGAGTAGTCACTGTATCCGTTGCTGACGGATACGAGAAGTACTCGGATCCATTTGCAAATATTGGAGGGGTGCCCAACTCTGATTCACACATGTTAAGTAATACGAATTTATTTGTATTTGTATTCACGAATATTGGTATATAAATAAATTTATATTCATATTCACATTACAATTAAGATAAAAATAAATTCGCATTCGTATTATTAAAAATAAATATGCCCAACTCTGGTAGTTGACCACGTGCTGCGGAGGGGCCTAAGCCAGGCGTTATCTCAAAAATGGGAGGTTTAAGGATTTAAAACACATACCACAGTTTAGTTCCGTGGGAACCTAACTGAGTCTGACTGTTCGTATCGCAATTTATAATATAAAAGTACTCGGAGCCATTGGAAACTATTGGACGGATATGGATACTATCTGTATCTGCTCTCATGAGTTCCTTTCACAGTTACAGTATCCGATCTCTGTATCTGCAGATACAATTGCCCATCTCTGGTGTGAATACGAATTTATTTAAAGATAGAAATTTTCTGCAAATAAAAATAAATTCACAGGAAAAATTGTGAATATTCACAAAAAATGTGAATATTTACATCTCAGTCTGTGAATTCGGCCCTATTTATTTACAAATAAAGATGTGAATATGGAAAAATTCACAAATTGAGATGTGAATTTCTACGAAATTCATTATTTCCTAATAAATTTATATATTTCTTTTAGGATTTCTCTATATTGGTATACATTATTGGGTTAACCCTTTTTACGGAAAACACATCAGCACATAACAAATTACCTGATATCGATTAAGATCGATTACTAAGTTATCTGAGGTGCTGAATATGAAAATTATAACGATTTTGAGATTCCGCCGTCGGGTATCGATTTATTACAACTTACGCGATATAATTTATCTTGGAGTCGACTTTAAGGTTATCTGAGGTGCGGAATATGAAAATGATATCGATTTTTAGATTACGCCGTCATGTATCGAATGATTACAACATATATAAATAAATATATATTTAAATAAATTCGTATTCACACTTGTAAATAAGAATTTATTTGTATTCGTATTCACAAATATTGCCGGTCATGGATTGAGGGAAGAGGAAACGAAAGACAGGAAGGTGTGGAAGATGAGACTGGAAGAAGAGTTCGGTTGAGGGAAACTTCAAACATAAAGAAATCCTTAATACAAAAAAAAAAAAAAAAAAAAAAAAAAAAAAAAAAAAAAAAAAATTCACAAATATTGTGATATAAATAAATTTATATTCATATTCACATTAAAATTAAGATAAAAATAAATTCGTATTCGTATTTATAAATATAAATATGCCCAACTCTGTCAACTACGTATTGTTACGTTACAGCAAATGTAAGGTCCAGTCGTGCTTAGGTTCTATAAATATGGTCCTTCTGATTAGGAATTGATTGTAGCGTTAGAAAATGGCATTTAACAATTACAGTAGACTCCCATCTAACCGACGAAAGCTGTAAAAGAAAAAAAAAAATTAACATGCTTAAAAGCATTTATAACTTTGTCATATTCTCAAACACGAGTAAAAAATTTTGTTAAAATTTGTATTGTGATGCGGTTCGATAGATCTTAAATAAATTGAAATGTAGGTAAACTCTTTTGTTTTTTATTTTTGACCGAACTCGAGTAAAACATATCTCTTCGAAAGTAAAATTGCTCTTGAAACAAAATCCATATCCTCCATTTATTTTATAAAAAAATTAAATAAGAAATTAATAAGACATAGATTCGTATATTTAGACAAGGCCGACAAAATGACATTAAGGTGAAATGAAATGAAATGAAATGAAAAATAATTTTATTATCCTGGGACTGATGTCCCTTTAGAATAAATTTTACATCCATAACATAGAGATCTAGCCAGTGTGGCCATATGTGAATGATATTAAATATTTACAAATATAGTTTACAAATAATATTTACAGAAAGAAAAAATAAATAAAATAAGACAGAAACAAAAAATAAATAAGATAAGACAGAAACAAAAATAAATAAAATAAGACAGAAACAAAAAGTGCATTCCTTCATGAAAATAATCTTTAAGACAACGGAATATAATAAAACGGCCTGAGTACAACGATAAGATATTTTCTAATAGAAATCATGCTAAAAAGAGTTGCTTCCAAAGCTCTATTATGTCCCTTCAGTGATCAGTAGTTGGTTTGGGAGTTGAATAGAAAATCGAAGAGGAGGGATTTGAAAGTGGATGCAGATGAAGCGTGTCGGATATTAGAGGGGATAGTGTTCCAGAGGGATACGGCTTGCATTATGAAGGATTTTTCATAAGTTTCAGTTCGATGAGGAGGAGGATAGAGATCGGAGGTACGGGACCTGGTTGGGCGGGATTGAATGGAAGATTTGAATTGCAGATTCTGTAGGATGTAGGAGGGTTGTTGAGCTCTGATGGCCTGGTATAAGAAGGAAGCCAGTATGTACCGACGACGGTAGGAGGGGTAGAGCCACTTTAACTCGGCGTAGTACTGGGTTATATGCGTATCTCTTGGGATCCCAAAGACAAAACGTATTGTGCAATTCATTAGGCGTTTAAGTTTGGCTTCGAGTTCCCCGGACAGTCCTACAGCCGTAGTCAAAGTGGGGAAAGATGAGAGAAGAGACTAGGAGTTGGCGGGTTTTGAATGGAAGAAGACATTGTAGACGGTTGAACTGTTTTAGGGTAGAGACAGTACGACGGGAAATTTGTGAGATGTGGGGTTTCCATGAGAGGGATTGATCAAAGGTTACGCCTAGGTTTTTAACGGAATTGTGGAATGAGATAGAGGTGTTGTTCAGCACTAGGTTTGGAGCAAGAGGGGTTGATTTGAGGAGAGAGGGAGATCCAATCAGGATGGCTTTCGTCTTCTCGGCGTTTAAGGTGAGGTTGTTGAGGTTTGCCCAAGCGCAAATTCCGTCGATATCTTCCTGGAGTTTTTGGATGGCACCTGGGGAATCAGCGGGGTCAAAGGAGAGGTAAATCTGGACGTCATCGGCATACATATGGTATTGACAGTGGTGGATGGAGGATGGGAGGTCATTAATATAGATAGAAAATAGGGTGGGGGATAAAGAGGAACCCTGAGGTACACCTTTAGACAATGGCAGAGGCTTTGACGGGGGTTTGTCAGGGACTGCCACAAATTGGGAGCGACTGGTGAGGAAAGATTGGAACCATAGGAGGGCATTATAAGACATGTGAAAGTTTTTGAGTTTGTTTAAAAGGATGTTGTGGTCCACTGAGTCAAAGGCTTTGCTGAAGTCGAGGAGAATAAGGATGGTGAGTTTCTTTTGGTCTATTGCAGTGTGGAGATCTTGGGAAATTTTAATGAGGGCGGATTGCGTGGAATGGTTAGGTCTGAAACCAGACTGAAGATGGTTCAGAAGGTTGTTTTGCTCTAGGTAACTGGATAACTGGGATTGAACTAAACGTTCCAAGGGTTTGGATAAGTTGGATAACAGAGAGATGGGACGGAAATCATTAAGGGTTTCTGGATTGGAGATTTTTTTCAATGGGCGTACAAGAGCGGTTTTCCAGGTACTGGGAAAAGAGGCAGTTTGCAGGGAAAAGTTGTAGATATGATAAAGGATGGGGAGAATAAAAGGTAATGAGGCTTTAATCAATTTAACTGGGATGTTATCTGGTCCAAAATCATTTGTTTGAGACTTACGGATGGATTTGAGCAAGTCGTCAGGGGTAATATGGGTGAAATAAAAGTTGTTGGGGTTAAATGAGGAAGGAATAAGAATCGGTGATGGTGTTTGGAGAGGATGGGAGGTGTTGGAGACAAAGTGGGAGTTGAGTGCATCGGCTGAGATAGGAATTGATTGGTTTTGCGTGGGTTTACCTAAGGATAGTTTACGGAGAATTGCCCATTTTGTTTTGGAGTCGGGGGCACTGGATAAGGATTGCTGGAAGTAGTCGGATTTGGCGCGGCGTATTAAGGATTGGGTGCTATTTCTGAGGAGCTTGAAGGTGGTATAGTCTTCGGGAAGTCTGGTACGTTTAAATCTTCGTCTGGCTGCGTCTCTTCGTTTCATGCAATTCCTTAGCATAGGTGTCAGCCAGGGTGCTGGAGGATGCTTATATGTCTTGGACTTGAGAGGAGCGTGACGGTCAAGGATAGTTTGAAGTTGAGTGCTAAGGATTTCTACCATGGAGTCAATTGAGTTTGAGGTGTATATAGGGTCCCATTGGATCATTTCAAAATCGGGTGCTAGGATTGCAGATGATAAGGAATCTAGGTTTCGAAAGGAGACAGTTCTGGGGGAAAACAGTGGTATAGGAAGATTATAGGATATTTGTATGAGGTCGTGGGAAGACAGGAAAGGAACCGGGTGCTGTGATGAGGCAAGGAGTTTTTTAGGTGAATCTAGAACATAAAGGTCAGGCCAAGTGCTGGAATACTGGGTGTGATGGGTCGGGCGGTAAGGGACTATAAAGAGATTAAGGGAGTAGAGGAGGTTTGATAGATAGACTTGGTCGGGAGAAGGTATCAGGAGATTGGTGTTAAGGTCTCCGGAGAGAATAATGTTGGAATATGAAGGGATCAGGTTGTAAAGGATGGACTCAAATGTTTCATCAAACGGTGCTTTCGGAGGCCGGTAGATGACACCGAAGAGTAACGGATGTGTGGAGGTGGATATTTCAGCGAACAGATATTCAATGTGAGAGGAAAGGGAAGTGGGGGAAAGAAGGAGAATTTTGGACTTAAGGCTATCGTGGACATAGAGACCTACTCCGCCTCCAGTCCTATCCACTCTATCGTGACGGAGCAGGGTGTAGTTAGGGAGGCTAACTTGAGGGGACAGGATGGTGGGTTTCAGCCATGTTTCGGAGATTGCAATTAAATGGTAAAAGTTGTGGAGGAAAAAATCTTGAAATTCATCAATATGGGCAAGAAGAGACTGGGCGTTAACATGACAGGTTAGAAGGACATTGGTCATAAGGGTTGGAAGACTTAAATATAACAGAGGAAGGGGTTAAATGGCGGGGTATTATTGGATTGATCTGAGGCATACTGGATCACTGAAGATGGATATAACATCCCTGGATGTATAGAAAGATTATTTAGATAGAGAGCATAATAAGTAGCTGTAAAAAAATTACTAATAAATACAGTTAGAGCTGGGCAAGCTGAAACTACAGTGTACGCTTGAGTTCTGGAAAGAGTTAAATAAGTAATAGATAAAATAAAATGAATAGATAAATAAAAGTTATGATAACTAAAAGAAGAGATAAAAAGAAAAGAAAAAAGGAAAGAACTGGAGAGAGCTGCCTGGGTGTGAAGGGCCGAGATCAGAGAACCAACGCTGTGGAGTCAAACGAAAACGTCAAGGTCAGTAGGTGCGTAAAAACGAAAAAAATATACGATTTTGTGAAACTGAATAGATTGACAGTGGAAATTTTCGTAAATCGTTAAATTAAATTAGCCAAAAAATGTTATCTTCTTTAATTATTATTTATATAATCTTTGTAAATTAGATTGTGTGTTGTATTTGGGTTTTATCGCAATATAGAAGTTATAATAATTTTTTTGTTGTTGCTTTGTTTTATACGTTTTTCCGGATTGACTGGTTCACTCGCTTGAACGGCAACATATCGGTTCCGATGAGGACAGTCCAAAATATGTATAAAATAAATAAAATCTTTTTATCGTGACTCATAGTGGCATAGTGATTCGTTGGATCGAGGTGTAACAAATTGGGTTTTATCAATTACGATCAGCACATTAAGAACAATACTATACCTACTAATATATCTGCACATATATTATATCACGAAGCTAAAAAATCCGTTTTCTCTGAAATGTAAGCTACTGTTATGCTTAAATGTGGTGTAATTTAACACGCTCCTCGCCCATTGGCGGCTTTCCTTAATGATTTTCGCTCTATCGGATGGGAATTATTCAAGGGCGTTGTGCAGTATTGACAATCCAACATTAATAAAATAAACAATACAATCCTACCTCGTTATACATCTTCGTGGAAAGCTTTGTGATTGACTAAAGCGTCCGATGCAGCAGTGTAGTGTGAGCCACGGGTGGTACACGCTGGCGTCAACCTATTAATTAAATATATGTGGTGTAGTTGGATTCAGAATTCAAATAGCGTAGGTAGAAAAATTGGGTTATAATTATCACCAAAATCATCCTTTTTTTTTTTTTTTTTTTTTTGTAAAAATTATGAAAATCGATCTAAACCGATACCAAGGCAGGAAGAAATGTGGTATACTAATTGAGAACCACCCAAAAGAAATTTTCAACACGTCAGTGATTTCATTGAAACATGAATATCATTCCAATAAATGTTTATTCATAGATATACTACTATTAGAAATAAATTGAAAAAAAAAATAATATATATTTATTTTTACGCGTTGTTTACAGGCAGCTTTGTTGTTGTCATGGTTTCGTATATCATGGTTTCGTGATATTTATGCTTCGGGTAGTGGGGCTATCAACCCTATCTACGTACCCTAAGTCCAGTGGGAGGGCTGCCTCCTCTGAGCCTCTGGACTTACAAAATATTCTCAAATATTTTATTTGCACGACTGTTACCATTTGCAGAGAACCAACTTGGTGTCTATCAATGTGGATTCAGAAAAGGCAAATCAACAATTGATCAAATCTTTAGTTTGAGGACAATCCTGGAGAGAGGACGAGAATATAACATTAAAACGCACCACTTATTTATGGACTTCAGGGCAGCTTATGATAATGTTAACAGAGAGGAACTCTATAAGGTTCTTTATGAATTAAAAATCCCTGAAAAATTGGTGAGACTGGTGAAGATGACAATGAAAAATGTGCGATGTGCAGTAAAAATAAGAAATGAAGTATCACAGGAATTCACTTCAAATAAGGGCTTAAGACAAGGAGATGCACTGGCGTTCCTTCTATTTAACCTCGTGCTTGAGAAGGCTGTAAGAGAGGCCGGGATCCAGATTGGAGGAACAGTATTCAACCGAACTGCTATGATCCTCGCATACGCTGATGACCTCGATATAGTTGGTCGCTCCCACAATGCAGTACTAGAAGCTTTTCAAGCCCTGACTGGCCCTGCCAGGAAACTTGGACTTGAGATCAATGTTTCGAAAACTAAATACATGGTAGCAGAGGAAGCCCCAAATCCATGTGAAATGGTTATCTTCGGAGAGTACAAGTTTGAGAAGGTATCTGAATTTGTCCACCTGAGGTCACTGGTCTCACACAATAATGAGACTCAACTGGAGGTGAAGACAAGAATCCAGGCAGCTAATTGTGCATATTTTGGATTACTGCGTCACTACAGGAGTAGAACTCTTTCCAGAGAAACCAAAATGAGTCTCTACAAGACTTTGATCAGGCCAGTTTTGTTGTACGCATCGGAATCCTGGGCAACCACAAAATCGATGGAGCAGGAACTTGATCTCTTCGAAAGGAAAGTCTTGCGTCGGATATTGGGAGGACGGCAGGTTGGAGGTCAGTGGCGAAGACGTACAAATAAGGAGCTATATAGCTTATTCAATGAACCTGACATAAATTGAATCGTCTAAGATGGGCGGGCCATCTGGCCAGAATGGAGGATAGTGAAATCCTCAAGAAGACACTGGAGAAAGAGCCAATTTATGGTAAAAGACGGAGAGGAAGACCGAGACCAAGATGGGTGGATGGAGTCGCTGCTGATGCCCGGAGTGTTTTAGGTGTCAATAATTGGATGGTCGCAGCGCAAGATCGTGACAATTGGAGGAGGTTGTTACAGGAGGTCAAGACTCGGCAACGAGTTGTAGTACCAGTTTAGATAGATTACTGGCAGCTAAACAGTGTACAACTATCTAACTACTTGAAATCTGTCTTATATAAACTAAAAAGTATCTTTGAAAAAAAAATTAATTTAAAGCAAATGGTTTGATAATAGATATACTTTGATCTAATTGTAACCAAGGTAACATCAGTTGATATTAATGGCTTAAATATTATATTAACTTTTGTTTTTACAAATTTAAAATTACCTCTTTTAAAGATCATAACGTGATTATTAAACAGTAATGTTTACAAAAAAAAATATGTTCATGCCAATTATTTAATATTAATAGATGTAATACTATTTGAAGTAAATTGAAAAAATAATATATTCATATTTACGCGTAAAACAGTACGTTTTTTTTTTTAAATTAAATTTAATGAATGATTTAATTACTGAATTGCATACACTAAAAAGTATCTAGGAAAAAAAAAATCTGGTGCGTGCGCGCATCACACAACTTTCACTTACCAACTTACTCAGATTAGAAATTAATGCTTTGTGTTAATGCCACTTCTCAAAGTTACACATTTTTCCACATTCATTATTTATTTCTGTTTCATTTGCTCTATAAAAAACACTTATTTCTTTTAGTTAGCCATTCTTTAATTATGAACAAGGATCTGTTATAAAAGGCGTACTACGCTTTACTACGTGGGCTCAACGTGTTTTATGAGTTGACTGCATATTTTTCTTTTTTTCTCCTCTATATGTTTACTTGCTTTTTATCATATCTCATATTTAGCCATTTCTTATTTTTAGGCGTAAGGAGAGACAGTTAATTCCTCCATAGAAACAAAAACAAAGGAACCTTATAGGAAACCAAAAAACAAACAAACAAAAAAAGGCCCCTACCCCATTTAAGTCCCCTCAGAACATTTTCATACTGATAAAGCTTACCTGATATTAAAGAACACCTAATTTTCATTAAACGTGACGAATTTGATCAAAATCTTTAAATCCGTTTTTGAGTAAATAAAAAAAAACACGTGAAAATGATACAAAATTTATTAAGTAAAGTCCCCCCTCCGGTTAATCAATTTTGATGAAATTTTTACAGTCATATCTCGGGCATATTAATAAATCAAATACTCAGTTTAATCAAAATCGTTTGAGCCGTTTTTGAGAAAATCGAAAAAAACGTAAAAAGTTATTAAATAAAGTACCCCCACCCTTTGAGTAATTTTGATGAAATTTTTGCTGTCACATCGCAGGCATATACATACACTAAATACCCAATTTCAGGTTTGCACGGTTTATAGTTTTTGAGCTAGTCTGTTGACACACACACAGATACAGACACAGACACACAGACACACAGACACACAGACACACAGACACACAGACACAGACACAGACACAGACACACACACACACACACACACACACACACACACACACACACACACACACACACACACACACACACACACACACACACACACACACACACACACACACACACACACACGAACACACACACACATGGACACGGACACACACACACACACACACACGGACACGGACACATGGCTTTATGACCCATACGTAGCGTTTTAAATCTCTTAAACTTACTGTTTTTAAAGAAAGGCATGGTTTAGGCCCTTCAGCTTTACGAGGCTACTTATTGTTATGTTGCCTTTCCATGGATACTAAATTATTTCATGTCGTTGTTACCACTTAAAAGACTACCTTCCCCTCTATTGTCAGAAAGGTAACCGTGAAAAACACCTTATGAACTGTTATTGAAAAAACAAAATAAGGTTTATAAAGTGGGCACATTAATGGTATAGATGCTTATGATTTTTTTTTATGACTTATTAGGTTTTATATTTTTCCAGGAATAAGAGAGAAAGAGACTGTGCCTTCTTTCACAACAAGGAATTCATTTCCTTAATTGAAATTTTACCTATTTCGATAATACTTCAATTACTTAAATTATGTGTGTCATAAGGAAGGTTAGTTAAAATCAGAATTTAGAAATATACCAGGAAGATTACAGGAAATGTTTTAAGGAGAACAAAGTCTGAAAATGTTGTCTTTTCTTGACTATTAAACAGTGCTGTAGAAAAATAATTTTTCCATAATGCCCGGGTGACTGGGGGGGCTGGGGGGTTATTTCATAGTTGTGTTAAACACAGAAGTTAAAGCTGACACAAATCTTTGTGCAAAATGCTTCGCACGGGTCCAGCTAGTTTTCATTAAATATCATTGCTCCAAAACACGTTGACAACTCTATCGCATGAGCAGAAAGCCTTTAATTATGAACGAGTGGTCTGTTAATAAAGGCATACAATGTTTGTGATCCTACTAAAACTGTGGAATTTCTATTTAAATTAATAAAAAAATCTGGTGCGTGCGCGCAACACACAACTTTCACTTACCAACTTGCTTAAATTAGAAATTGGTGTGTTTTGTTGATTGCCACTTCTCAAAGACACGTTTTTCCGCATTAATTTCTTATTTTTGTTTTGATTTGCTCCACAAAAAACAATAATTTTGTATTATTAAATAAAAGTATTTACTTGTGGTAATTCGTCAATGCAAGCGTAATACTCCAAGTCGTCTGATTTTATAATCTCTATGTAGTTGTTGAAAACCTCATTTACCATGAAACAAATAATTTCCATTAAATGAACATAACGGCTTTAATTATGAACAATGGTCTGCCATTAAAGGCGTACTCCGCCGCATGCGTGTGCTCAACTTGTTTTATAAGTTGACAGAATATGTTTCTTTTTTTCTCCTCTATATGTTTACTTGATTTTTTTCATATTTCATATTTAGCCATTTCTTATTTGTAGGCGTAATGAGAGACAGTTAATTTTTCCAGATAAAAAAAACATGGGTACTTTACAGGAAAACAAAAAAGGCCCCTACCCCAATTTAAGCCCCCTCAGACCATTTTAATAACGATAAAGCTTACCTGATATTAAATAACACCTTATTTTTAATAAACACGGCGAATTTGATCAAATTAATTAAAGCCGATTTTGAGATAATCGAAAGAAAGGTATAAATTGGAAAAAAAGTTATGAAATAAAGAGGCACTTACGTTTGACCAATTTTGATGATATGTTGGCTGTCACATCTTTGGGATATACATACATCAAATACCCAGTTTGATCACAATCGTGAAAGCCGTTTTGGAGTAAATAAAAAATCTGGTGCGTGCGCGCAACACACAACTTTCACTTACCAACTTACTTAGATTAGAAATTAATGTATTTTGTTAATTGCAACTACTCAAAGTTACAAATTTTTTCTCATTCATTTCTTATTTTTGTTTTCATTTGATCAAAAAAAAAAAAAACACTAATTTATTTTATTATTAAATAAAAGTATTTCCTTGTGATAATTCGGCAATGCAAGCATACTACTCCAAGTCGTCTGATTTTATAATTCTCTATGTACTTGTTGAATATTTTATTTAGTTACTATGAAACAAATAATGTCCATTAAATGAACAGATCGGCTTTAATTATGAACAATAGTCTGTCATTAAAGGCGTACTCTGCATCCGTGGGCTCAACGTGTTTTATGAGTTGACTGAATATTTTTCTTTTTTTCTCCTCTATACGTTTACTAGATTTTTACCATATCTCATATTTAGCCATTTATTATAGTTAGGCGAAAAGGGAAACAGATAATTTCTCCATATAAACAAATACAAAGGTACTTTGTAGGAAAACAATAAAGGCCCCTTCCCCATTTAAGCCCTCTCAGATCATTTTAATAATAATAAAGATTACCTCATATTAAAGAACACCTAGTTTTCATCAAACACGACGAATTTGATGGAAATCGTTAAAGCGGTTTTTGAGATAATCGAAAAAAGGTAAATATTGGTAAAAAAGTTATGAAATAAGGTACCCCCTCCGTTCCACCAATTTTGATGAAATGTTGCCTATCACATCTTTGGCATATACATACATCAAATACCCAGTTTGATCAAAATCATTAAAGCAGTTTTTGAGCAAATAAAAAAAAACACATGAAAATGATATAAAATTTATTAAGTAAAGTCCCCCCTCCGGTTGGTCAATTTTGATGAAATTTTAACAGTCATATCTCGGGCATATACATACATCAAATACCCAGTTTGATCAAAATCTTTAATGCCGTTTTTGAGTAAATAAAAAACCAGGTGAAAATGATATAAAATTTAATAAGTTAAGTCCCCCCTCCAGTTGATCAATTCTGATGAAATTTTTGCAGTCATATCTCAGGCATATTAATACATCAAATACTCAGTTTAATCAAAATCGTTAGAGCCGTTTTTGAGAAAATCGAAAAAAAACATAAAAAGTAATTAAATAAAGTACCCCCTCTCTTTGACCAATTTTGATGAAATTTTTGCTGTCACATCGCAGGCATATACATACACTAAATACCAAATTTCAGGTTTGCACGGTTTATGGTTTTTCACAATTCAAAATTTCGCAGGACTTGGTTATTTGGACTCAGGGGACCCCAAAACGTGTATTTCCGTTAAAAACCGGAAGTCAAAATTTTTCACGATTGCAATACTTTCCCTTACTAAATCCTTATATATACAAAAATCTCGTGTCCCGAGGTTTGTCTTTCTATTTCTCAGAAACTACTCAACCGATTTTAATGAAATTTGGCTTAATGTACATAGTTTTGGCCAACTTAATAGATAGTATAGTTTTTAACTTGATTAGTGATCAAAATAATTTTATATAGCGAATTATTGCAAATACAGTAGGTCGTATTTCGATGTATTAACATGGCGTCATATGTCGATTTCATAACGTTTTTGTTTATAAGCATGCTGTTGTAATATAGGTTATCATTATTATAATTTTGTATTGTGTTATGTGAATGCAGTTATTTGTTCCTATCTTATTATTTATTAGTAATACAGATCTTTGTTTTTATTGTTAATTTTCATTAAAGAATAAATAAATCAAGAAAAGGTTACAATAAATTCTTAAAAGTGTAGGTACTTTTTCTTCCTTTTCCTTTTTTATTTGTATATAAATTAAATTACTAGCTAAGCGTTGAAACGCTTTGCTGTGGCCCACCCTGTAAGTAAATACATTTTAATAATTTTTATTAGGCTATTATTTGAAATAATACTCTTTAAATGTTGTAACAGCACCTACTGTCATAGGTGTAACCTAATAGAAACCTGACTTGGGGAGTCAGTGTTGCCAAAAAGTAGTGAAAATTAGTGAGCTGGCTACACTGCCGGTGAACAGCCATAAAAATCCCTGAGTGTGTTTTGATTAGGTGTTGTGGGATACTTTGTGATTTGCTAAAGAACTGCATAATTAAGACTTTAATATTATATTTTCAGTTGATTTATTTAACAGAAGTTTCTTCATTTTCATTATTTGTTTCATTATTATAATTTAAATACAGTTTTTTTTTATTTTACCAAACCTTTTTATTATTTTTATCCCGTGCTCTAAAATGTAAAATTTAAAAAATGTCAGTGAAGATTTATAATTCCTCCTTTATCAACAATAATTTAAAGTTGAGAAAATTTAATCCCAATCGAATAGAGGCTTCCTGTTCAGCAAAGTTGTAATTATCTTTATATGTAAAATTAAAGAAATGTCAGCGAAGATTTTAATCCTTTCTTTAATTTAAAGTAGGCTATTATTGGGAATGATATTTCGTTGTTAATTTCACCAGAATACAATTTTTCACTTATCTTTAAATGATTGTTGATTAAGAAAGGATTACAAATCGCGGCATTTTTTAAATTTTACATATAATGATTATTACACCTCTACTGAACAGGAATAATTGTTATTTGGGCAACCGCAAGTTTCAGATTTATCCACCATAAATATGAGAGTACTACTGCAAAATGATCCATCGGCAGATATATTCTCTAAACAATTGCTGTATATTGGAAACGGTGAAATAGAGCTGCATCGAAATTCAAAATTTATCAAATTACCAGAAAATTTCTGAACTGTTGTAGAGACGAAAAATGAACTGTCTACGAAATATAAAGTTTCTTTTCTGATATTTTGAACAGTTATTTGGACTATAATTGGCTTAGTAGTCGTGCTATTTTGGCAGCAAAAAATGTTGATTTCGATGAAATAAACTTCCAAAATCAATTGACAATGTTCTAGATGTAAACGAAGCCATAAATTTCACATCTGAATTTTTTAATTCCCTGGATATACACCCAAACAATCTCCAGTTGAAGATTGGCTCACCGATCATTCTTCTTCCTAACTTAAATCCACCTCAATTGTGCAACGGTACACGTTTGGTCATTAAAAGGATCACAGGAAATGTTATTGAAGCAAAAATGTTGTCTGGAAGGTTTACAAGAGATATCGCCCTGTTGCCACCTATTCCCCTGGAATCGTCAGAATTTTCAATAAAATTTAAAAGGCTTCAATATCCTATTCGTTTGGCTTTTGCCACGACCATAAACAAATCCCAAGGGCAAACAATGTCCACTTGGACTTTGAAAATCCGTGTTTTTCCCATGGGCAATGGCATAACTCACGGGGGAAATGGGCACCGCCTGCTCACGTGTGTGGAAACCATCAAATATTTGGTTTATGTTAAAAAAACAAAACAGGTTAACCCAAAACATTTTGAACAAATTAGTACTTGAATAAATAAAAACTCTTAATTGTATTATATAAAAACCTCTTTAAGAAGAGATTTCTTATCACTCAAATATATTGCTAAATTAAAAGTTTCAACACACCACCCTCCTACCGAACACTTATTTGCCGAAGGGTCGGGAAATCTATGTCTCAAAGAAATTGAGAAAAACGCCTATCAAATGGACATATATGACGCGTTAACCAAGATTGGCATGACCCTGAGCAAAATTAAACCCGTTGTTAAACTAACAATACCAAGTTGAAGTAGTGTTAGGCCAATGGCTGAGGTTACCAAAACTTACTTCAGTCATCCTTTTCGAGTTAGTTTATACCCATCCATCAAAAAAGGGCGAAAGTGTTGGCAGCTCTGTGAGTCGTAAACACAATAAGCTCCTTTTTAATCAAACTACATTGAAATATGAGATGTAAAAAATAAAAACTTTAACTTTCCTATATTCTTTACCAAATACTTTTAAATGACGTAATGCTCTATTCTCAATCACGTAGGATTTTGATTAGCTGAGAGGTTTTGATCTTTATCAATGAATATTGGTATCAATGTATTTGTTTAAAAATATTAGGATATAACTACTGAGCCACAGCAACGCGTGGCCTGGTCTGCTAGTATTTCATATATAGGTAAGTGAAAGTAAAAATGTTAACTGTCCCTACCTGAGAATAATACAATACCGCCGACGTTTTTTGAAAAAAACTGGTGCGATGCGCACAACACAACTTTCACTTCCTTGGAGTTGAAACCGACGCTTTTGATAATTCTGTAAACACAATTTAGAAAAATCCTATAAAATAGCTTTTTCAATATTTATTTACTTATTTTTGAATGTTATTCTCTATTAGGTATAGAGTTTTATAAATATCTCAAAACTTGAAATTGTTCAGTTCATTATTATTTATTCCTTTTTTAGGGGGAAATGCTTCGCACGGAGTCCTGCTAGTTAAAAAAATAAATTAGTAAAGTAGTTTCTATTTTGAGAGCATCGAGAAAAAAAACGTAAAAATGAGACAAAATTTATGAAATAAAGTGCTCCCTCCGTTTGATCAATTTATATAAAATTTTATCTGTCACTTTGACGTGCATATAGCATACATCAAGAAGAATAAAAAAAATAATAGGTAGAAGAAAGTTTGTCGTTCGCCATTTAAACCCCATCAAAACATTCCTGCTTTGCAACCTACATGCTACAAAAGAATACTTAATTCTTATTAACAATGACGAGTATTCAAAAGTTAATTAGTGTTTTAAAATTGTGTTAGCCGCATTAATCTATGAAACTAATGTTTGAATTTCCTTTTTTAAAGTAAAAACAAAAAGTCTCATTTAATTTCGAAACTGGATTTTATAATATCAGCCCACTGGTTATCAGTATATTTTTTTATGTCTCGAAAATGAGAAATATTTTAAATTTGGTAATCTGCGGCTCCAAACCGTAAAAAGATGTAGTTTTATCACATTCATTAGAGCAAAACTATGAAACAGAATGTTTGATTTTTTCTTCTTATCTGAAAATGGAGTGAGTGCAGTCATAACAAAACAACTTTGTAAACCGATCCCAACATTTGATTATACATGCAATGCTCACATATAATTAACAAAAAAAATAGTTTTAAAAAGTACATATGGCAAAGAACAAACAAGCTCTGAAAACCATAAATTCTTATAAGTAGTGACAGTTATGTGATGCGCGCACCTGCAACAGATTTATAAGACCCAGTTGCATAAAAAATTGACCCAATAAAACTTATAGGGGTGGTAAAAAAAGAAAATACATGGGCTGCACAAGACAATGGCGAAAGGTCAATGAACAAATTGACTCTACTTTTATTCGTGCCAATTAATGAACATTAACTATGACAGTGTCTCCAAATTGGAGTAGGTGTCATTTAAATCCATTAAGAGAATCAAACTTACATTCACTACACAATATAGTTTCTGCATGGCAAATAACAAGCGTCAACTAAAAAAATTATATAAGTTAGGTGGTCCCAATATGGCGCCCGCATTCTTAATATCGCACACTGTGATTTCTTGGTACCCGGTGTTGTGATATTAGCAGTGATAGAACTATGACTAACCCGCAACAGTCTTCAACTGCTAAGCTTTAAACAATTAAGAGCGATTTAATATTTTTTCGTGAAGTTTCTTAAAATATTTATAAAACCACTTTCCAACTTATCATTTATAGCTAGTTATAGCATCCATGAATAACTACTGGTACTATGATTTCGCTTAAGTCGTTAAATGTCAGGAAAAAATAAAGAAATATTAACTGTCCCTACCTGAGAAAAATACAACACCACCGTCGTTCTCTGAAAAAACTGGTGCGATGTGCACAGCAAACCACTTTCATTTACCAACCTACTTAGATTAAAAATAGACGTGTTTTGTTGTGCGTTATATATATTTATAAACGTGATTCAGGAACTTCACACATTTTTCCACATTTACAAAAGTAAGTGCTTGTCTCAATAAGTTATAGAGTATTATAACTTGTATTGCAAAACTTGAAAGTTCTCAGTACTTTCTTATTCATTATTGTTTTTTTTTCATTTTTTAAAGGACCTAAAAAAATCCTCATTCAATCAACAGACGAGTTTTTTTTTTATTGCTTGCTTGTTTTTTACTTGAGTTGCTTTTTGTAATTATATGATGAATTTGAATCGATAGAAGGTGTATTAACGGATCATCATAAATTAAAACTTAATTTCTAAATGTTAGTCTCTTATGCCTTTCCTTAAATCGAAAACGATTATTGCTCCTCTAACACCACTTTATATAGCATTCAGAATTCTAATAAAGTTTGTTTGGGATAATACGGAAATGAAAGCATGATACTCCATCGCGTCTGATTTTATTATTCTCTATTTAGTTGTTGAAAACGGCCAGAATAACTTGTATAGAGGCAAAGGATCGGCAAGGAGAAAATAGACAGAAATAGATCGTTAATAGAAAAAACCGTTTCGATAATGTAAAGTTTTCTCAGCGATAATAGGGGTCGCTTTGTAAATTACATACACGCGCGCGCGCGCGCGTGTGTGTGTGTGTGTGTGTGTGTGTGTGTCTGTGTCTGTGTGTGTGCGCGCGCGCCCGTGCGTGTAAATTAATTTAATCGAGAATGGTTTCTAACTAATTATGCCTTTATTAAGGTGCAAGTTTAAGGTCACTAAACAACCAATCAGAAAAGATTGAAACCACCTAATTACCTTCATATTTGGGTAGTTTGGCAATAACGCCATTGTTTATTTTTCATTTCTATTTAAAAATGAGTGGTAAAAAATGCAAAATGCGATAAACAGCTTTTTCCAATTTGGAAAGAGATTTTTTCACGGGTCGAATAGCCCTTTTTAAAGACTTAATTGAAAATAAAAACACGGGTAGTGAGTGACAACTGCTAAAGAAAAATCTGAAGCGTGGAGCAAAATCGCTAGTGAATTCAATTCAAATCCCAGGACATATCCAAGTAATTAAACTCATACTTATTTCCACTATTTACCTATTTGATTTATTTTAGAAACCATTCTCGATTAAATCAATTCAAAACTTTTTAAGTATTAATCTTCAAAAAGAAGAAGACTAAAGACCACTAAAGGAATGAATGAGGTTCCAAATTTAAGCAGATAGGTTCTAAAAAATTTATTTTTATTGACTATTCATTCAGTCGAAGTCATATTGTATTTATGTTGACGTTTCGCACGACTGAGAGCATTTTCAAAACTAAAAAGACCAAAAACAAGGAAAAATCACAGCTTTGTAGTTAAATTACAATTAAAACATTATGAATAAACAAAAATACAAAATATAGAATATCAATCTTACCTCTTTATCAACAAACTCATTAAAAAAATCATAAATATATAAAATTAAAAAAAAAAATCTGGTGCGTGCGCGCAACACACAACTTTCACTTACCAACTTAGATTAGAAATTAATGCGTTGTGTAAATAACACTTCTCACTCAGTTACACATTTTTCCACATTCATTTCTTATTTTTGTTTTCATTTGCTCTATAACAAACACTAATAATTTCTTTTATTAGTAAATAAAAGTTTTTACTTGAGATAATTCGGCAATGCAAGCATAATACTCCAAGTCGACTGATTTTATAATTCGCTATACACTTGTTGAATATTTCATTTATTTCCCATGAAACAAATCATTTCCATTAAATGAACAGAAGGGCATTAATTATGAACAATGGTCTGTCATTAAAAGCGTCATGCGTGGGCTCAACGTGTTTTATGAGTTGACTGAATATTTTTCTTTTTTCTCCTCTATATGTTTACTTAGTTTTTATCATATCTCATATTTAGCCATTTTTTATTTTTAGGCGTAATGAGAGACAGTTTATTTTTCCATATAAACAAAAACAAAGATACTTCATAGGAAACAAAAACAAACAAACAAAAAAGGCCCCTACCCGATTTAAGCCCCCCCAGAACATTTTAATAATGATAAAGCTTACCTGATATTAAAGAACACCTAATTTTCATTAAACATGACGAATTTGATGAAAATCGTTAAAGCCGTTTCAGAGAAAATCGAAAAAAAGGTAAATATTGCAAAAATAGTTAAGAAATAAAGTGCCCCCACCGTTTGAGAAATTTTGATGAAATGCGGACTATCACATCTTTAACATATACATACGTCAAATACCCAGTTTGATCAAAATCGTTAAAGCCTTTTTTGAGTAATTAAAAAAACACGCGCAAATGATACAAAATTTACTAAGTAAAGTCCCCCCTCCGGTTAATCAATTCTGATGAAATTTTTACAGTCATATCTCGGGCATATACATACATTAAATACCCAGTTTGATCAAAATCGTTAAAGCAGTTTTTGAGTAAATAAAAAAAAACACGTGAAAATGATACGAAATTTATTAAGTAAAGTCCCCCCTCCGGTTAATCAATTTTGATGAAATTTTTACAGTCATATTTCGGGCATATAAATAGATCAAATACTCAGTTTAATCAAAATCGTTAGAGCCGTTTTTGAGAAAATCGAAAAAAAACTTCAAAAGTTATTAAATAAACTACCCCCTCCCTTTGAGCAATTTTGATGAAATTTTTGCTGTCACATCGCGGGCATATACATACACTAAATACCAAATTTCAGGTTCGCACGGTTTATAGTTTTTGAGCTAGTCTGTTCACATACACACACACACACACACACACACACACACACACACACACACACACACACACACACACACACACACACACACACACACACAGACCATTTCGCGGGACTTGGTTAATTGGACTCAGGGGACCCCAAAACGTGTATTTCCGTTGAAAACCGGAAGTCGAAATTTTTCACGATCGCTATACTTTCACTTACCTGTATATGAAATATATAGTAAGTGGAAGTATTGCGATCGTGAAAAAATTCGACTTCCGGTTTTCAACGGAAATACACGTTTTGGGGCCCCCTGAGTCGAAATGACCAAGTCCCGCGAAACGGTCTGTGTGTGTGTGTGTGTGTGTGTGTCTGTGTGTGTGTGTGTGTGTGTGTGTGAACAGACTAGCTCAAAAACTATAAACCGCGGGAACCTGAAATTGGGTATTTAGTGTATGAATATGCCCGCGATGTGACAGCAAAAAATTCATAAAAATTGCTCAAAGGGAGGGGGTACTTTATTTAACAACTTTTTACGTCTTTTTAGATTTTCTCAAAAACGGCTCTAACGATTTTGATTAAACTGAGTATTTGATCTATTTATATGCCCGAGATATGACTGTAAAAATTTCATCAATATTGATTAACCGGAGGGGGGACTTTACTGAATAAATTTTGTATCATTTTTACGTGTTTCTTTTATTTACTCAAAAACGGTTTCAACGATTTTGATCAAACTTGGTATTTGATGTATTTATATGCCAAAGATGTGATAACCAACATTTCATCACAATTGATCAACCGGAGGGGGGACTTTACTTAATAAATTTTGTATCATTTTCACGTGTTTTTTTTATTTACTCAAAAATGGTTTTAACGATTTTGATCAAACTTGGTATTTAATGTATTTATATGCCCGAGATATGACTGTAAAAATTTCATCAAAATTGATTTACGGGAGGGGGGACTTTACTTAATAAATTTTGTATCATTTTTGCGGGTTTTTTTATTTACTCAAAAACGGCTTTAACGATTAATAAAAATAAGATATGAATGTAGAAAAATGTGTGACTTTGGGAAATGATATTTAGCAAAACACGTCAATTTCTAATCTTACTTTTCAAGTAAGTTGGTAAGTGAAAGTTGTGTGTTGCGCGCACGCACCAGATTTTTTCATATATATGTAAGTGAAAGTAAAAAATGTGTTTAATATGGTAAAATAATTTAGAACTAGTATAAGAAAATGAAAGGGTAAGTAGCATGGTGCTGGCAAAAAAAATATCCTGAGAAATTATTATGTAGCTAATGCATTAAGCTAGAGCAATAACCAGGTGGTATTAAAAATATAAACAAAGAATGATACACAATGGTGTGTTTAACTAAATGCAGATATTTAAAAAAAAAAATTAAATTCAAATAAAATTTGACTCAAACATGCAATTAACAAAAACTATATAGAAAAACAGCAATATCACAGTTAAAAAACAAAATAGATGGCTAAAAATACATAATAATTTATATTATCTAATCTTTATAATTAATATTTCTCATTAATTTATAAATACACATACAAATATAAGTACAAACATATTTTTACTTTCACTTACCTATATATGAAATATATAGTAAGTGGAAGTATTGCGATCGTGAAAAATTTCGACTTCCGGTTTTCAACGGAAATACATGTTTTGGGGTCCCCTGAGTCCAATTAACCAAGTCCCGCGAAATGGTCTGTGTGTGTGTGTGTGTGTGTGTGTGTGTGTGTGTGTGTGTGTGTGTGTGTGTGTGTGTGTGTGTGTGTGAGTGTGTGAACAGACTAGCTCAAAAACTATAAACCGTGCGAATCTGAAATTGGGTATTTAGTGTATGTATATGCCCGCGATGTGACAGCAAAAATTTCATCAAAATTGCTCAAAGGGAGGGGGTACTTTATTTAATAACTTTTTACGTTTTTTTCGATTTTCTCAAAAACGGCTCTAACGATTTTGATTAAACTGAGTATTTGGTCTATTTATATGCCCGAGATATGACTGTAAAAATTTCATGAAAATTGATCAACCGGAGGGGGGACTTTACTTAATAAATTTTGTATCATTTTCACGTGTTTTTTTTATTTACTCAAAAATGGTTTTAACGATTTTGATCAAACTGGGTATTTGATGTATGTATATGCCAAAGATGCGATAGCCAACATTACATCAAAATTGATCAACCGGAGGGGGGACTTTACTTAATAAATTTTGTATCATTTTCACGTGTTTTTTTTATTTACTCAAAAAAGGCTTTAACGATTTTGATCAAACTGCGTATTTGATGTATGTATATGCCAAAGATGTGATAGCCAACATTTCATCAAAATTGGTCAAACGGAGCGGGCACTTTATTTCATAAATTGTTTCCAATTTTTAACTATTTTTTGATGATCTCAAAAACAGCTTTAACGATTTTTATCAAATTCGTCATGTTTAATGAAAATTAGGTGTTCTTTATTATCAGGTAAGCTTTATCATTATTTAAATTTTCTGAGGGGGCTTTTTTTGGGGGGGGGGGGTCGGGGCCTTTTTTGATTGTTTGTTTCCTATAAAGTACCTTTGTTTTTGTTTATATGTAGAAATTAACTGTCTCTCGTGTCGCCTAAAAATAAGAAATGGCTAAATATGAGATATGATAAAAATAAAGAAAACATAAAGAGTAGAAAAGAAGAAAAATATTCAGTCAACTCTTAAAACCCGTTGAGCCCACGCATTCGGAGTACGCCTTTAATGACAGACCATTGTTCATAATTAAAGCCGTTCTGTTCATTTGAGAAGTGGCAATTAACAAAACGCCTAATCTAAGTAAGTTGGTAAGTGAAAGTTGTGTGTTGCGCGCACGCACCAGATTTTTGATTATGAAAATGAAGACAAAACCTAGATTAAACTATAAGATCTTGTTATCAAAATTTAAAACTTATTTATAATGTTACCATAAAATTTGGTTGTTTCTGAGCATTCCTTCCTAGTATTGACCAAATTGTTAATGCTACTATGTATATGTATGCTTATAATAGTTGTAGAAAATCGAATACTGTGTAAAACGATCTCAATAATTTTAAAAATAGCCCACTCCTGTGGAGACAAAGTAATTAAAACGTGAACGGATTTAGCGCCTAGTGGTCCAAAATCCTCGAAATTTTTTGGAATTTTTTTTTTCAGTTTCTCGCTTATAATTCTGCAAATACAGATCACAAAGTATTGCTTTCTTCTTACTATAAGAGACTAATCTATTTCAAATATATTGATATATTAGAAGTTTAAATCGGTTAAGTGGTTTAGCCGGGTTCGTTACATCAAAAATCTGTAACTTATACGATTTTGGCGGAAACCGTGTTCTAACGCCTCTAACTCAAAAACATCTAGTTTAAATAAAAAATGTTTCATATAAAAGTTGCTGAGCATCAAATGTAGCAGGAAATAAACTCCGTAAACACAGCATTAGCTAAATCCTGGGGGAAATACAAATCAAAACGTGAAATTATTCGTAGTGCTTACTTCCTGCTAAGACTATTAAGTATTAACCATTTTGAACTAATTAAACAAACATCTTCCATGAGCTATAATAAAAGATAAATTTTGCCAAGTATCTACCTGTCCAAGTAGTTATTTTCATGAATATTTTATTTAATCCCCTGATACTTAAAAAAACTGAAGTCTTAGTAGGAAGTATCCACTACGAATAATTTTACGTTTTCATTTGTATTTCCACGCAGGGTTTAGCAAATGTATGTAAGGAGCTTATTTCCTGCTGAATTTGAGGCTCAGCAACATTTTTCATTTAAACTAGGTGTTTTTGAGTAGGAGGCGTTAGAACACGGTTTTCACCAAAATCGTAAAAATTACAGATTTTTGATGTACCGAACCCGGCTAAACCACTAAACAGATTTAAACTTCTAATATATCATTATATTTGAAATACAACAGCCTCTTACAGTAAGAAGAAAGCAATTCTTTGTGATCTGTATTTGCCGATTTATATGCGAGAAACTAAAAAAAAAACCAAAAAATTTCGCGGTTTTTGGATCACTAGGAGCTAAATACGTTCACGTTTTAATTACTTTGTCTCCACAGGAGTGGGCAATTTTTAAAATTATTGAGATCGTTTTACACAGCATCCGATATTCTACAACTATTATATGTAACATTTTTTATTTGGAGTAACCCTCTTTAAATTGCAGGCTTTGGAACATGAGCGTAATTCATTTTTCCGCTAAAGTGGCTAAATTGACAATCGGTTTTGGCGAAAAAACTTACCCGATTTTAACTGTGAGGACCTCAGTCGAGGCGAAATATAATACCCTTTTATTTTACAAAGCCCACAATTCCTTCTGCGATAACCGTTTTCGAGTTATTAGCGAAAAATGGAAAAAGTTCGAAAATGTCGATTTTGTTCGCCTATAAAATTTGATGGTAACCGATCTGAGGTAGCAGAGGTTCACATTTGTTGTCTATGAAATGAGTACTTTCAGCCTATATGATAAAACATTTTCTTCAAATCAGGCACCTTTTTGGCCCTCAGCTCCCGGACTAATATATGTGTTGTTTGAGTCTGGTTTTTAAGTTGCATCCTGTATGGCCCAAATAAGACTTTTCACAATTAGAACATGGTATATTATATACTACATTTGTTTTCTTCATCATTGGAATATTATGTTTCTTGTTCGTATAAAATGTTTTTAAAGGGTTGTTTGGAATGTAACTTATTTTGAAACTGTCTTCATTAAATTTTTTAAAAGTATTACTTATTCTTGATGATAAATCTGGCACATAGGTTAAGCTAACAATTTTTTTTATTGGTCTAACCACATTCATTTTCAGCAGTTTTATTGTTAGAATTTTGTTTAATATTTTCATTATTGGAATTATGGGTGACAATCTGAAAATAATTGGAGATGCTTTTTTGTATGGATATTGAAATTTTGTTATGATTTCTTTTGGTATTATTGAAGAGAGAAATTGTTCTGAGGTAGTTGGCTGATGTGCATTATTGCTTATAAGACCAACTATGGTGTTTTTATTATTTTTAGTTGGGTGTCCCATAGTTTATTTATTAAGTTTATCGGAAAACATTTTTCTTCTACAATGTTATATATTGTGTTTTTTTTCTTGTTAAAAGAGCATTATCTGTTAGAACTATTGATCTGTTAATTAAGTACTTTGCAACGTTAACGATTTGGTGTCTAGAGTGGATGGAATAATAATTTAGCAATCTATTTGAGGACATATCATTTTTATACCATTTTGCTGTTATTTCTGTGTTGTTTCGAAACAATGTTATATCAAGAAAGTTAATGGACTTGTGTTTACTGTTTACTGTGTTCCTAAAGTAAATTTTATTTTATCGTGCTCCTTGTTAAGTATGTTTAAAAATTCCGAATTTTGATCTATATCAATAACCACTAACAGCTATAAGCAGTGATTTTCCCTTGTTTTTTTTTCTTTTTAGTTTTGAAAATGCTCTCAGACGAGCGAAACGACAACATAAATAGAATATGACTTTGACTGTATAAATATTTTTTTTCAATAGATTTTTCTTTAGCAGTTGTCACTCACTACCCGTGTTTTTATTTTCAATTACGTCTTTAAAAAGGGCTATTCGACCCGTGAAAAAATCTCTTTTGCCATTGGAAAAGCTTTCCAATTGGAAAGAGCTGTTTATCGCATTTTGCTTTGTTTACCACTCATTTTTTAAATAGAAATGAAAAATGAACAATGGCGTTACTGCCAAACTACCCAAATTAGAAGGTTATTAGGTGGTTTCAATCTTATCATTTACTCGTACTTCATTGAAATAAAGCTAAAATTCCACAAAAGTGGTTTGTTCTTCATACATATTTTTTTTTTTTAAATTAAATTCTGCTTTCTCTAAAAAAAAGTCAAGGAGAAGCTAAAGGTAACTAATCACCTATCTTAGCACTAAGGAACGAAAACATCAAAATTAAAGGAACACCTTAACAACTAAGGCTTCCTTAACGTAGGAAAGCGTAAAGTAACGTTTATAAAATGGAAGTTATGTTAAGGTTAGCTCAATGGGAGCAATTTAAGGAAGCCTCTGCTAAGGTGTTCCTTAGGAACGTTCATAATAAATACGGCCCCAAGTACGTGAGGTAGCTACATGCCTTTGACGTGACAGCAAAGATTGAGTAAACGTTGCTTAATCCTAGTGAAATATTCTTATATATTTATTATGAGTTAGTTTTATCATAACAGAAACGAAGTGGTTGGCCTCAAATGGTTGAGGAAAAAACCTTCTTATAAGTACCTTAAATTTCGTTTTTTTGGTTTAAAAAATAAACACTTGTTATCCCTAGTAACAAGAAATGGCCAAGAATAGAATATGAAAGGATTTAATAATCAAATTGAAGACAAAACAAATATATGATTCCTATCAACGAAATTTCTATTTCCGGTAATATGAGTGGTAATACATCTGTAAAATATATCGTTGGAAAGCTTAATACTGGAAGTTTTAGAAAATCACTGAAACGAAATATAGAAATATACTATATAAATAAATATATGTACCAAGAAATTAATAATTTCTACTTCAGATTATTAAACGAAAACGATTTGTTTCCATTCTACCAATGCGGTTGATTGATTTCCATGGTACCTGAGGCGGATCCAGCACGAAATTTGGGGGGGGTAGGGTCATGACCCCCATCTCTCATAATCACGTGGCTGACAGCACCGTTTTTTAATGAGATTATTACCTTCTACTGAGAAGGACTTCGATCTAAACAACCGAAAGCGTTATATTCAGGGCATACCTAATTGCATTGTTCGCTTAAAAATAGAAAACAATTGGAAAGCCAAAACATTTGGGGGATGGGGACATTACCCCCTGCGACCCCCCCCCCCCAGGATCCGCCCTTGCTGATTACAACTGTCTTCTAATCAATTAAATTGAAAATATTAACAAACGATCTGTTTCATTTCGTTTTACAATGGAAAACAAAGAAAAATAATGAGTATATAAAGTAGCAGAAGAACTGGGACCCTGACGTGATCAAGAAGCGCATCAACGATATGGTCAATAGAAAAAAGCATCCCAAAGGAAAGCCTATGATCGTCCATTAAAATATAAGAAAAGGGAGAGACCTTCCGTCGCTAGATAGAACAGGCCCGTTAGGAAGATACGACATCCAGGAGGAATGTCTCTAAGGACAGGCAGTGTAACGCGAAACGAAAATAAAGAAACACATTATTGAAAAGAGTTCCAGACTTGTCGTTAGAACAGTGTCGGACTGTTCGAGAACATTCTAGCCCGTTCTAATTCAGAATAAATATAAGGAGCACTGGACTGGATGGCAGAGTTGGGCATTGATTAACTAATTCCGGTAGTTAATAAAATGGAGTAACTATTAACTAGTATTTGGTAGTTAGAAATGAACAACTCCATTTTTAACTACACTAGAAGTATAAGTATTCCTAACTACCAACTGCTAGTTAGAAGTAGTCAGTTTTTAATAACCAGCGACTAGTTGTAATTAAAAAGTAATAACTACAATTTTAGATAACTACTTTTGAAAAATCTGGTGCGTGCGCGCAACACACAACTTTCACTTACCAACTTAGTTAGATTAGAAATTGATGCGTTTTGTTAATGCCACTTCTCAAAGTCACACATTTTTCATTTCTTATGTTTGTTTTTATTTGCTCAAAAAAACTTTTGAAATTATTACATAAAAGTTTTTACGTGTGGTAATTCGGCAATGCAAGCATAATACTCCAAGCCGTCTGATTTTATAATTCTCTATGTAGTTGTTGAAAACTTCATTTACCATGCAACAAATAATTTCCATTAATGGACAGAACAGCTTTAATTATGAACAATGGTCTGTCATTAAAGGCGTACTCCGCATGCGTGGGCTTAACGTGTTTTATGAGTTGATGGAATATTTTTCTTTTTTACTTTCACTTACCTATATATGAAATATACAGTAAGGGAAAGCATGGCGAAAGTATGTTTTTTTTTATTTACTAAAAAACGTCTTAAATTAAACACAGTGTTTGATGTATGTATATCCGTATGTATATGTCCGCGATGTGACAGTCAAAATTTCATCAAAATTGATCAATTAGAAGGGGCACTTTACTGAATAAATGTTGTCTCATTTCACGGTTTTTTTTTTTAATTTACTCAAAAAAGGCAATTAGGGTTTTGAGCAAAATGGGTATTTGATGTATGTATATGCCCGCGAAGGTACATCCGAAATTTCATGAAAATAGGTCAAACGGAGGGGGCACTTTACTATGAGACGTAAATTAACCTTCTATCGATTCACCTTCACGATATAATTATAAAAAGCAACTCGCAGTAAAAGACAAGAAAACCTGACTGATGATGAAATTAGGTCCCTTGAAAAAATAAATTAGCAATAATGAATCGGAAAGTACTGAGAACATTTTAATAATGCTAAAGCTTATCTGATATTAAAGAACACCTAATTTTCATTAAACATGACGAATTTGATAAAAAAAAAAAGCCGTTTTTGATATAATCGAAAGAAATGTATAAATTGGAAATAAATTATGAAATAAAGTACCCCCTCGGTTTGACCAATTTTGATAAAATGTTGGCTATCACATCTTTGGCATATACATACATCAAATACCCAGTTTGATCAAAATCGTTAAAGCCTTTTCTGAGTAAATAAAAGAAACACGTGAAAATGATACAAAATTTATTAAGCAAAGTCCCCCCTCCGGTTGATCAATTTTGATGAAATTTTTACAGTCATATTACGGGCATGTAAATAGATCAAATACACAGTTTAATCAAAATCGTTAGAGCCGTTTTTGAGAAAATCGAAAAAACTTAAAAAGTTATTAAATAAAGTACCCCCTCCCTTTGAGCAATTTTGATGAAATTTTTGCTGTCACATCGCAGGCATATACATACACTAAATACCCAATTTCAGGTTCTTACGGTTTACAGTTTTTGAGCTAGTCTGTTGACACACACACAGATACAGACACAGACACAGACACAGACACAGACACAGACACAGACACAGACACAGACAGACACACACACACACACACACACACACACACACACACACACACACACACACACACACACACACACACACACACACACCCACCATTTCGCCGGACTTGGTTATTTGGACTCAGGTGACCCCAAAACGTGTATTTCCGTTGAAAACCGGAAGTCAAAATTTTTCACGAGAGCAATACTTTCCCTTACTTATATCCTTATATATATAAAAATCTCGTGTCCCGAGGTTTGTCTCTCTATTTCTCAGAAACTACTCAACCGATTTTAATGAAATTTGGCTCAATGTTTATAGTTTTGGCCAACTTAAGAGATAGGACAGTTTTTAACTTGCTTAGTGACCAAAATAATTCTTATATAGCGAATTATTGCAAATACCGTAGGCCGTGTTTCGATTTAGTAACATGGCGTCATATGTCGATTTCATAATGTTTTTGTTTATAAGCATGCTATAGTAATACAGGTTATCATTTTTATAATTTTGTATTGTGTTATGTGAGTGCAGTTATTTGCTCCTATATTATTATTTTCCACAGACAAATAGTAATACAAATCTTTGTATTTATTGTTAATTTTCATTAAAGAATAAATAAATCAAGAAAAGTTTACAATAAATTCTCAAAGGTGTAGGTAATTTTTCTTCCTTTTCCTTTTTTATTTGTATATCAATTAAATTACAAACTAAGCGCTGAAACCCTTTGCTGTGGCCCACCCTGATATCAACTTTTAGTAAAGTAAATACATTTTAATAATTTAAATTAGTCTATTATTTGAAATAATAGTCTATACATGTTGTAACAGCACCTACTGTCACAGGTGTAACCTAATAGAAACCTGACTCAGGGAGTCAGTGTTGCCAAAAAGTAGTGAAAATTAGTGAGCTGGCTACACTGCCGGTAAACAGAATTGAAAACTCCCTGAGTGTGGTTTGATTAGGTGTTGTGGGATACTTTGTGATTTGCTAAAGAACTGCATAATTAAGATTTCAATATTATATTTTCAGTTGATTTATTTATTTATTTAACAGAAGTTTGTTTATTTTCATTATTCGTTTTGTTATTATTATTTGAATACAGTGTTTTTTATTTTACCAAACCTTTTTATTATTTTTATCCCGTGCTCTAAAATGTAAAATTTAAAAAATGTCAGTGAAGATTTATAATTCCTCCTTTATCAACAATAATTTAAAGTTGAGAAAATTTAATCCCAATCGAATAGAGGCTTCCTGTTCAGGAGAGTTGTAATTATCTTTATATGTAAAATTAAAGAAATGTCAGCGAGGATTTTAATCCTTTCTTTAATTTAAAGTAGGCTATTATTGGGAATGATATTTCGTTGTTAATTTTACCATAATACAATTTTTTACTTATCTTTAAATGATTGTTGATTAAAAAAGGATTACAAATCGCGGCATTTTTTAAATTTTACATATAATGATTATTACACCTCTACTGAACAGGAATAATTGTTATTTGGGCAACCGCAAGTTTCAGATTTATCCACCATAAATATGAGAGTACTACTGCAAAATGATCCATCGGCAGATATATTTTCTAAACAATTGCTCTATATTGGAAACGGTGAAATAGAGCTGCATCGAAATTCAAAATTTATCAAATTACCAGAAAATGTCTCCACTGTTGTAGAGACGAAAAACGAACTAATATAAAGTGTCTTTCCTGATTTTTTTTTTTTCTGTTCGGTACCCCTACCTGGCCATGTGTGGCATACGGGGGGTTACTCTAGAGGTGTAACCAACCTATTCTAACCATGGTGGGAGGGTCGAGATTTATTCCGTGGGGCCTCCACGAAATAAAAGTCAACCCTCCCAGGGCGGATTCGAACCACCGTCTTTCCCGATATTTTGAACAATTATTTGGACTATAATTGGCTGGGTGGTCGTGCTATTTTGGCAGCAAAAAATGTTGATTTCGATGAAATAAACTTCCAAAATCGATTGACAATGTTCTAGATGTAAACGAAGCCGTAAATTTCCCATCTGAATTTTTGAATTCCCTGGATATACACCCAAATAATCTCCAGTAGAAGATTGGGTCACCGATCATTCTTCTTCGTAACTTAAATCCACCTCAATTGTACAACGGTGCAAACGCGTCATTAAAAGGATCACAGGAAATGTTATTCAAGTAAAAATGTTGCCTGGAAGGTTTATATGAGATATCGCCCTCTTTAAGAAGAGATTTCTTGTCACTCAAATATATTGCTAAATTAAAAGCTTCAACACACCACCCTCTTACCGAACACTTTTCTGCCGAAGGGTCGGGAAATCGAGGTCTCAAAGAAATTGAGAAAAACGCCTATCAAAAGGACATATATGACGCGTTAACCAAGATTGGCATGGCCCTAAGCAATATTAAACCCGTTGCTAAACTAACAATACCAAGTTGAAGTAGTGTTAGGCCAATAATCAATAGATCAATGACTGAGGTAACCAAAACTTTCCCGGTAGAAGTTCAGTCATCCTTTTTAAAAGTAGTGGAAAAATATAACAATTTCGAGTTAGTTTATACCAATGCATCAAAAAAGGGCGATAGTGTTGGCAGTGCTGTGAGTCGTAAACACAATCACCTTTTTAATCAAACTACATTGAAATATGAGATGTAAAAAATAAAAACTTTAACTTTCCTATATTCCTTACCAAATACTTTTAAATGGTGTAATGCTCTATTCTCAATCACTTTGGATTGAGAATAGAGCATTATCAATCGTTAAAGCCGTTTTTTGAGTAAATAAAAAATACACGTGAGAAATGATACAAAATTTACTAAGTAAAGTCCCCCCTCCGGTTGATCAATTTTGATGAAATTTTTACACTCATATCTCGGGTATATAAATAGATCAAATACTCAGTTTAATAAAAATCGTTAGAGCCGTTTTTGAGAAAATCGAAAAAAACGTAAAAAGTTATTAAATAAAGTACCCCCTCCCTTTGAGCAAATTTGATGAAATTTTTGCTGTCACATCGCGGGCATATACATGCACTAAATACTCAATTTCAGGTTCGCACGGTTTACAGTTTTTGAGCTAGTTTGTACATACGCACGCAAGCACGCACGGAAGCACGCACGCACACACACACACACACACACACACACACACACACACACACACACACACACACACAACACACACACACACACACAGATACACAGACACACACACACACACACCCACACACACACCCACACACACACACACACACACACACACACACACACACACACACAAACACACACACACACACACACACACACACACACACACACACACACACACACACACACACACACACACACACACACACACACACACACACACACACACACACACCATTTCGCGGGACTTGGTTAATTGGACTAAGGGGACCCCAAAACGTATTTCCGTTGAAAACTGGAAGTCGAAATTTTTCACGATCGCAATACTTCCACTTACTATATATTTCATATATAGGTAAGTGAAAGTAAAAAGATCCAAAATTCATTGGTTATTCCAAAATCTATGCCAAAACCAATATTATAAAAATAATCTGTAAAAATAAAAGTGTTTCTATTTCAATTTACTCTCCGCTACTTACTTTTTTCCAAAGTAGCTATTTATTGTTCACAAAAATAATTTAATGCCTGATTGTCAAGCAATACATTTTTATTGCATGTTTTTTCAGGTTTTGAAGTTTTTAATGCAGGTTTTTGAAGTTTTTATTGCACGTTTGCAAATTTTTACTGCACGGAATTACGAACTTTACTCATAACATATGTATATTTTAAGAGAAAAAAAATATATATATGAAGGAGGTTACCTACCTAATACCTACTAGGTTTTAAGAAATGTTGAAATTGTTTTTGTTAATAATGAATCTGGTACAACTGAGTCGTGTTATTAAATCGGAAGAAGATGCATTTCATACATTTTAAAGGTTGGGAATATTCTATAAAACACTGAAATGCAGAAGAGGACGATACTTTATGAAGCTTGATTTTCACCAAATAGATCTCCAGCATTTAAATGCAGTTTGAGAAGTTGCAGGTGCAGTATATTAAACTATCATTATTGTTTACATTTTAATCTTACATTTTACCCTTAAATACATTACTTTGATCATCTGTTCTAATTTAATATGAAGATAAATCATTCTTTTAGAAATACGTAACTGGAGTGGGTAAAGTAAAAAAGACCCGGTACTTTATTGGAAAACAAAAGTTCCCTCAAAAAATTTGTATGATGATAAAACTTACCTGATGTTAAAGAATACTTGTTTCTCATTAAACATGAGAATTTCAATCAAAATCGTTAGATCCGTTTTTTTTTTTTAAGAAAATCGCAAACATGTGATTAAATTGTATATTATGGAAATTAAATATCATATAAATTATTAAAATTTAAATTAAAATTATGTAAATTTAAATGTATATTAAGTAATGATATTTCATGAAAATAAAAGATATGCCACTTTGTTAAAAAGTAGCAGATATTGTAATGATAAACAAATCCATTCGCTTTATACCACTCTACCTAGCAAAATTAGACATTTGTAGGTATGATATAATTCATTCATATTTTTCATAAGTAACTTAGTAATTTTGAGCACTGTAAAATGATTCGGCCGAAAAAATTAAATATTGCAAGACAATCGAAATAAAATTGCAAAAGTTTTTAATCGAAATAAAAACTTAATTATTGCCTGTTCTTAAAGACGCTTATTTATAATGCCCTTTTCTATTATTAAAAGTTACACCGTCGCCATATTGCTTCCTGTCCCGTCTATTTTAGGCCGAGAACGACACTACATCACAAGCTAAATTAGTTTCACAGTGGAAAGCAATTTAAAAGCTTATGTTGAGAAGTAATATACGTGAATATGACATACACATTTGTTTAATCTACAACTAGAGTAAAAAGTATTGGAACATATAATATAAATATATTACATTTAATATAATTTGGCATTATTTGTCAGTGAGAACATCACGGGTAAATTAGCAGAATCAAATAGGAAAAGGGGATTAAGTTTGATTCTTAATTAATGATCTATTTTTCAAAAGTAATATAAACCCCCGCTGGACCCCCGCGAAGCATTTCGCACGAAGAATTTTATCAGATTTTAACTTTTAGGTTTAATATAACTATGAAATAAACTTTTTTTATTGCCTGCTCACCCCCCCCCCCCCCTAACCACCCGGGCTTTACAGAGAAATCATTTTCTACAGCAGTGTTTAATAGTTAAGGAAGGACTTCATTTTCTGACGTTCTTCTCTCAAAACAGTTTCCTGTAATCTTCCTAGTATATATGAAATCACTAAGAATATTGCATAGTCCCTGGAAATTAATTTTTCTACATTTTAATTTTAACTGCCCTTCCTTCTGACACAAATAATTTAAATATTTGAAGTAGTAACGAACAAAGGCATATAGGTTAAATTTCAATAAAGCAAAGAAATGAGTTTCTTGGTGTGAAAGAAGAAAAAGACTGTCTCTTTCTCTCTTATTCGTGGAAAAATATAAAACCTAATAATCCATAAATAAAAATCATAAGCATCTATACCATTAAAGTTCCTACTTAATAAACGTTATTTAGTTTTTAAAAAACAGTTCATCAGGTGTTTTTCAAGGTTATTTTTCTGAAAATGGAGGGGAAGGTAGTCTTTTAAGTGGTAAAGTCTTTTAATGGATAAAGAGTTTTATCCATGAAAAGGGAACAAAACAATAAGTAGCCCCGTGAAGCTGAGGGGCCTAATCCATGCCTCTTCTTAAAAACTTACTTCTTAGTAAGTTTCAGAGATTTCATAAAACGCCTGGTCCACGTACGTGGTGTATGTATAATAAAGCTCGCATAGAAATCATTGAAATGCATTTTTCTCGTTTCGATCCTTTAATTTACTACAATTCTTTCTTTTTATTAGTTTTGATAAAAAGAAAAAAAATGAGACTGTATTTCGCAAACACTCCATAAAAGTCTGAATCAAACGATACTAAATGTAAGGCTTTTGAGCACGACAGGACATTGCATTTGGCGAAAACCCTATTTTAGGCTTTTTTGAATAATATACGTAAGGTTTTTTTTTTTTTTTTTTTTTTTTTCACAGATACTTATTAGTGTATGCAATTCAAATTTAATTTCATTTAATTTAAGAAAATTTAAAAAAAATAAGCAGCTTTGCTGGCGGTGTATTTTACTACGCGTAAATATGATTTTTTTTTTTTTTCAATTTACTTCAAATAGTTTTACATCAATAAATATAAAATTATTAGCATGAAAATATTTTTTAACCGACTTCGAACGAAAGAGGAGGTGTTACTCAATTCGATACGTATGTGACTTTTTTTTGTGCCTTTTTTTTTTTTTTCTATGTATGTTCACCGATTACTCAGAGATGGGTGGACCAATTGGAACGAAACCTTTTGCATCTTGTAGAGTATTTTTCCAAGGTGGTCCCATTTAAACCTTTTTGGGGTTCCTAATTTATTTAAGAAGTTATCAGGAAAAAACATGAAAATAATTATTTAATTATCGCTCAAATTGTTTACTTATTGGAAAAACATATGGCATATATAACATAAGGTATGCTCCAACAAGCTATTAAAACTAATTGATAACTAACAAATCCAAATATTGTATTACTGCTGGATGAATCAAATGGGAAAACCAACCAATCAAATTCAGAATCAAAAGAGTGGGGGGAGAACATGAGCAGTCTGTTAGTTATCGATGTGTTTTACGTGCTTGTTGGAACAAACCTATACATAACCTTAACTAATTTTTCAACATTAGATTTAAATGAAGATATAAATATCAGCAGAATATAATATCGCTATCGTTTTCTGTAGCCATATTAGCATAAATAATAGATAGATGTATATTCACCGATAACAGTAAACCTTCTTAATTTAGATCTAATCAACGGTTGGACACCATAATCATAAGACAACAAAATTCGTGGAATTCCAAGAAAGACTGAGTATTGGTAATCGTTTTAAAGCAGAATTTAAGACTTCTTCAAGTTCCCGAAGGATCGTTTAAATTTAAAATCGTAGCTATTATTGATTTAAATTAGATTTTGATTTCTATCTTTTATTGACTATGCGCATTAAAAAAGAATACAATAATTCCTGGAAAAGCTCATTTTCAGTTGACTTAATAAAGGATTCAGATACCTCTGTCTTCTTCCGGATACACTCGGTTACTGTTGAATATCTTGCCGGAGGTCTTGTGCCGATCCTTTATGGGTGACACTTCTGTTATGTTATCCGGATTACTAGTATCGGTTTTTAAATTTGTTTCTACAAATATCGAGGCTTTTGCTGGTGTTCATCCATCAATAAAAACTACAAAATAAAACTTGATAACTACCCGAAAACAACCTCATTGTATGAAAGTCCCCTCAGCAAAAATTTGGCAGTCATGGAAATGATTGTTAAAAATGATGATAAATGCTACGCCACTAGAATTGAAGCAACATTGTTTAGCAATTTATTTTCTGAATAATGTTTTATTACGAAGGATATAATTCATAGTACTTCGGTAATAAATTTAGTCAAAAATTCATCGAATGGAATTACGAACATAATTGAATCAACCTTTGGAATTAAGTCAGTGGTCTAATACGGAGAATAATAATATCCTTCGTTATAATAAATTAACCATATGTGAGTCCCAAACCCTGTTGCTTCTATCCTAGCGGGGCAGTCTTTTTGATATCGATAAATTTTATGGTTGCCCCTTTTTTTGCAGGGACTCCTATCCAATGATGTAATCCTATGAAGTCGTGTTTAATATCGCCATAGTTTTCAGAAGGATATTCAAGCAATCAAAATTTAAAAATTACTTTCAAATTTACTATAGGTCATATTAGCATCCTCATCGATTCTCCATTAACGATATCTTGTCTAAAACCGGCCAAAATCTTGACTGTATAGTGACTTATCTACTTCATCTTGGAATGGCCGGATTTACGTATTTATGAATATTTAACTGAACACATCTCGGAACACTGATTCTCTACGTAAATGACAAGTACTGACGACATTTAGCAAAGGAAAAATATTGTCATTGTGGAAAAACATTTTATGTGTTCCCTTCCCAATTGAACATTGATCTTTTAAACAAAAAAAAAATCCATTTATAATCATAAAACGTAGTGTGTTGAAAGTTGTTTAATACACGCACCGCTTTCCCACTTTACTGTGTATATTCATAAAATTGAAAAGGTAAAGTGTACTTCATAATAATTTTATACAATTATTGTATAATAAAAAGACCTGGGAAAGACAAACGTGGTAGAGCGTAAAAAGATTTCGAAATTTTTAAACCAACTTTTATTTTATCAACGACTAATTAATTACCAACGAAATTTTTAAACCAACGCAAAGTGTTTCGCTTAGTAGGAGCTAGGTGGACAAAAGTATTTATCGTAATTTTTTCATCTCTTTCGACCATTTAAGTAATTTAATTATAAAATTATTATATTCAATTATAAAATTATTATATTTAATTATAGAATGATTATATTTCATTAAAAACTTGAATATATTATTTTTAATATTGTGTACATTTCATAAATTAAATATATTATATTAAATTATAAAATTGTTTTTCTCTTCATTTTTTCATTTATTGCAACCACTGAAGTAATTTGATTATAAATCGAATTTAAAACGATTGCCAGGAGATCAAGAAGAAAAAATAAAAACTAAAGCCTATCTTTACAAAATTCTATATTTTTATTTTTTCTAATCTCTTTAAATATATTTTTCCTTTTTCCTCCTTTTTAGTTTTTTTTTTTTTTTTTTTTTACCTTAATTAAATATTTGATATTTTCACAGGTGTAGCATGATGATCAGATATCTAGTTTTATATGTGCATATCTGTACAGGGATTTAGCCCCTGAATAAAGTTATTTTTGAGAGCTTATATGTGTAAAGATAATTTTGATCGGATATCACATATAATGGCTGAGGATTCCGCCAAATGATAGTGCTGGTACTCCTAAGAAATCCAGTGGGGAAAAAAGAAAAGGCATTTTCTTAAATACCTGTTAGTAAAAAAATTTCTTAGATGGTAATGGCAAGAAGTCATGACCTGCCTACATAGACCGCATCTTAGTCTGCTAATACGAATGCGCTGTGGCTTAGAGTCCATGTAACAGGTTAATGCTTCATTTCCACTTAATTATTTAGTATTCTCCAAAGGAATAAGTCAGGTCTTACACAAATTTTCCGGGTTCTTGAAAGGTGGCTCCTTGAAATGTGGAAGATGGCGTTGAGCCTAAAAATGCTACTTTGATTTTCCGGTAACAACCCCTTTATGAGAAATTTTGGAGGCTAGTTAGGCAACCTCATCCTCTGTACTCTGTATGGTTTTTAAAAATTATGTTTGGACGAAAGAAACTTTAAGAGAAAAGAGATTTTTCTTACATAGAGTGGTTCAACGATTATTAAAAAAATATTCATTTTGGAAAGAAAGTACAAAAACAAAGAATGTTGTACTCGAGTATGCAGGCTATAATACATATTATTATTAAGTTGAAAGGTACAAAAGGGTACAAGTCATTAACATCATTTGGAAGTTTCAAAACGGTGAAAAAATCCTGCAATCGTCTCAAAAACATTTTTTTATTGTGGTTTGATTAACAGATAAATTTACTGAATTAGAGTAAATTAGCACTCACTAGTCCAAGTAATATTAATCCATAACAATCAATCTATAAAAATTTAGGAACATTGTAATTTTTATGATTGAAGTGATGCCTGGAATTCAACTGATTTTTTCTATTCCTCTACGATTTTACATATTTGGACCCTATTACTAACCAGGTGGAGTGTGTGAAACATAAACAAATATTAGAATGCTACGTTTTGATGTATTGTTAACATTTTTATAATATCAATTTTTAGAATTTCAATCATGACTATTGTCCACCTAGCTTATACTAATCGAAACACTGTGCAACGTACGGTTTTCTACATTTGTTATCTTCTCCAACTAAAAATTGTGAAATAAAAAACATTTTATAAAAAAATACTAAACCGACTTCGAAACCTAGGAACCAGTAAAAATAAATTCACTGAAAAGTATGAAATAATTACGTTCTGATTTTTATGAATACACAGCAAAATTGAGAATGGTATAAAAATTGGAAAAGTGCAATAAGACGAATAATTATATTTTGATTTGTACAGATACACACTAATTGTTAATAAAAATTATTAAATTTAAATATTAAATACTATGTTCAATACAACACAATCTTTTCGGAGGCGGCGCAAAATTTAAAATTTTTTACACTAGACATTATGAAAATCTTCTAAATGGATCTTCTCTTCCCAGCTATTGATTTCAATGCCTACTAATGGAATTGTATCAGTAACATGTTATTTCTATTTTGCGCCGCCTCCGAAAAGATTGTGCTGTATTGAACATAGTATTTAATATTTAAATTTAATAATTTTTATTAACAATTAGTGTGTATTTGTACAAATCAAAATAAAATTATTCGTCTTATTGCACTTTTCCAATTTTTATACCATTTTCAATTTTGCTGTGTATTCATAAAAATCAGAACGTAATTATTTCATACTTTTCAGTGAATTTATTTTTACTGGTTCCTAGGTTTCGAAGTCGGTTTAATATTCTTTTATAAAATGTTTTTTATTTGTAAGCATTTTTAACTTTACTGTTTCATAAACATGTTATGTTCTTTAAATGAGGTAATTTTAAATTTGTAAAAACGAAAGTTAATAAAGAGCTTTACCAGAACGTGAGGTGATCCTACTTGCAAATGAATATAAGGAGGTTTACAGAAGATTGGCTTAAGATAGTTTTCAAGTGAGTGAATCGGAAGAGTTTGACAGAAACAATGACTACTAATTTAACAATTCTGTTTACAGCACACCGATAAAGCAAAACACACTTAAATTTTGGCAACTTGCAACTTGACAACTTGCAATTTGACAATTGCAATGTTGGAAACAACCATAATGATGAATGTTTCATAAAATTCATGCTCATTCTGAGCGCGTTCAAAACGATCTTCTATTGAGTGGCAAAAGATGGCCAATGAAGTTATCCCAAGAAAGAATGTGCACACACTACTTTAGTTTTAACATCAGATTTAGTAATAAAATAACAGAAAGATGAGACAACAGTTGGAGGAAATAGAAAGAAAATAGACAAAAGAGAAGATGTTACTGAATCATAAACCTAAAATGAGAGTAAAAGGGAAATAATCAGAAATTTCTCAGAGGAAGATAATTCTTCGATCACTTTAGGTTATAGTACCGAAAGTATGATTTGGCGAAGAAGATGAAAATTGCCTGGATATGGAGGGGTGGTTGCAGTAGAAGCAGAGGAAGGGGGCAAAGTCGGAAGTGAAGCAATTTATGAAAATATTTTATGATCAATGCTTGGGCCTTTTAAGCTGGTGCACATGAGGGGAAAAGTAATCGGGACGCCAAGATCGTTTCCAATCAGAAGGCAGAAATATTTTGGCAGTTCAAGGGCAATGCACGTGGGACGCAGATAGCTGCCTGTCACCCTCGGCCATTCTCTTCAGGAATCCTGGCTCCCGCAGGCAGCAAGCTAAGTAATATCGCTTTCCCGGAACATATGAAATGTGAGAGCGCAGGGAAGAGAACAGACACTTCAAGTAGTCAGTTAACCAGACACGTACATGTGTCAGTTAATAGTATTTTACAAAAAACAAATATTTTACTCGTTTACCAACTTTTTATGCCTTTCACTTATGAAAAAATAATCTCTTATTATCAAAATTTCTATTATTTTAGTTTACCTATTAGCCCCTAACGCTAGAAAATAAGCAAGTATTCAATTTATGCATTTTAAGTAACAATAATTTGGACTTTAGGCCAAGAAAAAGCAACAAAAATGTCTGTTCACTACGCATTGAAGTTTCTGTTGAATTTTCTGAATTTATAAATGTCCACTTCCAGGGCAAATTAGAGCATTATATAAAAATTTAGAAAAAATATGATTTGCTTTTAATTAGTATTTTATTGGTCATGAATTGAAGGAGGAAGGGTAGTTGCATATCCCAGATGTGCATCTAATCTCATGAGTACCAATGGAAACCCTCAGCCCCAAAAAAACATTGAAAATTTCCTTAACTGTGTCCACTACCGGTACGTCCTAAATCGATTAATGATCTACCAGGCTTTTTATCTCTAAATTGCAACGAAAATAATTAGCGTTTCGGTCTTTCAAGTTTACAACTATGGATCACAATATTCGAATGTTTTTTGAATATTAGTTACAGACTAAATATAAAAAATGGGCTGTAAGAGGTGAAGAAGATAAAATTGAAATTAAGGAAAGGAAAGCAGACGTTCAGATCGAAAGCAAAAATGGGTTTGATCGTCGATAGACCGAAACCTGGTTTAGGTTCTATAAACAATGGAAATTCTGCCAGACGTTTCTTTAAAAATTTTGTCTTGAGTTCTTCCATTAGAGGTATAGATGAAAATATTCTTTATAAAATTTACATACTTTTATCTGCAATTTCATCTGGTTACAATATTTATGTGCAAAATTTAAATGATTTCATTGATGAAACAAGACTATACGTTCGCTTATATCCATGGTATCATATGCCGGTGACAATGCATAAACTGTTAATTCATGGCGTTGAAATTATAAAATATTGCCTTCTACCTATTGGTTTGATTTAAGAGGCTTTAGGAAGTTTCACCCACGTAAGAACTCACGGGTATCTACAAACAGTAATATGAATATGCTACTGTTGACATCAGATCCTCTAATTAATACCTTTAGGGATGAACCACGAAAATCTAGAAACGCATTACCAAGAGATGTACTTTCCTTGCCAATAGACGTCGATAACTAGGTAGTGGTATAAGTAGGTTAGTGGTGGATTCTGAAGAAGAATGAAAAACAATTTTTTTTACATTTCGATATTACAGTTTAATATATAATTTTTTTTTAAATGTATTTTATAGTAAATATGTTTTTTTTTCTTTTTGAATAATTGAAAATTGAATAAATAAATATAAATTGAATTGATCCATTATTTACAATTGAAGGGGTCGGGGCAAAATAGTGCCAAGCAACATTTTTAACAAAAATGAACTGTAGCTGAATTCTGCTGTATATCACGTAGGATTATATGTCTATGAAGGAAATGCCAACTAAATATGTCTAAAGAGGCTCTATATAGTCATATTTAGGCGGCATTTCCTTCATAGACTTATAGTCCTACGTAATTTTCAGCATACTGCAGCTACAGTTTATTTTTGTTAAAAATGTTGCTTGGCACTATTTTGCCCCGACCCCTTCAATTTATCTAAATAATTTTATATTGGTTTTTAATTTTTTTTTTTTTTAATGAAACCATTGTCAAAAACCACTATTTTGACTTTTATTTATTAATTCATGCTGAAATTTTATTTTCTACAAACATTGACATGAAATAAGTCGCCTCAAGAATTATTTTCACCTACATTGACGATTCGCCCCACTGTGCGTAGCTTTAAACTATTGGATTCCTGATGCCGATATTTCACACTGTTGTTAATTCGCTACAAGAGGAACGAGCGCCCCTTATAGAAACATACCCACAAGCAACATTTATAATAGGGTCGAATTTTAACTGCCGGATTGGCTCACTTGACAGCTTAGATCCAGAATCAATCGAAAGCAGTGCTTTGGCTCATGATATGACATCTTTAGACCGATAAACAGAAGAGGGCGGCTACTTACTGAGACTATGGAGAGCTTAGGATGTATAGTAGGCAACGGGCGGAGCCCATCAGACCAGCCCGCGTAGTACACCTATATCTCGCATCAGGGGTGCAGTTTATTAAAAGGGTTGCAGTTAGTAGACCTAATCTGGGTACATCATAGTGCCATTACAAATATAAATGATTTTTATATAACAGATTCAGGCACGAGATCCAATCATTACGCATGCTTGTTAATAATAATGCAAAGTAATATAACAATGTCAACAATTATCGCTGGCACATAAGAGAATCACGTGAAATAATTAAGTGGGATCCAATAGAATAAATAATATTATGTTAATGTTGAAAAATTCAGACAATATCTACAAATATTACTAAAATAATGATGAGCTGTACGAAAACTTTAGAGAAACCGTTATAAGCATTCTTAAACACTTAAACATGATCCATATTTTCTGAAGGGGCTCTACCCAGTTTTTCGACGACAATACTTCCTTGGGGTGTATCTTTTCCGAACCTTTAGAAACAAGAAGCCTCCTTATATCCTCAACTTGTTCACACCCTGCTCCTCAATAAATTCCCTTAACTCCAGGTCACAAACCTCTAACCTGTACATCCCTTTCCATCGAACTGCCTCCTTTAAAAAATTCTTTATCATCCATGCTGCCACCTTCTGGAATTCCTTACTCGTCTCTATCCGTAAAACTTCATCCCTCACTTCCTTTAAAACCTAGTTATTTCTCCACCTCCTTAATTATCAATCTTCCGTAATCATGTAAAAAAGTGAAACTAACACTGGGTATATACATATTTTTATTTGATTTTTATTATCATTTTCCAAGCTCCAAGTTTATACTGAGTATATACATATTTTTATACACTGAGTATATACATATTTTTATTATAATTTTCCAAGCTCCAAGTTTAGAAGATTTGGCTTCAGAAGTATGTATATATATATATATATATATATATATATATATATATATATATAGGTTATTTTTAACTAATTTATTTTTTGAAGAAAAAAGATTCACGTAAAATTGACGTACGTCAATAAATACCATAAATTGGAAAAACTTTGTCCACCTCCCGTTACACGCAAAATTTGCGTGATCGGGTAGGAGGTATCAGTGAAGAGGAAGGATTGGCTCTACTTGGAGCCGAGTTCTGTGGTGTAGTGGTTAGCATCCGCGCATGTCACGCGGGAGACCCGGGTTCGACTCCCGGCGGAGCCAAATCTTTTCTCTTCAAAAAATAAATTATATATATATATATATATATATATATATATATATATATATATATAATTTTTCTATTCAACCAGCCAGAAAAATGGCTCTGTAACTGATCATGTTTCGTTATCCTTAGGGGACTAGATGTCCCAGAATGAAGTTAATTTCTTTCTTCTTTCTTTAATATTCGTATATACATTTGCAAATACAAATATATTCGAATTCCTATATGCGAATACGATGCGTTTTGGGTGATATTCGTAGTCGTTGGGTTAGGGTGATGTAGTGTTGAAGAGTTGATATTTGTCGTTTATGAAAGATTTTACTGTCGGTATGTTCATGTCATTGTGCAGTGTATTATTCGAAATAAACCAAGGTGCATTTGTGATTCTTCTGAGAATTAAAATAAATAAAATATGAATTATAAAATAAAAGTAAAAATAAAATAGGTATTAAATTGTCAAAAAGAACTAAAAAAAAAAAAACAAAAAAAAAAACAGTAGATTATTCTGATTCATTTAAATCCGAAAGTAGGTTTGTTTCTTCTTCAAAATCCATTATCGAAACACTGTTTATTTGGGGATTTTAGAGCTTCTTCAGATACCATACCAATCATCGGTAGTAGACAATCTTTATATATATAAATATCTCGTGTTCCGATGTATGTCGGAGGTAAAATCAGAACTACTTAACCGATTCTGATGAAATGTGGCTCATTGTCAGTTTGACAGTTTTGTCCAACTTAAAAGATAGGATAGTTTTTACCTTTATTGTTGACCCCAATATTTCTTTTCAATGGTTATTATGCAACGACTAAGTGTGGTTATCTGTAAGTTGTATAAATTTCCAACAGATGGCGGTGTAAGTTGATTTATTGACACAACTCTTAATTTTCTTTAGATATTTAGGGTTGGTAAGCATTCAGTAGCCAATTATATTTTTTCTAGCTTGGACTAGGAAAATACGTGTTTTTCCCATGGGCAATTATCTGTTGCTTTTTCACATTTGGGGAAAACATCGAATCTATTTGTTTTAGCAGAAAACAGGTTAACCAATATCATTGTGCACCTATTAGCACTACAATAAGTAGAAATCGTAAATTCTAATAATAAAAAGAATGTAAATTATCATTAAACAACATGTAAATTATTATTATTATAAATTAACGTTATCTATCTCATTCATAAAATTAAATTTTTATGTGATAAGTAGTATTGTATGAGCATGCAGCATCGTTTGAAGTTCCTCCTTTTCCGTGCTCCCTCCCTTTTGATAGCCTGTTTCAGGTAGAAACTACTGATAAGATAACTCATATCATCATGTGTTATATTCTGAATTTAATTAATGTGTATTATGACAAAAGATTAATTTTATACATTTTTGCGGTCTCTAGTGATTGTACTATTCCAATTATAGAGCGGGGTTGGTTGGCATAGGGGGCCACATTGTGAAGGCGCCACCATCGTAACATGTGTCCCGCTTGACCTTGGAACTAATACAGTAAGAAAAAGATATTTATCAAAATTTGAAATAAATTGAATTAAAATTTAAAGAAATAAATATTTCAAAACTTCAGAAATTGTGATAATTCCTCCTTTATTCTGGCGCACTTAGTATTGAACTCAGTTCGATCTGAACTGGTATTTAAATATATGTCAAATTAATATATGGTAATGGATGTGCTATCAATAATTATTTACATTAATGTTCTAAAAGATAAAGATTGTGCATATTTCCTCTCCTTAAAGTGCAAACAGCCTAATGCTAAAAGTGTTTTACAATACCTAGACATAGTGAAACATTAGCTGAAACGTTTTTGTCTTTATATATATATATATATATATATATATATATATAAAAATCTCGTGTTCCGATGTTTTTCGGGAGTAAAATCAGAAACTACTCAACTGATCTTGATAAAATTTTGCTCATTTAGTGTAGTTTTGTCCAACTTAAAAGATAGGATAGTTATTATCTCAATTATTGGCCTCAATATTTCTTTTTCTAAAAATCGAATGCTTATTATATTACAATTGAGTGTGATTATATGTAAGTTCTACAAATTTCCAACAGATGACAGTGTAAGTTGATTTATTGTCACATTTCTTTTTCCTTCGATATTTAAGGAGGGTAAGCATAAATCCGTTTTTCCCCTGGGCAATTATGTGTCGCCTTTTCATATGTGTGGAAAACATCGAATCTATTTGTTTTAGCAAAAGACAGGTTAACCAAAATCATTGTACACCTCCTGTATAACCTCCAGATACGATATCTCATATCATCATGTGTTATATTCTGAATTTAATTAATATGTATTATGACAAAAGATTAATTTGGTACATTTTTAGTAACTGTCTATTGTGATTGTACTAAACCATATTACAATTATAATCTTTAATGGCTCCTTTTACATCTGTCATTCATTAACAAACTATATAAATGTAAAAAATAAAAAAACTTTAACCCGTCTAAATTCTTTACCAAACAATTTTAAATTTGGCATGAATACCTTTTAAAATGGTTAAATACCAATGGTTTTATATTAGCTGAAACGTTTTTGTCTTTATCAATGAATTTTCATTTGACTATATAAAATAATAGGATATAATTAATTCAACGCATTATAGCTACTGAGCCACAGCAACGCGTGGCAGGGTGTGCTTGAATACATATAATTTGTAATCCGTTGATTATAATAATTATAATTTAATTAAATTGTTTGATTCTGAAGAAAAATCTGATGATTGTATATATTAACAATTAAATAATTTTTCATCGCAGTTAATAATTGGTTAAGTATAATTTAACCCAAAATGGTCCAAGCGGCTAAATAGAATCATTGAGGCGGTTTCTTAATTGTGAATAAGTGTATAAATCATTCGTTCATTTGGAATGAAGTAAGATATTAAGGCATGGCAAAACATCTGACTCCGATTCTGTACACAAATCCATAAACTCATTTGAAAAACCTAACCTTTCAATTAACCAGTTTGGTTGTTCTCCCCTGCCCTGGCAGCCATCTTTCATATGATCTCTCCTGTGCGGTTTGTTGCCTCTCTTCAACTGGGGTTTCTTGGCGCAGTAGCGAATATGTTGATGCGAACTACGGGGGCAAGACATATTCAGGAATCATGACTGCAATTGATGATACAGATGTATTAGTCAGCGCAATGGAAAAGAAGCGCAAGTTTTGGTCATGGCCAAAAAAGAAAGATGAAATATGGTACCCCCTCGCCGATGTTGTTAAAAGAATTTCGCAACCGAAACTGATCTGTGATGCCAAAAAACCATTCTTTATTGACTTTTGAGGACTGGTAAGTATTTAAAAATCTGGTGCGTGCGCGCAACACATAACTTTCACTTACCAACTTACTTAAATTAGAAAATCGTGTGTTTTGTTAATTGCCACTTCTCAAAGACACATTTTTCCACATTCATTTCTTATTTTTTCTTTTTGTTTGCTCTACAAAAAACACTAGTTTTTTTATTATTAAATAAAAGCTTGTGGTGATTCGGACAGCATAATACTCCAAGTCGTCTGATTTTATAATTCATTCTATAATGGTCTATCATTAAAGGCGTACTCTGCATGAGTGGGCTCAACGCGTTTTATGAGTTGACTGAATATTTTTCTTTTTTTCTCCTCTATAGGTTTACTTGATTTTTATCATATCTCATATTTAACCATTTCTTATTTTTAGGCGAAACGAAAGACAAATGATTTCTCCATGTAAACAAATACAAAGGTACTTTATATGAAAAAAAAAAGACCCCTTCCTCATTTAAGCTCCCTCAGAACATTTTAATAATAATGAAGCTTACCTGATATTAAAGAACACCTAATTGTTATTAAACACGACGAATTTGATGAAAATCGTTAAAGCTGTTTTTGAGATAATCGAAAAAAAGGTAAAAAGTTGTAAAAGAGTAATGAAATAAAGTGCCCCCTTCGTTTGACCAATTTTGATGAAATATTGGGCATCACATCTTTGGCATATACATACATCAAATACCCAGTTTGATCAAAATCGTTAAAGCCGTTTTTGAGTTAATTAAAACAAACACGTGAAAATGATATAAAATTTATTAAGTAAAGTCCCCCCTCCGGCTGATCAATTTTGATGAAATTTTTACAATCATATCCCGGGCATATACATACATCAAATACCCAGTTTGATCAAAATCTTTAATGCCGTTTTTGAGTAAATAAAAAAAAACACGTGAATATTATATAAAATTTTAAAGTAAAGTCCCCCCTCCGGTTGATCAACTTTGATGAAATTTTTACAGTCATATCTCGGGCATATACATACATCAAATACCCAGTTTGATGAAAATCGTTAAAGCTGTTTTTGAGATAATCGAAAAAAAGGTAAAAAGTTGTAAAAGAGTAATGAAATAAAGTCCCCCCTCCGGTTGATCAATTTTGATGAATTTTTTACAGTCATATCTCGGGCATATACATACATCAAATACCGAGTTTGATCAAAATCTTTAATGCCGTTTTTGAGTAAATAAAAAAAACAGATGAAAATTATATAAAATTTATTAAGTAAAGTCCCCCCTCCGGTTGATCAATTTTGATGAAATTTTTACAGTGATATCTCGGGCATATTAATACATCAAATACTCAGTTTAATCAAAATCGTTAGAGGCGTTTTTGAGAAAATCGAAAAAAACGTAAAAAGTTATTAAATAAAATAACCCCTCCCTTTGACTAATTTTGTTGAAATTTTTGCTGTCACATCGCGGGCATATACATACACTAAATACCCAATTTCAGGTTTGCACGGTTTATAGTTTTTGAGCTAGTCTATTCACAAACACAAACACACACACACACACACACACACACACACACACACACACACACACACACACACACACACACACACACACACACACACACACACACACACACACACACACACACACACACACACACACACACACACACACACACACACACACAAAACACACACACGGACCATTGGTTATTTGGACTCAGGGGACCCCAAAAGGTGTATTTCCGATGAAAACCGGAAGTCGAAATTTTTCACGATTGCAATACTTCCACTTACTATATATTTCATATATAGATAAGTGAAAGTAAAAAACCCCTCTTTCAATTTCTTTAGTACCAACCTATACATTGTTGTATGTCATATGAAATAGCATGGAATGCGCTGTTAAACGTCACCAATCTCATAGTCCTAGTCAAATTTGGAAAACATCTACAGCTATTTTTAATCATTAAAGGCTAGATTTATAGAATTTTATCACTAGTTTTCAATTTTTTTAGTAATGTAGCAATTTTCATCTCACTTTTATATTTTGCTATACAATTAGATATAATACTGCCTATTTTTTTAAAAATAGGCAGTTTCCCAGTAATTAAAAAATTAAAAGCAGTTTCCCGGTCATTCTGAGGCAAAGCTTAAAGATGGGGTATTTGTAGGTCCGGATATAAGGAAACTTATGAAGGATGAAGACTTCGAGTTGAAAATGGAAGAACAGGAAAAGAAAGCATAGAAGTCTTTCTAAAAAGTGGTAACTGGCTTCCTTGGAAATAAAAATGACGCAAAATACAACAATATTGTTGCCAATCTGCTAAATAACTATAAACTTTTGGGCTGTAACATGAGTGTTAAAAGTTCATTTCCTGCATTCTCATCTGGACCATTTTCGGTAAAATCTTGGAGCAGTGAGTGAGGAACAAGGAGAACCACTAATATATAAAATAAATGAAACACAGATATCATGGACGCTGGAACGTTTACATGATGGCTGACTACTGCTGGATGTTAAGGAGGGAAAATCTTTAATCCCACAGCAAGAAACGTACTAAAGGAAGTTTTGTAGGAAAAAGGGAACGCTACTACAAAGACTTGTAAATATACTTTAGTAAAGCGTTATTAACTTTTCTTACTGTAACATTAAGATTTAATTATGTTTAAAACAATTTTAATCACATTATACATAAATAATACCGATATAAAATACGTCAATTTTATGATTTTCGCTAAAAGTTTCACCCCATTTTGTAGACAAACCATATGTGATAGAAAAAACAAAACAATATTATTTCTGAAATCAGCACTAAAAACTACACAATAATCAGTCATCAATACTAAACCAATTTTAAAATAAATTTTTTTTGCAGGCCTGTGTAATTAGTAAATGCCCTAGGTTGATTGATCTTTCCATAAGTCCGGCATGATTTTTGCATTTAGTTGATGATTTCCACCAAGATTGGCGATTCGTCCCACAGTGCATAGTCAGGATACCTCAATCCCCCCACCATGGTCATAAGAATTTTTACCAGCCTGCCTCCCTAAACAAAATCCTGCGGACGCCATTGTACACTACAAATGTTCAAATGTTCGGTTTACTTAAAACAATTAGAAATAATGTCCAAAGAACTAGATATGAACCGTGATATTACCTCAGAAAGTATATTGAAAATAACTGACCTTCATAAAATTTGTTACATGCATGAATTTTTAAAATATATAAACAAAAATTTTAGTAGATATATTAAGCAGAACAACATCATACAATATCCTACTACAGTTTATGTAAATGAAAAAATCTTCACTAAATTAATTAATAACAATAGATAGAATTAATTGAATAACAAAATCTCAACGTATTATAAACGAGAGGCCTGGCTTTATGTATAAAAACAATGCATTGGTAAAAAAAAAAAAAAATCTGGTGCGATCCGCGCAACACAAAACTTTCACTCACCATTGATTAGAAGGTGATATGTTTTGTCAAATGCCATTTCTCAAAGTCACACATTTTTCCTCAATCATTTACTTTTTTTTGTTTGTATTTGGGTCATTATCTGAAGGAAGGTAGATTTTACTTCCACAAAGATCATTATTTAAATGTCACAATTTCGGGCTGAAAAAATTCATACGTGCTCAGCGACAAAATAAAATAACTTCTCTTTTTAGATAGTAGCCAAGCAGGAGAACCTTTAATTGTTGTTTTAAAAAAATCATGAAAAATATTTCAAAGTGAGGGAGTTAAAAATGTGTAAAGGTAGTAGAAAAAACGCGCATATTTTAAAGAAATATAACAAAAACAATCTTCAAATTCAAAAATAGGATATTCCAAGTTAGGAACTTGGCATGCGCGAAATTTAGAGGACTCAGGATACCTAGACAGAAAACTTCTTGGAATTGGTTTTATCTTAATTTAGTTCCAATGGTGCGTAGGTTCCAATCATATATTTTTTGCAAATGTGGCAATTCCTCTATCAGCTAATGTTGAAAAAGATAAAAGTGAATGATTGAAACCTGGGGGAGGTTAATGTAACTGAAAATAGGTGAGGGAGTGAAATTTTTAAAGTTTTCATTACTTTTTAATCACTGAATCACTAGATAGGAAGGCTAGTTGATCAACACATTACATTTAATCAATATATAACATATAAGTAAATTTCATGCAATACGAGTGAACATTTCATAATAGTGCAGGGAGGGAATAAAAACAGACATAAAAATCTGGTGCAATGGGCGCAACACACAACTTTCACTTTCGAACTTACTTGGATTAGAAATCGACGTGTTTCGATAATATGTAAACGCCATTCCTCAACTTCACACATTTTTTCACATTGAAGTATATACTTATATTTGTAGATCTCCATAAGTTATAGAGTATCTGTATAGCAAAATTTGGTAATTCTCAGCACTTTTCGATTCATTATTGCTAATTTGTATATGAAGGGACTAATTTCATCAACAGTCGAGTTTTTTTCTGCTTGCTTGTTTTTTACTACGAGTTGCTTTTTGCAAATACATCGTGAAGATGAATCGAAAAGCGTATTTAAGTCTCTTACGCCTTTCTGGAAATCAAGAACGATTACTGTTCCTCCTTTAGTTTCTAGACTAAAATATGCCTATATTAATTATAGACTATTATCTTATACCATATTTCCCCCCCCCCTTTACATGTTTATTCGATTTTTTACACACCTGCGATGCTTCAAAAATTTGAGCATCACGTATTTACTCTCTAAAGTAACATTAATCTTTTTATTAATAATTAAAAGTTTTTATTTTCATAATACGGTAAATAAAATATATACATCAAATACCAACTTTAATCAAAATCGTTAAAGCCGTTTTTGAGTAAAAAAAAAAAAAAACACGTGAAAATGGGACAAAATTTATTAAGTAAAGTGCCCCCTCCGTTTGACCAATTTTAATGAACTTTTGGCTGTCGCATCGCGGGCATATTCATACATCAAATACCCAGTTTGATCAAAATCGTGAAAGCCGTTTATGAGTAAATAAAAAAAAAAAAAACATGTAAAAATGGGACAACATTAAATACGTAAAGTGCCCCCTCCAATTAATCAATTTTGATGATATTTTAGATGTCACATCGCGGGCATATACATACACAAGATACCAAGTTTGGTCAAAATCGTTAAAGCCGTTTTTGAGTAAACAAAAAAACACGTGATAATGGGACAACAGTTATCAAGTAAAGTGCCCCCTCCGTTTAACCAATTTTGATAAACTTTCGGCTGTCGCACCACGGTCATATACATACATCAAATACCAAGTTTGATTAAAATCGTTGATTCCGTTTTTGAGTAAATAAAAAAAAAAAACACGTGAAAATGGGACAACATTTATTAAGTAAAGTGCCCCCTCCGTTTGACCAATTTTAATGAACTTTTGGCTGTCGCATCGCGGGCATATTCATACATCAAATACCCAGTTTGATCAAAATCGTGAAAGCCGTTTTTGAGTAAATAAAAAAAAAAAAAAACATGTAAAAATGGGACAACATTAAATACGTAAAGTGCCCCCTCCAATTAATCAATTTTGATGATATTTTAGATGACATCGCGGGCATATACATACACAAGTTACCGAGTTTGGTCAAAATCGTTAAAGCCGTTTTTGAGTAAACAAAAAAAACACGTGATAATGGGACAAAAGTTATTAAGTAAAGTGCCCCCTCCGTTTAACCAATTTTGATAAACTTTCGGCTGTCGCACCACGGTCATATACATACATCAAATACCAAGTTTGATTAAAATCGTTGATTCCGTTTTTGAGTAAATAAAAAAAAAAAAAAAACACGTGAAAATGGGACAACATTTATTAAGTAAAGTGCCCCCTTCAATTAATCAATTTTGATGAAATTTTTACTGTCGCATCGCGGGCATATAGATACACCTAATACCTAATTTTAGGTCTGTGCGGTTTATAGTTTTTGAGCTAGTCTGTTCACATACACACAGACCATTTCGCGGGACTTGGTTAATTTGACTCAGGGGACCCCAAAACGTGTAATTCCGTTGAAAACCGGAAGTCGAAATTTTTCACGATCGCAATACTTTCCTTACTATATATTTCATATATAGGTAAGAGAAAGTAAAAAAAAAAGAGATAACTTGATTAAATATAAATCGAAAATAAAAAGATTGAAGTGTTTTTATTGCAGTTATGAAAAAGAAGTTGGTTTGATTACTGTGTATGATGAGCCTTCCAGTTGAAAAAATGATTAACTCCAATTTCAGCATTTTTTAAATAAGATTTTATCATCCCCCCTATAGTTCTGGATAAAAAGAAATATGGTAAAAAAATTGTGCCTATATGAAATTTTTGTTTTGACTTGTAATAGTCGTCAGATTCGTGATCTGCAGAGTCCGCCCAAATTAAGGGGGAATATCTTAAGGGAGTTTAAAATGGAAGAAAGGACTTAAAAAAAAGTTTCTACGAACCTTTAGTAGTTTTTATACTTCTGGATCTAATAGGACCATTTCTATAACGTTACATTCAACAGATCAAAAGTTGTAACAGATTATAGTTGAAAAACGTTTAGTTTATATAAAATATAAATTATAACTCCTTGCTAACCAAATCATTACTACGCACATATCGCACGCGGGCAAGAAGATGGTTAAAACTCGAAAAACAATTTTTTTTTTTTATAATCACATATGAAATTTTAACTGCTTTCTCAATGTTACTATGTACAAACAGCGACTAGGGAAAATAGTCTTTGATCATAAATAGTATACCATTGGGGCCAGTAGCGGAACCAAAGGAAGGCCCCCCCCCCCCTGAGAGGCGAGGACACTCATAAAGTATTACTATTTCAATATGAAATGAGCTATATTTAGTCATTTTTCAAGTCCACTAATTGAAAATGAATTGTATTTAAACATTTACAGTAATTTATAACGTCATTATGTACTAATATGTATTTTAAATTAAGGCCTTCATTACTCATGAAATGTAAAAAAAAAAAGTGCGCCCCCCCCTCAGAAATAAAAAAAAACTATAGGGGGGGTGATAAAATCTTATTAAAAAAATGATGAAATTGGAGTTAATCATTTTTTCAACTGGAAGGCTAATCATACACAGTAATCAAACCAACTTCTTTTTCATAACTGCAATAAAAACACTTCAATCTTTTTATTTTCGATTTATATTTAGTCAAGTTACTTTTTTTTTATGTCTGTTTTTATTCCCTCCCTGCACTATTAAGAAATGTTCACTCATATTGCATGAAATTTACTTATATATTATATATTGATTAAATGTAATGTGTTGATCAATTAGCCTTCCTATGTGAAAATTAATTTGTTAAGGAATCCAGTTGGTTTTCTAATTGATTGCAGAGATGTAAAATCATTATTTTATTTTGAAACGCAAAGGAAAAACTAATTATTTTCGCTTAATTTTTTAGTAATTTAAAAAGAACAGCTGAAAAAATATATAACCATTACGAAGTGAATGAATGAACAATAAACATTGAGTGAAATGCAGTAGCTTGATCGAGATGGCTCCATCAAGCCACTGTAGAGTGAAACGCACCCTAGCGCTTCCTGGTAGTCTTGAGCTCAAACTAAATTTTTCATTCATTATCCGGTAATAACATTGTGCGAGAGGCTTAAAATTCCTTTTCTCTTCAATATTATACACTTAAGATATAAACAGAAAACTTCTTCATGGATATGGGCTATAGGGCTACACGACAATATAACTTTCTTTATCGTAAGTGGAGTCGTTTTTGAACCTTATTTTACACTTGGCTTTATAATATATCGTATATTGTTATTGATTAGAACTATAGAAATCCGGATTTGACTTTTATTCTCTTTCCGAGAAAATAAGAGTTAATTTCAAATTCTGTCATAGAGAATAACAAACAAAAAAAATCTGGTGCGTGCGCGCAACACACAACTTTCACTTACCAACTTACTTAGATAAAAAATTAATGCGTTTTGTTAATGCCACTTCTCAAAGTTACACATTTTTCCACATTCATTTCTTATTTTTGTTTCCATTTGCTCTATAAAAAACCCTTGTTTCTTTTATATTTTTTCATATAAGTTTTTACTTGTGATAATTCGGCAATGCAAGCATAATACCCCAAGTCGTCTGATTTTATAATTCTCTATGTAGTTGTTGAAAACTTCATATAGTTACCATGAAACAAATAATCTTCATTAAATGAACAGAACATCTTTAATTATAAACAATGGTCTGTCAATTAAGGCTTACTGCGCATGCGTGAGCTCAAGGTGTTTTATGAGTTGACGGAATATTTTTCTTTTTTTCTCCTGTATATGTTTACTTGATTTTTTTCAAATTTCGTATTTAGCCATTTCTTATTTTTAGCGAAACCAGAGACAGATAAATTCTTCATGTGAACAAAAGCAAAGGTAACATCAGGTCATCCCATAAGTAATGTCGGTTTTTAATGGCGTGCTGTAAGGTATAGGATAAAATCAATGAAACTCATTCAATCTAAAATGTATTTACCATGTTGTTGTATAACAGTTTGCCATCTTGAAACCAAATTTGAAAGTGGGTCCCTCACGAATTAAGCCCCGGTAATTTGCAACAGCGGGTGAACACTTGCTTTTCTCTCGTCTCCCGTTTAAAACAAGAATCTTTTATGAACAGGATAGTAACTGGAGATGGAAAGTGGGTTTTCTATCGGAATGTTAGACGGTCGTGACAGTGGTATGGAGAAGTACCTAGGAAAGAAGCGAGAGAAGGACTTCATCCGAAAGAAGTGATGATGTCTGTAAGTCTGTATGGTGGTATATGGAAGGAATCCTTCATTATGAATTCCTTGAGCTTAACCAAACTATCACTGAAGATCTGTACTGTGATCAGCTGGACCGATTGAAGCGAGCAATTGAGGAGAAACGTCCATCACTTAATAGACGCGGAATTTTATTCCATCATGACAATGTGAGGCCCAATGTTGCAAAACAAAAATTGCAAAAAATAAAGGACTTTGGATGGGAAATTATTCCTCACCCACCGTATTCCCCAGACTTGGCACCTTCGGAATATCACCTTTTCCGCAGTCTCCAAAACTCATTAAGCGGCAAGAACATGAATTCAGTCGATGAAAAACGAGGCGTTAGCTTTCTTTAATTCAAAACCAAAGGATTTTTTCAGAACAGGCATTCAAGATTTGGTTTCCAGATGACAAGCTGTTATACGGGATTGGAAATACATTTTAGATTGAACGTGTTTCATTGATTTTATCCTGTACCTTATAGCACGCTATAAAAAACCGACATTACTAATGGGATGAACTGATACTTTACGTACAGGAAAACAAAAAAGGCCCCCTCCCCCATTTAAGCCCCCTCAGAACATTTTAATAATGATAAAGCTTACCTGATATTAAAGAATGCTTGATTCTCATTAAACATGACGAGCTTAATCAAAATCGTTAAAGCTATTTTTGAGAAAATCGAAATAGATGAGACAAATAATTATGAAATAAAGTGTCCCCTCCGATTGTACACTTGGTGAATTTTTTGCTGTCATAACGCGGGCATAGACATACATCAAATACACAGTTTTATCAAAATCGTTACAGCCGTTTTTGAGAAAAAGAAACTTAAAAAGTTATGGAATAAAGTACACCTTCCGTTAGACCAATTTTGGTAAAATTTTTGGTGTCACATCGCGGGCATATATGTACACCAAATAAGCAATTTCACGTTTGTACGGTTAATAGTTTTTGAGTTAGTCACTTCACACACACACACACAGACCATTTTGCGGGACTTGGTTATTTGGACTCGGGGACTCCAAAACGTGTATTTCCGTTGAAAACCAGAAGTCGAAATTTTTCACAATCGCAATTCTTCCCCTTACTATATATTTTATTTTATTCATTCATTTCACTTCTGTGGGCTAAGAAATTTTTATTGAACGAAAATATAACAATATAAATGCCAAACGAATTATAACAACATAAATATTCGAGCATGTTACACAAAACTGTAACTCTATAGCACACAAATCTTATGGCTTGAGCTTTACAGTCAAGACCCAGACTAAGGGCCGCATTTATAAACGTTCCTAAGGAAGCAGTTAAGGTAAGATTAACTGGTTCCTATGTTTAGTTAACCTTTAAGCTTAAGTGTTCCTTTAGATAATACTCATTTTATGAACCTTCCTTTTACGCCTCTAAATAATACCAACCAACCAACCTTCCACCTTCCTTAACAATTCCTTTTCTTAACTTAGTATGCATTTATTAAGGTGCAAATTTAAGGCCACCTTAACTAAACAACCAATCAGAGAAGATTGATAAGAGTACTCCGCCGCTAGGTGTAACCTCCCTTACGTGATATCAGTGTTAACTTCACTCTTGTTTACTATGTTGTTTCGAGTGTTTTAAGTAGTTAAAGTGGCAATTACAGCTCTAGAACTATAAGAACATGATAATTGGAGTAGAAATCACTCAAAGTTGAATAGTGTGCAAACATTGTTAGTGTAAAAGAACAAACAAATGTATACAATGTTTCATCTAACCGATTTCAAAACAACTTCATGGATGCTTCAGGGTAACAATCAAAAATATTTTTATTATAAGATGAAAATGCAAATGAGAGTGAAAAAGTGTGATAAAACAATGTTAGGTAGTGTTAGTCCCAAATTTTATTTCTCTTGAGGTTAGCTTGGGGGATGAGAGACTGCAATATTCTTCTAATTAAGATGTTTGTGATTTACTATTGTATATTTATTATATATTTCTTAATATTCTTCAAAATATTCTTGGATGGTTTAGTTCCAACCTTCTTCATGAGAAGGAGTTGTAAATGTTAGATATGTGTTGGAAATGTGAAATATTAAAGCTTCAGTTTCCTTAATAAGTAAGGTGAAATTTATATGCAACAACTTCATATTCTTATATGAACTATTAAAAACTGATTGTTTACTTTAGAATGTTATTACTTTTGTATTATTATATTAATTATTGAAAAATCTTAGTGGATGTACATGTGTTTTGACATTTTATAAAAAATTTGTTTATTAGTGTGTATTATGATTCTTTTATTTATTTTTCATTTTTATATAATAATAAATAAAAGTTGTCTATCAATTTATTTCTGTTCTTTTTACATTTCTCTTACCACCCTTCCAAAAACTTTTTATACCAAACTTATCTAATTTCAACCAATTCCATGAAAGCCTTTTATGTAAAATAGACATAGATAAATAAATAAACTTTAAAAATGTTAAATTTGTACTCTTAAAATTACATTTAATTTTCTCAAATTGGATTCAGTCTATATTTCATATCAAGATTTCGTTTTGTCAATGAGTAATTGAAACTATCTTTACTATCAATAATTAAGATTATATTGCTCATTACAGTACTACTTGCAGAAGAAAAAAATGAATTCACTTAATATTCTTTCAGATGTTTATATCACCAACTAATCAAATATTTACAATTACAGCTCTAATACAGGCTACTGAAACATAATTAATGTTAAAGGTGTAGAAATGGAAAAGATTCAAAAGCATCTGCATCAAAATGTTTGTGATTAAAGTTGTACACTTAAGTAATACTATTAATATACTAAATAAGTATGCATTAATTGAAAATAATACATCTTTTGTTTTGATTTTTCTTATATGAAGAAATTATCTGTCTCTCATTGTGCCTAGTAATAAGAATGGCTACATATGAAATCATTTGATAAATATATAAAGGAGAAAAAAAGAAAAATATTTCACCAAGATTAAAATTTTTATTTCCCTTAAGAAGTGCAATAATATTTCACCGTCTTTGTTGTTTATACTTCATATAAGTAAAGTAAAAATTCCAAGAAGTCGTTTTGTTCTTAATAAACGGTTCTTTTAAATAAGTATTTAAGTCCTGATATTTGTTTTCTGTTTTTATTTATATTATTAAATAGTTAAGGAGAAGCTAAAGGTAGCTTATCACCTACCTTAGCACTAAGGAAGGAAAACAGATCAAATTTATAGGAACACCTTAGGATCTAAGGCGTCCTTAAAATAGGAAAGCGTAAAGGAACGTTTATAAAATGAAAATTGTGTTAAGGTTAGCTAAAGGTGTGCATTTTAAGGAAGCCTTTAGTAAAGCCTTCCTGAGGATCGTTCATAAATACGGCCCTAAGACTTAGGGCCTATTCACACTATCCGCTCCACTCTCGCTCCGCTCCCGGTCCGCTCCCGGTCCACTCTCGCTCTACCCCATTCACACTAGCGCTCCGCTCCCGCTCCACTCCCGGTCCGCTCTCCTAATGTCTTACCATATTCACACTATATAATTTTACACCGTTCAATTGTGAAAGGTTTAAGCTATTAAAGTCATTAATAATCGAAGTTGTCTGTATTCGGATTTTAATTAATGATTAACTTTCAGTTATTTAAGTATTAATTTATTCTTCAATTTTACGGCCAAAAAAAAAATCAATTTTTCGTTTGTAGAAATAGCTGGTAAGTGTACTTTTCTTGATGAAGAAGATAATATTATCAAAAAATATAATAAGAAGAATATATTGCAACACAATGATAATTAATAATAATAATTATAAATTAATTTAATTAATGGTGAAGAAATAATTTAAATTTTTTTCGGAATGTATTCGAATACGCTTGAAAATTTCAAGTTGAAATCGGCAAATGCTACAAATTTACCGATTGTGTTCTCTTCTTTTCCTGATTAATATTTTAATTATTTTTTGCTTTAATATATTTTTTTGTTAATGATCTGACATTTTTCATAATATACTGCATTTTTATTCTTTTCAAATTAAACGTTATTTTATAATAATAGCAATGATTATGTAGTCAATAAATAAATCGGTGACCATTTTTTACGAGTACATTAATTCATAGCAAAATATATCTCAAACATAACATGAATTTTTCACGTTGAAAAACCGCGCGTATTGTTGGTGATTTTTTTTTTTTTTTATCATTTCAAGCGTATTCTTACAATACATATAATTAATACATTCGGAAAAAAAATTTAAATTATTTCTTCACCATTAATTAAATTAATTTATAATTATATATATATATATATATATTTTTTTTTTTAATTTGAACTTTTTTGGCCGTAAAATTGATGAATAAATAAATACTTTAATAACTGAAAGTTAATTATTAATTAAAATCCAAATACAGACGGCTTCGATTATTAATGGCTTCAATCGTGAACGGTGTAAAATTATATAATGTGAAAAGACTTTAGGAGAGTGGAGCGGGAGTGGAGCGAGAGTGGAGCGGGAGCGGAGCGAGGCCGGACCTGTGCCAATATTGTGATTAACCTCTCTCTATTCCTCTGTAGAATAGTTTGCCAGTGAGACCGGACCTGGAGCGGAGCGGGAGCGGAGCGCTAGTGTGAATGGGGTAGAGCGAGAGCGGACCGGGAGTGGAGCGAGACCGGAGCGGTGCCGATAGTGGAATTCTCTGTCTATTTCTCTTTAGAATATTTGAGCGGACCGGGAGTGGAGCGGGAGCGGAGCGATAGTGTGAATCCGCCCTTAGGCTTATTGGCCCAGCCACTCGCTCCTTATATGTAGTCGTAGAACGAACCTTCTAGAAGGTTCGAGATCTTCGTGGAAGGTTCCACGCCTTCGTAAAAAAAGTCTAGACCCATCTACTTGCTCCAACGGTTTGTTCCGACCGCTACTTCGTTCCAACAAAAGATTTGGGATTTTAAACCATATGTTTTTTATTGGATTATCGATTTAACGTTACAAAAGGTAAGTGAAAGTAAAAATAAAAATAAAACAAAAAAAATTCAAAAGAGCTGGCAATAATTTATTTACTTCAGCGATGCCAAATGTTTTAGATTACAATGTTGTACGGCACCAGTGACAGCACACTGTTTTAAAAAAAAGCTGTCAGATTCCGATGTGCATCTTTACCATTAATAGTGAGTGCCCTATCCTTAAAATGCAATCGCCTTGAGCAATCTTACTCTGACAGTCTGCTAAGAAGGCAAACTGTATGGCTGAGGAGAAAATCCGGTAGAAGAATAAGAAATATTTACTTTTAAATGTAAAGAGTTAACTGTTCCATCAGTTAATCAGTCGATCCCTGAAAAAAATATATGTGGTGTTCAAGTTAATACAATTGTTATTTCCCTATTCACATATTACTATTACACTATTTTTATAAATTCCAAAAAATACATCTAATAAGCAGAATTTTATCGAATAAGGCTTATTTAAACTTTAAACATTTTTGTTGAAAAAAAAAAAAGAATGAAAAGTTGCATCCTTTTCAAATTCGTGTGAAAAATGCCGCGCATGGGTTGCTATGAGATCGGCAGAAAGCGGAAAGAATTGTGATTAGCCATGGTTAGTTTAACTCTATCGTACCATGGCAAGATCTTTTCTTTGCTATCACCGTAACTCTTACCAAATTTGTATAGTGTTACATTTACTCCAGATTTTTTAAATTTGCAATCTCATTGAGTCACAGCATTTTATTTTAGTTATTTTTTATACACAGTATTTTGCGTCAGTATTGCTAATTAATATCAGTTTTACTTTATTCTAAACTTAATAGTTAAGCAGTTGCATTCTGTAATTTTTAATTCACCATTGTATTTAAGTCCGTATGTACCGTTGTACTAATTGCAAACCTTTTTTTTTAACTGGTATTCAACTAATATTGTTTATTATATTAATACCAAAAGTTTGCCGGTTTAAATTAATTTTGTGGAATATGTTGCGGGTTTTGATTTCACATTTCAGTACATGAAACTATATCTTTTTTTTAATATTAAGTTATTATTTATTTTATTTGTTTAAGTAAATTAATCTTTTTTTCATAATTTTATTTATTTAAATGACAACGTTTAGGCCACATGGCCATCTTCTAGTCTCAATCTGCTTATTCTAGTAATTTGTCAATCTTAATTGTCTAGCAATGTTGTATACTATTGCTTCATTCAAATTTCAAAAAAAGAAAAGGATTCACAATTTTATGGTATTGTAAAAGTTTTTTAACAACTTAACTGAAAGAGTCCAACATTTTTTGGATCAAACAGGAGTTAAATGTTGGACCCTTTCAAAACTTTTTGACAATACCATAAAATGGTGAAACCTTTTCAAATTAATATAGGCAGATTGAGACTAGAAGTTGGCCGGGTGGCCGAAACGTTGTCATTTAAATGAAAAATAAATGAAATTATGAAAGAATAAGTTCTGGTGATTGCTTGGAAAACACTATACGTTTATAGACACAATTTTTTTTTAAAGTAAAGAAGGGCCAATTAAGAAAATGTAATTTTAGCGGCAAAACTGAAAGCATAGGGTATAAGATGAATGTGCAAAACAAAACACACCATTTATTGTTATATACATGCCCCATGCCATTAGAGGCATACTACATATAATACAAAGTGTCTTGGTTTTAATACTAATCAATATATATTATAAAGCAAAGTGTACAATGTGCGTGCCGAAAAGGCTCAAAAACGACTCAACGCACGTTTAAGAGAGTTATGTCAGCGTGTTGCTATAAAACCCATAACGGAGAAGAAGGTTTCTGTTTTTCTCTTAAGGGTGTAAAATTGAAGAGAAAAGGACTGGAATTTTAAGACTCTCGCACCATTTAATTAGCCTCTCTGAGATTGAGATACAAGGTTATGAATGAAAAATGTAGTTCGAGCTCCAGGCTACCAGGAAGCGCTAGGGTGCGTTTCTCTCAATGTTTATTGTTCATTCATTCCGTTCAGTTTGTTGTTTAAGGTTATCTATTTTATCAGCTGTTCTTATTAAATTACTAAAAAATCAAGCGAAAATAATTAGTTTCGCCTTTTTTTTCAAATAATATAATGATTTTACATATCTGCAATCAATTAGAAAACCGATTGGATACCTTACAAAATAAATTTTCTCATGAGAAGGTTAATTGATTAACACATTACATTTAATCAATATATAACATATACTTAAGTAAATGCATGCAATACATAAGTATTTAATGCAATATGAGTGAACATTTTTTATTAGTAGAGTGAGCGAATAAAAACAGACATAAAACAAAAAAGAAGAGCTCTATTGACTGATTATAAATCGAAAATAAAAAAATGTTCTTATTGTATGTAATTATAAAAAAAATTTTTTTTTACTATGTATGATGAGCATTCCATTTGACAAAATGACTAATTCCAATTACAACATTTTTTCAGTAAGATTTTATCATCCCTCATAGTTCTGGATAAAAAGGAATATGATGAAAAAATTTTGCCCTCATGATATTTTGGTTTTTACTTTGTAATAGTAGGCGCATAGTCCGGCCAAATTACGGGGAGGGGGATATCTTAAGGGAGGTTGAACTGAAGAAAGGTCTTAAAAAAAAAGTTTCAATGAATCTTCGGTAGATTTTAAACTTCTCGATCTAAAAGGCCCATCACAGTAGTCGACGCTTAAGTTATACTCGAAATATAGTTTTTTTAACTAATAGATTTAACTATTATCTAATAACTTATTATCTGCTGACTGCTTGGAATGCGCTTATAGGATTCAGAATCATAGAAAACACCAAAAACGATGCATGACTCGACAAAGTTGCAGCATAATTAATTGTTCATTCACCATTTTCAACCCCCTTTAAAGTATATAGGGTTCCTTATTTGGGCGAACTCTGCAGATCTCGAATCTTAATATTGATACCGTGTTAAAAGTTTCAAGAAAGTGCTAATTTATTTCTATATTTTCTTTAAATTTAAAGTTTTTCTGTTATAAAAACTACCACACAACTACCGGAGCGAAGCCGGGCACCCAAGCTAGTTAAATATAAAACTTTAAGAAATTATGAATTCAATTACAAAAAAAAATCAAATCTGGTGCGTGCGCGCAACACACAACTTTCACTTACCAACTTACTTAGATAAGAAATTAATGTGTTTCGTTAATTACCTCTTCTCAAAGTTATAAATTTTTCCTCATTCATTTCTTTTTTTTTTTTTCATTTGCTCAAAAAAAATACACTAATTTCGTTTATTAAAAAATAAAAGTTTTTACTTTTAATAATTCGGCAATGCCAGCATAATACTCCAAGTCGTCTGATTTTATAATTCTCTATGTACTTGTTGAATATTTCATTAAGTTCACATGAAACAAATAATTTTCATTATTTAACATGTAAATGAAATAAATGAACAGAACATGTTTAATTATAATTGGTTTGTCATTAAAGGCGTACTGCGCATGCGTGAGCTCAAGGTGTTTTATGAATTGACGGAATATTTTTCTTTTTTTCTCCTGTATATTTTACTTGATTTTTTCATATATCATATTCTATAAAGAAATTTATAGAGGGAACAAGTGCCAGATAAAAATGGGTCAATCGTTAACAAGAGAATTTCAAAATGGAAAGGGACTACTCCAAGGATGCTGCATGTCCCCCACGTTATTTAAAATTTACCTGGACGAATGCCTAAAAGGTTGGATAAGGAAATGCGGTAAGATGGGCATCGAATTAGGACAAAAAAATCTGTGCCATTTACTGTTTGCGGATGATCAGGTACTGATCGCTCAAGACGAAGAGGACATAAGTTACATGTTTAGGAAAATATTAGATTATTATGAAGAGGGAGGCCTGAAAATAAACTTTGATAAAACCCAATATATGTGCACAGAGAATACGAACAGCACTGACGCAACATTGTGCAGACTGAAAAAAGTTGAAAAGTTTTGCTATTTGGGATCCATAATTGAAAATAATGGCAAAGTAGAAGCAGAAATTCAAAAAAGGATCACTAATGGAAAAAAAGCAATAGGGATGCTGAATTCTGTTCTATGGAGCCCAAATATTCTAATAAAAACCAAAAAGCTCATATACAAAGCTCTGGTAGAAAGCCTGATGTTGTATGGGTCAGAAACATGGCCACTTAGTATGACTGAGGGAAAAAAATTCCTTTCAGTTGAAATGGACTTCTGGAGGAGATCAGCGAGGATATCCAAAATAGAAAGGATCAGAAATGAAACCATAAGGGATAGACTTGAAGTTAAAAATAATATCCTCGAAGTGATCGAAGAAAGAAGACTAAGATGGTATGGCCATGTGAGGCGGATGGACGAAGGGCGACTACCTAAGGTCATTATGGAATGGGAGGCAGAAGGTAGAAGAAGAAAAGGAAGACCTCCAGTGAAATGGAAAGATAGAGTGGCTGAGAGTATGGCTGGTAGGGGATTGTCGGAGGAAGATGCGATGGACCGACGCAGATGGAGGGAGATCTTGGAACAGGAGTTTGGTTGAGGAAACCTTCTTAATGAAGAAATTCCTGAAAAAAAAAAAAATATTCAGCCATTTCTTATTTTTAGGCGTTCTGAGAGACAGTTAATTTCGCAATATAAACTAAAACAAAGGTACTTTTATAGGAAAACAAAAAAGGCCCCTTCCCCATTTAGCCCCCTCAGAAAATTTTAATACTGATAAAACTTACCTGATATTATTAAGCACCTAATTTTCATTGAACGTGACGAATTTTATCAAAATCATTAAAGCCGTTTTTGAGATCATCGAAAAAAAGGTAAACATTGGAAAAAAGTGATTAAATAAAGTGCCCCCTCCGTTTGACCAATTTTGATAAAATGTTGGCTGTCACATCTTTGATATATACGTACGTCAAATACCCAGTCAAAATCTTTATCAAAACATTTAAAGCCGTTTTTGAGTAAATAAAAAAAAAAACATGGAAATGATACAAAATTTATTAAGTAAAGTCCCCTCTCCGGTTGATCAAATTTTTACAGTCATATCTCGGGTATATCAATACATCAAATACTTAGTTTAATCCAAATCGTTAGAGCCGTTTTTTGAAAAAATCGAAAAAAAACATAAAAAGTTACTAAATAAAGTACCCCCACCCTTTGACCAATTTTGATGAAATTTTTGCTGTCACATCGCGGGCATATAATATACATACACTAAATACCCAATTTCAGTTTCGCACGGTTAATATTTTTTGAGCTAGTCTGTTCACACACAGACCATTTCGCGTAAACGTGTATTTCCGTTGAAAACCGGAAGTCGAAATTTTTCACCATCGCAATACTTCTACTTACTATATATTTCATATATTGGTAAGTGAAAGTAAAAAATCTGGTGCGATGCGCGCAACACACAACTTTCACTTACCAACTTACTTAGATTAGAAATTGCCATTTCTATAAATAATGTGTAAAAGATGACTTGATTTTGATTAAAAATGATTAATTTAATCAAAACAATTAAAGCCGTTTTTGAGATATTCGAAAAAAATGTAAAAATTGGAAAAAGTTTTGAAATAAAGAGCCCCCTGCGTCCGACCAACACACGCACGCACGCACGCGCGCGCGCGCACGCACACACACACACACACACACACACACACACACACACACACACACACACACACACACACACACACACACACACACACACACAGACCATCGCGGGACTTGGTTAATTGGACTTAGGGGACCCCAAAACGTGTATTTTCGTATATATGTATTTATTAACTATATATATATATATATATATATATATATATGTATTTTCGGATGAATATTAATATTATCACGCATAATTTGGTGTTCGTGGCAGTCAGTATCAGACCTGTCATTTTGTATCATGTCATTCAAAATTTTCGTTAGAGTTTCGCGTGTGTCTGTTGTATATTGACCCTCGTTATTAATTACAGTTTGAAGTAATGTCACATATTTCAGTTTGTTTGCCGCAAATTTGTATGGCCAGCTCCACGCTGTACAGTTTGTCGTGAAAGTTTTCAAAGATTCAAATTTTGATTGTTTGGTCAATTTCTCGTATTTCTGTTTACTTTGTAAGTACTCTCGTCTTCTTGTCTCTTTTTCATCAGTTTTTGTTTTTTGGTAAATTTTTCGTAGTCGGTTAGTCTGTCTGCGTAACTTCGTTAAGCTCATCGTTCCCACCAAGGCACCGCTCGATGATTTTCTTTAATATTTCTATTGCTTGATTTTTTCATTGTCATATTGCATGCCTTAATGATCGATCTGGTTAATTTAGAAGAAATAACGTCAGTCGGGATATGTGCCATTGCAGTTAGTATCCTGTCTTCAATTTCTGTAAAATCACATGGTTGCGAGTTTTTTTTGTAATAGAAAATGTTTTTTTAATTGAAATCCCAAATTAATTTTGAATCTGTCCCAGTCAGCTTTATTTGTAAGGAATACGAAATTATTTCCGTATTCTTTTATTTGGCTGTAATTTTTCGTATGTAGTTCGTAAGTTATAATATTGTGATCCGAGAAATCAGTTTCAGCAGAAATAGTCCAATTACGTATGTGGTAGTCAGGATAGATTTGTGCGTTAAGTAAAGTCAAGCCTATGTTGCTTTTACCCATTTCCCCATCAAAAGTATTCATTTCCGAATTTATGTTTGCCAATATACTAATTGCCATGCTAAATCGTGAGTCATGATAATATTTCTAATTCAAAGCCCCTAAAGTCCGTTTTTTTGTCATACCAGAACTTTGATCGTGCGTTACAGTCCATACTGATAATGATATTTCTATCTTATTGATTAAGCAGAATTTTAGCCAATTTATCTAAATCTGTATTGATACGATTATTTCTACCAAAATACGCACTAATAACTATGAATTTAAATTTACCAATAGTAACCTCAACGCAAAGTCTGAATCAGAAAGTTGGGCAACTAAGCAACAATCAAATTTTTTTGTTAGTAACTACAGCTAATTACTACAGATAATTAGGGGTTACCTGTGATGTAGTGGTTAGCATGGCAACCTACAATACTAAAGGTCGCGGGTTCGATTCCAACGGTGACCCTAGGATTTTATAATGGGAGTAAAAAATCCTTAGCTATGCCGTCCCTCGGATAGGACGTAAAATGGAGATCCCGAGCCTGTACGATGTCAGGTACTCGTTAAAGATCCCTATCCTAATTATACCTGGATAGGCAAAATTTAGGACTCCCACTGTAGCATCGTCCGCTTAGCCTAAGTAGCATAAAAATGGACATTAAACAAACAAACAGTAACTACGATACACGCTCTTGGGTTATAGTTATGTGATAGTGATTGAAAAACATTATAACTATTATAAATGATTACAATCTCTGCATTTTAGGTTTTGAAATTTACAGTCATTAACTTGGTGGTCTTCTCCACAGTTTGAACAAGCCACCGTGCCGCGACAATCCCTGCTGTCTTGGTGGAATTTTAAACATTTGCTACATCTTCTAATTCTAAAGTAGTCCTCAATGAAAACCTTTTGGTGCCCAAGACTTATCCTGTTGTGAAGTAGCAATTCCCTGGTGGCGGCGTCCACTTCGGGAATTATTTCTTCTCGACGTCAGTACCAAAATAGGACGAATCTTCTCCCTACTTAGGGCTATGTCTTCATCGAATCATCGATTCAATCCAATCGAAATGAAGGTGGGGATTAAAAACCTTACATCAGCCAAAAACGGTCTCCTTATCGTTGAAACTGAAAACAAAAACGACCTTCTTAAAATACACCAAAAAATAGAAGAATCACAATTACCTCTCAAATCTAAACCCATACAAAAATTAAAACCCACAATAATCATAAAGAATGTTCCTATTGAAGCAAATAAACATAACCTCACTAATACTATTCGATCCCAAAACGAAGAGCTTGGAATCTCAGAAGACGAAATTACTACTGCATTTATTATAGAATCAAAACATAATAAGGAGCGTAGGCATGCTGTACTACACATTTCTTCAGGAGCGAGGAAGATCCTGCTCAACTCCCGACTGAAGCTGTTCTACAGCATCAGCTCGGCGGAGGACTACCTATCTCTTCGTCGCTGCGGACGCTGTTCAAGGTTCAACCACAGTACCAATAAATGTGAAGCTACGATCTATACCTGCCCGTTCTGCTCGGAGGGACACCAATCCAGAGACTGCCCAAACAAGGAGAAAAAGGAGGAGCATATGTAAATGCATTAATTGCATTATCTTCATTAAATACTGCAAAGCGTATAGCAAGTGTTTCCCTTTCCTTATTTAGTAACATGTGCCCTACTCAAAAAATCTTCCTCAATAGGCTAATTCAAAATACTGACTATGACTAACTAATATGGGGCCAATAGACTGGATAACTGTTTTAATAGAATCTTTATAGTTTATTCCTTAGATTTTGTGTAACAGATCTCATATTTCATTATAACCAAGTTAACCTCTCTCAACTTTCAGCATTCGATCAATTAAATAGAAAACATAAAAACACATGTTCAACTGTCTGCCTAACCTCATTGTCATACTATGGAAATATTTATTTATACTATCGAAAATCTACAAATTGCGTTAATCAATTCTTTATTATACACTTTATTCTGGCTATAATCCGTGGATTACACCCAGAGATTAGTGGTCATAAATTTGAAAACAAAATTTAGTTATATCTACTAGTTTTACCAGAAACGAAATTCATTCGGCTAATTTAATATTATCGATATATCTTATACAGTCACCCTATTTTTATTTTTATTTGTCATTATAAATACTGTAACTAATAGTAACTACCAACTTAATTTCGCTCAACTAAACGTTAAACACAGCAAATTGGCCACGGAACTATTGTCAAACTCTATTGAACAAAACGGTATTGACATTGCAATTATCCAAGAGCCATATTTAGGTAAAAAATTATCTAATTTGAAATACACAACGTACCGAGGAGATAAAAATGACTCCCGCTCTCAAATAATCATAGCAAACAAAAACATCAACTCCATCATGCATACTGAATATTGTAATAGAGATTTAACAGTTGTAGAGGTTAAAGTTAACTACCAATCATTCATAGTTATCAGTTCCTATTTCGATATTACGCGAGATATTAATATCGATATCATTAAACTCGAACGAATTCTAAATATTTTTGCTGATAAAAAAATTATTATAGGAATAGACAGCAATGCGAGATCAACGTTGTGGTACGACAATATAACAAACTCTCGTGGACGTTGCTTAGAGGCATTTATTGTAACTAACAACTTATACATTCTAAATCAAAACCAAAACCTGCCCACATTTGACGGAGCCAATGGATCTAATAATATTGACCTTACTTTGATAACAACCAATCTAATAAATGAAGTAGGGCATTGGAAAATTAAAACAAGCGAAAATTTTTCGGATCACCTTACACTAGAGTTCCAAATTAATCTTCATAAATCCAACTATCATACAACAAATATCACCGGGATCAAATACAAATATAATGATAATGACCTAAAAAACTTCGAATTAACATTCACAAATGAAATTCGCCAAGAATTCCATATTAGTGGGGAAATAGGAATAGATTCAGCAATCACACAAATTTTAAATGATGATAATCTAGAAGCAGTTATAACTAAATTTTCCAAAACTATTACAAAGTCATGCAACAAATCGTTCAAAGTATACAACCCAAACTATAGAAGCAACAAAAATCTAAAATATAAACCAAAACCTTGGTGGGATGACTCGCTTACGCCATTAAGAACTAAAACGAACAAATTACGAAAAACGTATCAAAAGACAAAAGGAAATGACGATTTAAAACTATCTAGGAAAAACGATTATTTAGACAGCAAACGCCTTTACAAAAATGCGATTAGAAGGAACAAGATGAATGCGTGGAAGGAATATTGTAGTAATATCGATCCTCTAAATCCGTGGGGCTGGCCACATAAGTTTTGAAATGATAAACTTCCTAAGAAGTTGGCGATAAACACGCGACAAAAGGAAGACGGAACTTTCACTACTTCCTTTAATGATACTTACGAGTATATTTGAACACTCTAATCAAAACAGACAACCCTCTGATAGACACAGATGAGCACAGACTCCGCAGACTTGATATCACTAAAGATCCAGTTGCTCAAAAGACCCTTTAACCGACGAGGAAATTCATACGGTTATAGATAGTTTAAAAAACAAAAAATCGCCAGGATTGGACGGCATTGCAGGAGATATCTTTAAACGAATTTTTATTCAACTTCCGAAATTCATATCTGCCCTGTACAAAATATGCTTTGAATTATGCATATTTCCGAAGCAATGGAAAAACTCGAAACTGATCCTGATAAACAAAATAGGAAAACCGAATGTCTCAATGACCTCTATAAGACCGATATCACTGATTCCTACAGCAGGGAAAGTTTTAGAGAAACTAATATATAATAGGCTTTCTCATTATATTTATTCCAATAACCTAATGCATCCCAACCAGTTTGGTTTTAGACCGCAAAAATCAACAGTGGATGCTCTGACAAAAGCGTTGTCATTTATAAGAGACTCAGTTACAGCCAAGTCTCATGCAGCGATGATCTCTCTGGATATAAAGGGTGCATTTGATAACGCCTGGTGGCCATCAATTCTATAGGCATTGAAAAAAATACAATGCCCACTAAACATATATCGACTAATTAAACACTTTTTTCAGGATCGCACTACATACTTAACCATGGGGACAATAACATTAAAAAAATGACAGACCTTAGGCACCCCTCAGGGCTCAAGCATCTCACCTATATTGTGGAACTTAATTGTCAATGATTTGCTAGAACCAGATTTTCCTACCAATACCGATATAATAGCTTTTGCAGATGATTTAATAGTTCTAATTAGATCAAAACACCTTAATGAACTCCAAATCTTAGCCAATTATGTGACGCCATTGAAATGCTTGGGCTCATAAGCACAAATTAACTTTCAATAATGACAAATCTAATTACATAATTTAAAAAATCTGGTGCGTGCGCGCAACACACAACTTTCACTTACCAACTTACTTAGATTAGAAATTAATGCGTTTTGTTAATTGCCACATCTCAAATGAACAGAACGGCTTTAATTATGAACAATGGCCTGTCATTAAATGCGTACTCCGCATGCGTGGGCTCAACGAGTTTTATGAGTTGACTGAATATTTTTCTTTTTTTCTCCTCTTTATGTTTTCTTTATTTTTATCATATCTCATATTTAGCCATTTCTTATTTTTAGGCGTAACGAGAGACAGTTAATTTCTCCATATAAACAAAAACAAAGGTACTTTATAGGAAACAATACCTGACCCCATATAAACCCCATCAGAACATTTTAATAATGCTAAAGCTTACCTGATATTAAAGAACATAGGAATATCAAATTTCATTAAAAATGGCGAATTTGATAAAAATCGTTAAAGCCGTTTTTGAGATCATCGAATAAAAAGTAAAAATTGGAAAAACATTAGGAAATAATGTGTCCCCTCCGTTTGACCAATTTTGGTGAAATTTTGGCTATCACATCATTGGCATATACATACATCAAATACCCAGTTTGATCAAAACCGTTAAAGTCTTTTTTGAGTAAATAAAAAAAACACGTGAAAATTATACAAAATTTATTAAGTAAATTCCCCCCTCCGGTTGATCAATTTTGATGAAATTTCGGCTGTCGCATCGCGGTCATATATATACATCAAATGCCAAGTTTCATCAAAATCCTTAAAGCCCTTTTTGAGTAAATAAAAAAAAACACGTGAAAATGGGAGAACATTTATTAAGTAAAGTGCCCCCTCTAATTAATAAATTTTGATGAAATTTTCACAGTCTTATCTTGGGCATATAGATAGATCAAATACTCAGTTTAATCAAAATCGTTAGAGCCGTTTTTGAGAAAATCGAAAAAAACCTAAAAAGTTATTAAATAAAGTACCCCCTCCCTTTGAGCAATTTTGATGAAATTTTTGCTGTCACATCACGGGCATATAAATACACTAAATACCCAATTTCAGGTTCACACGGTTTATAGTTTTTGAGCTAGTCTGTTCACACACACACACACACACGGACACACAGACACACACACACACACACACACACACACACACACACACACACACACACACACACACACAGACCATTTTGCGGGACTTGGTTATTTCGACTCAGGGGACCCCAAAACGTGTATTTCCGTTGAAAACCGGAAGTCGAAATTTTTCACGATCGCAATACTTCCACTTACTATATATTTCATATATAGGTAAGTGAAAGTAAAAAAAAAAAGGGAAACACCAGATATTAACATATGGGTACAAAATAAATTGATAAAAAGGGTAAACTCGCTGAAATACCTAGGTGTTACGTTAGACCATAAACTAAGACTTTATTACAAATTACTACGGCTTATTCAAAATTTATGTATTGCTGCTCGTAATTTATGGGGACTATCAACACAAGCACTACACGTACTGTATAAAGGAGCTGTACTTCCATCACTAACTTACGCAATCAATATTTGGCAAACTGGATTAGACCGCAAACACAACCTTACAAAACTCCAGAGAATTCAAAGGCTGATGGCTTTAAAAAAATAATAAAGGGCTTTAAGACAGTTTCCCACAATGCAGCTTGCTTGCTAGCAAAAATTGTGCCCATCGACCTCATTAGGAAACAATACTTACTTACTTAGTCGATCCCCCATCTACCGCTGTTGCAGTGTTGGGGTTCCTTTACAGAGCCTAGACTATAGATCTCGGTCCTGAGCCAATTCTCTCCTTCTTCTCCACTACATTTCCCTGCTTTCCATTGCCTCCCTTATGCCTTCTTCCCATCTTCTCCTCGGCCTTCCTCTCGGTCTACGACCTTCTACCCGAGTTTCATAAGTGGCTTTAGCTATTCTGCTTTCATCGATCCTCATGACGTGTCCGTACCATCGGAGTTGATTTTCTTCTATCACAGTTCGTACCGGTTTTACATTTAGATTTTTCCTTATCGTTGTGTTCCTGATACGATCTCTTCTCGTTTTTCCTTCATTTCTCCGGAGCATTCTCATCTCGGCACTCTGTAGTAGACTTTGGTGCTTTGTTGTAAGTGTCCACGATTCACTGGAGTACGTCAAGATTGGTATGAAAGTATTCTTGTATATGGCCACCTTTGTTCCAGTTGATACTTCTCTCCTGCCAAAGAAGCCCCTTTTAACAGAATTGAAGAACCTTCCAGCCGAACCTATTCTCTCTCTGATCTCCTTATCTATAAACCCATTCTCTGTTAGGTGTGCTCCTAGATATTTAAAGCTATCCAACTGTTCTATAGATTTGCCGTGTATGCGGACTATACGTAAGTTATGATCCCGGAGCTTTCCAATCCTCATAACTTTTGTTTTAACCTAATTTATATGCATATTGATTTTAGCAAGCTCATATTTCAGAATCGTTATGTTGTATTGGAGATCTCTGCCATCTTTCCCAAAGACCACCAAGTCGTCTGCTCATTGGGCTTAGGTTTCGATTGCCGAGGTGGAATCCTCTTATTTTAGGTTCGGCTTTCTTCAGAGCTGAGTCGAGGAAAACAATAAACAGGAGAGGGCTGAGACAACATCCTTGTCGTATACCGCTATCAGTTTCGAATTCCGTTGAGGTGCAATTGGACGTTCGGACTATGTTTTTATTTCTTTTATAAAGACTTTCTATTGCCATTCTTAGTCCCATCTCCTCCTAGGCCTTGGCTACATCTTCTTTTCTTGCTTGATCGAAGGCTTTAGACAAATCCACAAAACAGCAGCTAACTTCCTTCCCCTTTTCGATCAGTTTTTCGGATATTTGCTTCATGGAGAAGATAAGGTCCTGGGTACTTTTGTGGTTGCGGAATCCATACTGCTCCTCATCTAAGCTACTATCGACCCTTATTCTTAATCTTCTTTCAAGAATTCGTGCGTATATCTTGCATGGAACACATAGTAGAAAAATTCCTCTGTGGTTCTCGCATCTTCGGTTATCTCCTTTCTTGAATATCGGGACAATGGTAGAAACTTCCCAATCTTTCGGTATCTTTTTCTTCATCCAAATCAAGTTTATAAGATAGAGAAAAACTTTCCTTCCATGTTCTCCCATTTATCTGAGCATTTCAGGAGATACCTATACCATCTCTGCCTGCAGCTTTTCCCAACTTCATGTTTAGTATAGGCGGGCGCAATCGACTATAGGGTGCGCTAGTAATTTTGCAAAATGTCGGAAAGAACGGGGATAGACATAGTTGATGTGATAGAGATAATTGGTAATTTTAAAAGACCATTAATTGAAGGGCAGGCTATCCTTGATGCAAACCACATAATTACATGTGGAATAATATCTAAAAGTAAAAAAACAGTTATTTTACAAGCCTTGTGCTTACAAACTAACAATCTTAAAGGACTGCCCTATCAAATAAAAGTGGAAATCAAATGTTTAATTTTTTTAATTTTTTTATAATGTGGCATTAAAAAATACACACAGCCCTAAATTTTCACCCTTCTATCACCGACCCCTATTTTTATATAGTTATTTTAGTAATACATTGAGCGCCAAGCGGTACGATCGTATCGCTGTTGGACTATTGGCTGGGGCCGAGGAGGTCCCGAGGTACCCCCCGCTCCCGCAAGCTAAAAGGTTGTTCTGGGCTAGGGGCCCGCCCGCCGAGGGTGATTTCAAGGCGTATGGGACAGCTCCGGCCCCGAACAATTCGCCAATGCAATTTTTTTTGTTTTTTTTTATTTGGGGGTGCAAGGAGAAGAAGAAGAGGTCTGAAGGCCAAGCAGCCAAGAGCAAAACTGAGGGATGGAGATGAAAGGGACAGGAAGAAGTATGGTCATAACCGGACATCCCCAGGGGGCTACTACTTCAGGTAGCGGGCTATTACCCTGGGGCCGGGCGGTACGTACGTACCTCTCTCAAAATTATTGGAAATGGCCAAAATTAAACTCCCCCTATCTAGCAATTTTAGCGAGTAGTAGCGGGAGGTGGACAAATTTTGTCCAATTTTTGGTATTTATTGACATACGTCAATTTTAAATTATTATATATTAATCTAATCTTAATTTGTGGGTGACCACCATTTTTAAATAATTTATTTTTTGAAGAGAAAAGATTTGGCTCCGCCGGGAGTCGAACCCGGGTCTCCCGCGTGACATGCGCGGATGCCAACCACCACACCATCAGTGAAGAGGAAGGATTGGCTCTACTTGGGGCCGAGCTCTGTGGTGCAGAGGTTAACATCCGCGCATGTCACGCGGGAGACCCGGGTTCGACTCCCGGCGGAGCCAAATCTTTTCTCTTCAAAAAATAAATTATTGTAAAATTAAAGGTTATAAATTAGGAAACAATTCTTCGGCCCCATGCAAAAATACGTCATCTTTTCCATGGCATTCAACGTGTTAATCATTTTTCATCCCGCTCGATAACTGATCAATGATCACTTGGTAAGTTATCCCCGCCAGTTGAGCCTAACATTTAATTGAAACATTTACATGGTAACATTCTATCAATGTCATTTTGTCACCCGTCGTAACAAATTGTAAATAATCCGCATATGCTTATAACGGAGTTTATCATTTAAAATGAATAGAACTATAAACAGTGATGTGCAGAATTTACTATACTATGATGAGTAAGTTTGAAGAAAAACAAAAGGAGCAGCAAGATCTTTTAGACAAAAAACAGTAATATTTACTTGCGATAACGAGATTTTTAGGTCAGTTTACCAGAAGAGTTTTGGTACAAATACATCGTCATGACATTACAGCACGTGTGTTCAGACAAAAGTCTTTAATGAGTTTCATTACTAAATTACATGTATTCGGTCCCACACGTTGCTGGTTGTATTCGATTGAGTGGCAAAAGAGAGGATTACCTCATGCACACATTTTGCTTTGGTTAATTGACAAAATCCGTCCTGAAGAAATCGATAATATAATTTCTGCGGAAATTCCAGATCCGTCTACTGACCGATTGCTGTTTGATATTGTTACAGCAAACTTGATTCATGGCCCATGCGGCACTTTTAATCGTTCATCGCCTTTCATGGCAGATGGAAAATGTAATAAAAATTTCCCTAAAGATTTCTCTAACGATACGATCACAAATGTCGACGGATATCCAATATATCGTCGAAGAAATCCCGATAATGGCGGACGATCATTTATTAAAAACATCAGTAACACAGACATTGACATTGACAATCGTTGGGTGGTGCCATATTCGTCTCTGCTGAGCAAGACGTACAATGCTCATATTAATGTTGAGTTCTACAGTTCTCTGAAGAGCATCAAATACATTTGCAAGTATGTCCATAAAGGAATGCTCCTCCAGTGAATAAAAACGATGAAATAACGCTCAACCAAATTGGTCGGTCATCAGCTCCAATGAAGCTGTTTGGCGCATCTTTGTTTTCCCAATTCATGAATGGGATCCAGCAGTTGTTCAGTTAGCCGTCCATCTTGAAAACGGTCAGTGTATATTTTTCACGAACGATACAGCGATTGATCGTCCTATAAATCCACCAAAAACTACTCTCACTGATTTTTTTTAATGGTGTAATCGTGCGGATGGTTTTTGGTGCCTTTGCACGAAAATTACTCTATTCACAAGTACCACGCTATTACACATGGGCTCAAATAAAAAAATGGACGCCCCGCAAGCAACGCTCACCGCAAGCTGCATTGATAAATGTCTCAATTTATTCAAATCAAACACCTTGGGGCGAGTATTTACAGTCAATCCAAGGCTGACTGAGTGCTTTTATCTTCGACTGTTGTTGGTTAATGTTACTGGCCTATTGTCATTTCTAGATGTACGTAAAGTGAATGGGTAACAGTATCCAACGTATAAAGATGCATGCCTTGCACTCGGCTTGCTGGAAGACGAAAGCCAGTGGGAATGTCAGCTTGCTGAAGCAGCATTGAACTGTACTGCAATACAAATTCGTCTACTATTCGTTTGATTGTTGACTATATGTTTCTCAGCCCGAGCAGAGATATTGTGGGATAATCACAAAGATTTAATATTGAATCAACATCGTACACGGTGCAACGATCTAGCGATAACATTCAGCGACGCTATGTACATTGAAGCATTGATTCCTATTAAGGATCTTTGCATTAGCATTGCCAACTTACGTTTAAGTCATTTCGGCATGAATTCGCCAAATCGAAATGCATCTGATTTAATGAACGCAAACGGAAATGAAATTTTCCTCTCTACCTAGAACAGGAAGAAATAAAATAACAGGAACACATGAGGATAAGTTTTTGGTGAGATGATCTCTTTAGAATTGCAAGAAAACATCGAAACAGCTGGCTGAAGAGATGAAAACCTTGTTTTCTGTTGAAATTTCTGCTCGGACAGTAAAAGAAGACTGGGAGACAATGGATCTGAAAGGCTGTAAGGCTAGAAAGAAACTCTGGCTTAGTGAAATCAATCTCAAGAAGAGGCTTACCTGGGCAAAATTTCATCAAAAACTGGACTGCTCAAGACTGAGCAAAAGTGGTTTGGTTAGATGAAAGCAACTTTACGGTAAATAAATTTATGTAAATTCAAATTAAAAATTGCCAAAATTTCCTAAAATCAATGCAGAATATACAAATATAGTTATTTTTAAAAATTCATAAAAATATCGAATTTTGTAGAGATTTTCGGAACTCCTGGTGCTGTTTTCGTACGAAGAAGGGAAGGCGAAGCCTATTATCCAGATTGTGTTGTCCATACTGTGAATCACGGTGGAGGAAATATAATGATTTGGGGATGATGGGGGGGCTTTAGTTTTTGGAGAAATGTTTTTATGTGAAGAAAGAATGAAGCGATGCCTACATTTCCATGTTATATCAAATTTTGAAGCCTTCGTTTGAAAAAATATTTATACCAGATCATAGAAAAAACATTGTTTTTCAACAGGATAATGCTCCATGCCACGTTTCAAGCATAAGTAGAGATGGTTCGAAAAACAACAACATTAAGGTGCTTGACTGGCCTCCTCAGTTCCCAGACAACAAACCCATTGAGCAAATAAGGTATAAATGAAAAATTCAGTTGGTAAACGTAGCCCTACAAAAAAAGACACTTATTTTAGTATTTAAAAGAAGAGTGGGAAAAATTAGTCAAAGACGTCTATTCAAAACTTGTGAATTCTATGCCAAAAATCAAAAGTGAGGTGATAAAAGCCAATGGCTTGATGACCAAATATTAATTTGACTTTGCTTTATCTTTGAATAAAGTATGTTATGATAGTAGATGTTCTTTCTTCCCTCTTTACATTTTTTTAAGAAAATACATATGTGCCTTATACTTCTAGCCAAGGCTGTATACCATATATATATATATATATATATATATATATATATATATATATATATATATATATATATATATATATATACACACACACAATCATAAATATATTATTCATTTTCACTTTCACTTACCTATATATTAAATATATAGTAAGTAGAAGTATTGCGATCATAAAAAATTTCGACTTCGACAAATTCGAAGTCCCGCGAAATGGTCTGTGTGTGAGTGAGTGTGTGTGTGTGTGTGTGTGTGTGTGTGTGTGTGTGTGTGTGTGTGTGTGTGTGTGTGTGTGTGTGTGTCTGTGATAACAGACTAGGTCAAAAACTACAAACCGTGCGAGCCTGAAATTGGGTATTTAGTGTATGTATATGCCCGCGATGTGACAGCAAAAATTTCATCAAAATTGCTCAAAGGGAGGGGGTACTTTATTTAATAATTTTTTAAGTTTTTTTTCGATTTTCTCAAAAACGGCTCTAACGATTTTGATTAAACTGAGTATTTGATCTATTTATATGCCTGAGATATGATTTCAATATATTATTCTTTTTATATTTTAATTTCATCAAAATTGATCAACCGGAGGGGGGACTTTACTTAATAAATTTTGTATTATTTTCAAATGTTTTTTTTTATTTACTCAAAAACGGTTTTAACGATTTTGATCAAACTGGGTATTTGATGTATGTATATGCCAAAGATGCGATAGCCAACATTACATCAAAATTGATCAACCGGAGGGGGGACTTTGCTTAATAAATTATGTATCATTTTCACGTGTTTTTTTTATTTACTCAAAAAAGGCTTTAACGATTTTGATCAAACTGGGTATTTGATGTATGTATATGCCAAAGATGTGATAGCCAACATTTCATCAAAATTGGTCAAACGGAGCGGGCACTTTTTTCGTAATTATTTTTCCAATTTTTACCTTTTTTTCTATGATCTCAAAAACGGCTTAAGCGATTTTTATCAAATTCGTCATGTCTGATGAAAATTAGGTGTTCTATAATATCAGGTAAGCTTTATCATTATTAAAATGCTCTTAGGGCCCTTTTTTGGGGGGGAGGGGGGGGGGGGTTTGGGGCCTTTTTTGTTTGTTTGTTTCCTAAAAAGTAACTTTTTTTTTGTTTATATGAATAAATTAACTGTCTCTGGTTACGCCTAAAAATAAGAAATGGCTAAATATGAGATATGATAAAAGTAAAGAAAACATAAAGAGGAGAAAAAAAGAAAAATATTCAGTCAACTCATAAAACTTGTTGAGCCCTTAGTTTATATTTTGCCCTGATGATGACCTGAAAGTCAGGTCGAAACGTCGGCAACATATATATGTTATTTCACATAGAGTGTTTCATTCCCATGAAATGGAATTGTTCCCCAACCATTTCCATCACATATTCTTCAACGGTCAACTAATTACCTTCATCATTCTTTAATTTTTTATGTTTAAGAATTTTTTTTTCCATGATGAAAAAAAATCTCTCTAATATTTATGGTATCATCCGATTCCGTATAAAATGCAGTATTAATGAATACATTTTGAAAGCTTCAGTTCTAATAATACCCATTCTACAGAGGAAAGTCTTAAAAGGTATAAGTTGGTTTTAAGCTCAAGTCGTCATCGGAACTTCAAAAATTCAATAGGTAGATCGTTAAATTTATTTTTCAACGTATACCCACCAAGACGATAATAAATTACCATAATTCTGAAACTCCTGGTTTGAATTCGGTAAAAATTAGGATTTTTCTTATTTCCGCATGTACTTAATAGGGGCAGGTAAAATTTAGAACTTCGGCTAGATGATTTGACATGGAATGGCCCAATGGTAAATAATCTACTTACTTCATTTTTAATGTTTATTAAATTATTAAAAAACCAGTCTTCCACATTATTGAATTTAATTACTATTCATATTTGCAATTAAAAACAAATAAAGCATAACAAGAAACTCTGATCGGTTTCCCTCACTCTAATCTACTAACTTGAATGAAAGCATCAACATAATTGATAAAAGCAATGTACAGCACTTCACTGCACAAAATTGGAGAAAAAAATACAGAATTTGTGATAAAAGAATTACAAAATATTCCACAAGATGGATGAAATATTTTAAAATAAATGTATGACACAACTGCAAACTATCACAGATTTGTAGTAAAAAATTTTAAAAATAAATAAAAACTTCAATTACATTAGAAAAATAAAAAACAAATTGCACAACACATTACCTAATAAAACAAATAACCAGGTAGAAACAACTGGAGTTGCTTGTAAAAATAATTAATAATATCTCCAATTCATGGAAAGTTAAAAAAAACTGTACATAGTAGTTCTAATACACTTTAAGCTTTTATAAATACAACTATGGAAAAAAAAATCAAGATTGCTATGGACCCTGATGAGGGTTGTAATCTGGGTCGAAACATAAGCTCCATTACATATTTGTTTTGCACCCTGACCATTTCCATTTAATAAATACAAAGTCAACTATCTTCCATCATTAATGTTAAATGAAATAATAAATCAATAATTTGTAGCTAGAAAAATAAATCACAGATAATTAAAAAATAAAGCTTCCATTGTATCTACATATCATATATATCAGTTAATATCCATAATTTATGAAGGTAAAAAAAGATAAACATAGAATAGAAATTATTACTGAAGATAAAACTTTTAAAGTCAAAGATAGGGCAAAAATAGAGCTGATCCTGGCCAGAATGGTTCTTTTCTTGATATATATTTAGAAAACATCTTTAAAAGGAAGAAAATAGATACGAGGTAATATTAAACATGAAGAAATCAATGCACAGTTTTAATTGAATAATGATAATAATAATAAACAAGTTGAATTCATTAAAATGAGATAATTGTTAAACCAAATCTAAATCATCAGTTATTCTCATATCAACCAGTAATAGATTTAGGATATAAAGGAGAAGATATAATACCAGAGGTTTTTATAAACTATTGGCACCAAACAGAGATTAACATGATAATTTGATAAAAGAAACTAATTTCACTTCGCATAGCAGATCAACTAGTGATTCACATAAGCTTTAACTTTTAAGTCTTTTACATTAAGACTGTATGTAAAATTTAGGTAATATGTTAAATTAACATAATTAAACAGGCTGACAAGTATAACCTCTTCATTAATCCTAAGGTATACCTAATTATTTAGTCACCTAACTGTACCAACATATTGCTCCTTTGGAAGAAGACTGCCACAATATAAGAAACAGAAATTTTAAAGGAAAAGCATATGTTGCGATCATTATTGCTATCTCTCAGCTCAATGGAAGACTGCCTTGACTGTTCTGAATATTGGATTGAATAATATTGGATTTATAAATTTTGGAAGGGAATTTTGCTTAGGAGATATGAGTAATAGCTTAGTTTCCAGTTCAAAACACAAAATATGTACCTAATAGTGTAAAATAGTTGACCATTAATAGTACAAAAGTGGAAATGATAAATATATATTATGTCAACCAGTACTCTATGTAAATCGCTAATTAAAAAACAAGCTTGTCAATTTTAAATAGTAATGGTCTCATTGAATAAAAAAGTTGAATGTTCTTCAAATAATTCTTAAAAATGACAATATTAAATTAACGAAACCTGAAACAAATGAAAATTTTGAAATGAGCATGAAGCCCTCAATAAAGTACAAAATACAATTAAAAAAAACTATGTGAACTTGACAGCAAATGATTCGGGTGATTCATAAAATTATCTCCAATTATCAGAAACAAAATAAATAGGCTGTCAGAACAGTACTATTATTCTACTTATCAACATAGTCAGGAATGTATGTACCGTAAATTTATCTCATTTTAAGAATTTATTAATACACTATAACGAATTTAAAATAACTGAAAACGTTGACATGTGGTCAGCCTTGATTTAAAACAAATGCAATGGCTGAACTTGTGATGGCGAAAGGGTGTAAATGGCTTAAATCTACCTACCTGGTGTAAGGCGGATAATCCATCCACATCATGTGTATCGATGTCTGCTCCTTTTTTCAGAAGACGCAAAATTTCTTCTCTATCACCAGCTTTACACGCAGCTAAAAACACACAACCCGCAGAAAATTTAATCTTTCTAGTCCTTCCATTAACGAAAACAGGTGCAAGGTTTGTTTCCGATTCCTCCCATCTTCTTAGTTGTTCAGCTCTTTTAAAAAGAGCCGAACTTGAACGGGTCTCCAAAGACATTATCTAAACTACCCTACACTCCATACGCGTCTTGACTGAAGAATAACTAGGCCTAATAGCATGGTGGGGAGAGGTCTATTTTAGAATCCAACTCAAGTCACAGGACTTGCTTTTCCTAACAAGGTGTATATGGTTGATGAGCCAGTATCCGTCAAAACTTCAGCCATGTTTCTGAGTACTCTCCTATTGTGGAGAAATCTGTTATCTGACTTACGAACTGAAATTTCATTTTAAAAAAAAAGTATAAAACTTCTATATACAATTCATTTAATATATATTTTGTTTATAAAAAAAAAATTGCTGTCACACAAAAATTAATTCATCAAACATTTAACAGGTCAATTAATTAGGTGTGTATCATCATATCTTTATAGCCTAGAAGGTTAAGTGTCTGTTATGTATCAATACTGCTAACCATTCTGTTAAATCAGTTGCTGTTAAATATTTTACTCAACCCCTGAAGTGAGGATATAATGATATTATTTTGTTTCTTAACATTTATATCAATAGTAAGTTCTTTTAATTGTTCTGCCATTTAATATTTAACTCTTTAATTATCAACCTATAAATAAGTGTTTACGAAAATTTGTAATAGTAATTTTAGTACTTACTTAAATTGATAATATTCATCATTCATAGTAAAATTTACTTACTTAAAGTTTATTAAATACAAATAACTGAGGTTTTGAACACTATGTTTCATTCTTTTCCAATGAATTGATTCCATTGGAAATCAATTCCTTTAACCTTTTCTAATATTTTGTCCCCCCTGATAAATGTCATCTGATTATCATTCAATTTTTCCCTTGACAAAAATTATTGTTATTCTCTAATTTTAATTTGAAATCAGTAAATAGCTTTTTTTTTTAGCTTCATCTCTGATGCTGAGTACCAGTCCATTGCATTTCATTTCAGCTTCTTAGGCCTGTTTTTTAATCTTTTTGCCTATTTCCTAAACCCAAAAGCTAGAGGTTATTTATTTTATTTTGCTCTATTGCTTTTCATAAATTTTCAAAATTTTTTTAATTGGACAGTTTTGAGAAATTTAAAATTATAATATGATTTAAATCATAATCTTACGCTTTGTTTTGATTTTTTTTAAATATAACAAACTTAAGTATTTATGTTTTTATTTAGACTGTGTCTCTACGTTCTGATTCCCAGTATTTTAAATCTGTTAGTGGTTCAGTAAGTGCAGGAAATTATACTTATTACACCCTCCTTGCTGAAGGACCAGTGTCATTAGTACTTCATACAAGGTTTGTTAGTGATGTTATATGCTTAAATTTTATGAGAGCGTTTAATAAAACTTATTTATTATTATGTTAAAAAATTGATTGCTATAGTAAAGGAGATGCAGACCTGTACATATCGCAAAAGCATGTTACTCCTACGTATGAGCCACAAGACTACTGTTTACATTCCGCAACTTGTGGTATAGACCAAGTGGATATTCCCTCTGAGTAAATATCATTGTTTTTTTGGAATTCAGTTAATTAATTTTAGAAAATTCTGCTGAATATCATACATGCAATTTTGTTCAGTGGTAAGATATGTTAATATCCAATGACTGAGTTTCTCTGTTTTCGCAGTTTTGGTCGTCCGATCGGCATAGGAATTTATGGGCACCCTTCTCATGAAGAAAGTTTTTATATTCTTGAATTGAATTTAAAAACAGAAAAAAGTTTTGATGATTTAAACATTGGAAGTTTTGAGGAAAATTCAGAAGAATCTGAGAGAAATGATAACTCAGAGGTAAGATTTTTATGATTCAATTTGAAGTTATTTATATCCTGTTATTACTAGGGCTCAGATTTATCAAGGAACATGGTAGCCCTCCTTATCAAAACAATTAGGAATGTAAATAATAAAAATTTGACTAAGCCGTGTGACTATATTATTCCAAGACAACTTGGTGAGATGTCAGTATCTCTATAGATATACAAAGCTTAAAATTGTAGAAACAAAATTTCTTTGACAATGAAATGAAGTTTTTAATTTTTCATTGTAATATGACTTCAGGGAATCGTGATATAACACTTTATGAGATACCACTTTTGGTCTTTAGAACCAGACAAATGACTTGAGAATTAGCTATACTGTTGTATTTTTCACTGGTTAAGAAACCTTTATAACATACTTAAGGATAAAAAGTCTTAAAAATTAAAAAAAAAAATCCACTTTGTTTTTGTCTCATTAATGGGGTTTTGAGTATCCAAAAAAGTTGTATAAGCAAAAAAAATAAATTATTTTCAATACATTTCGAATTTGATTGTTTTTATGGCAACTTCATATGTTTGTTTATTAAAGCCTCTGCCCTTGAGTGTACTTAAAATAAAAAAATCAATGTTACCATGTGCGGCTGATTCAAAAAACATGCAATTTTCTATTCATTTTAAGTTTGATTATCTTCAAAAATTGGGAATGAAAATTATATAAATTCGACCTTGATACCAAGGCCACAAGTATGGGTTTTGAAGTTTCTGTATCTGGGGATGTATACAGTCTTAGAGCATAAAATTTTATTGACAGAATCTCCTCAAATATCAGGCTGAGTTTTAAAATTGTCTATGCAAGATGACCTCCTGGAGTTTCTTGCCATTTCATTCTTAGGTTTATTCAGGAGTACGTTGTAAGGACGAATCATTAAGGAAATTACAATTACTTACTATCATCAAGGACAGATTATTTATCATCTTTTAATGAGAGTGAAAAACATGTAAGTACACTGTGCCCCTGTGCCTTTACAATCACTATTTTACATTCACTTACCTATATATGTTTTTTTTTTTTTTTCGGTACCCCTACCTGGCCATGTGTGGCATATGGGGGGATACCCTATAGGTGTAACCAACCTATTCTAACCATGGTGGGACGGTCGAGATTTATTCCGTGGGGCCTGCATCAAATAAAAGTCAACTCTGCCAGGGCGGATTCGAACCTCTGCTGTTCGGCTCGAGCATGCTAAAGCGGGTCGTGCTCAAATACGCTCGGCTATCCCGGCCCTCACCTACTTATATATGAAATATATAGTAAGGGAAAGTATTGCGATTATGAAAAATTTCGACTTCCGGTTTTCAACAGAAATACACTACAGTCCACCATTTTGGGGTCCCCTCAGTCCCACAAAATGGTCTGTGTGTGTGTGAACTGACTAACTCCAAAACTATAAACCGTATGAACCTGGAATTGGGTATTTGTTTTGTGTATATACCCACGATGTGACAGAGGTAGTACTTTATTTCATAACTTTTTGCCCATTTTTACGTTATTTTCGATTTTCTCAAAAATGGCTCTTAACGATTTTGATAAAACAGGGTATTTGATGTTGGTACTTGTCCGCAATGTGACAGCAAAAATTTCATCAAAATTGATCTAACGGAGGGGGCACTTTATTTCTAAACCTTTTTTCTCAAAAACGGCTGTAATGATTTTGATCAAATTTGTCAAGTTTAATGAAAATCAAGTCTTCTTTAATATCAGGTGGGCTTTATCATTATTAAAATGTTCTGAGGGTGCTAAAATGGGGAAGGGGCCTTTTTGTTTTCCTATAAAGTATCTTTGTTTTTGCTTATATGGAGAAATTAACTGCCTCTTGTTTCACCTGAAAATAAGATATATCTAAATAGAACAGAATAGAATAAGGCTTAACGGACCCGAAGGCCCGACACCGACACCACCAATCAGTCCCTACATACCTCCATCCACCTCCCCCCGTCCAATCCCAAATTCATAAGATCTGCTTTCACCGAATCTTCCCACCTTCGCCTAGGCCTACCCCTCGGCCGTTTTCCAGTTGGCAAAGCGTTTATCAATCTTTTAGGAATTCGTTCGCTACTAAGACTCGCCATTTTGGATGCCCAATTTAACCGACACGCAGCTATAGACTCGATTACATTTACCAGGTAAAGCTCACGCAATTCCGCATTGTGTAGCCGTCTAAATTCTTCTGTTGACTCATCCTTCTTCGGCCCGAATATTCTATGCAGCACTTTATTTTCAAACACCATAAGGCGTTTCTCATCCCTTACTGTGAGCGGCCATGTTTCACATCCGTAAGGAACAGTCGGAAGAATTATAGTTTCGTAAATCCTAATTTTAAATTTCGGGATAGAAGGCGTGAGCTAAGTAATTTTGCAACCGAGATATAACCAGCATTTCCTCCTTTAGCCTAGCCTTAATTTCCTCTTCGATTTCGTTTTTCTAGTTAAAGTAGATCCTAAATATCTAAATTTCTCGACGGCTTTGAATATTTCCTCTTCTACTTCAATATCGCCAAAATTATCACCGTTTCTACAACTAAGCATATGTTTTGTTTTTTCCGTATTTATTTCTAGCCCTACTTCTTTTCCGGCTTTCATCAATGCTTTTGTATTTAGTTCTATTGTTTCCGCATTGTAGCCAAGCAAAACCAAATCATCAGCGTAGCCGAGTACGGATATATTTTCCCCCAGATTCAAACCCTTTCCGGTATTTATCACCTCCCTACTGACATATTATAGAGCTAAATTAAACAAAACAGGAGATAGCGAATCCCCCTGTTTCAAACCAGAGTGAACCTCAAACTTCTCAGAAAAATAACTACCGATTCTTATTTTATTGAACGTTTCGGTCATACACATTTTTACTAAGTTAACTAACTTCTTCGGTATTCCTAGTTCAGTCAGAATGTTATACAGTTTATTGCGGTATATTGAATCATAAGCCTTTTTAAAGTCGACATACAGTTGATGAACAATACCGTTGTATTCTAATGTTTTCTCTAATATTTGACGGAGGGAGAATATTTGGTCTACGGTTGATCAGTTCGTCTGAAACCACATTGATAGTCTCCGATAATTTCCTCGGCGTATTCGGTAAATCGGCTAGTCAGGATTGACGTAAATATTTTATAGCAGACCGGAAGTAGTGAGATCCCACGATAGTTATTAGTATCTGTCCGCGACCCCTTCTTGTGAATCGGTATAAGTACAGACTCTTTCCATTCTTCGGGTACTTTCATACTCCCAGATCTTTTTAATCAAAAGATGTATTTTTGAAATCCCAGCTTCCCCACATGCTTTAATTAGCTCGCTAGGAATATTATCCGTCCCCGCTGCTTTATAGGATTTTAATTTTCCGATAGCTATTTCAACTTCCCTTATACTCGGTTTTTCTGATAACGGTTCAGCACTTTGAAATTCCAAAAGTGGTGATAAACGGGTATTTTCTGGATTCAAAATATCAAAGTGTTCTTTGAACTTACTATGTCTACCGGATCCGCTATGATGTTATTATTATTATCATTCCTAATACCAGTCGTAACTGCTCCTAGACGTTTATGTGATAAATTTATGCCTTTACACATATCTCTAACGTTATTTTGGATTCCATTATTTTCTATTTCTAATATCTTGTTTTTGAGATATTCTCTTTTTTTATTTTTAAGCAATTTAGTCGTTTCGTTCCTTATGCCTTGGAAGTAGGCACGATTGTCTTCGCTAGGATTATTTAAAACTTTGAGTTTAGTGGCTTTTCTTTTCTCACACGAGTTTAAACAGTCTTCATCGAACCATGGTTTATTCTTATTGTTTTCCCTTTTTAAAAAAAAAAAC